>JAXCMG010000039.1:14078674-14160555 GCA_034642415.1 Podarcis siculus
AGGAGGGAGAGAAGCAGAACCTGCTTGCTTTAAAGGAGCCTACCGGAAGGCTCCTTTCAAGCAGGCTCTCTGTCTCTCCAGCAAAGTTTTTCAGCTCGCTTAAGGGGGGGGGGGGAGGGAGAGAAGCAGCACCTGCTCCACGCGTGCTCCTTGTCCCTTGAGTCCTTTTCCTTCCCTCCCCACTTAAAACGTGGTTACAAAGCACAGATCCACATGGATCCTCAGGATTTTTGCACTGGGTCACCCCAAATTCACCATCAGATCACATAGCATGTCCATGGCTACAGTTTGCACCAAAAAAATCACGCACCCACTGTTACCTGGGGCTGCAGTGGTGCAAAAACATGGTTACAAACATGGATCCACATGGATCCTCAGGATTTTTGCATTGGGCTACTCCAAACTCACTGTCAGATCACATGTCTGTGGCCACAGCATGAACCACAAAAATCATACATCCACTGTTTTGTTTAGAATATTTTTTTTCTTGTTTTCCTCCTCTAAAAACTACATGCGTGTTATGGTCGGGTGCGTGTTATCGAGCGAAAAATACGGTAATAGATGGAGGTTTGTCTGTTCTGCCTGAGCAAACTGAGCTGCCGAGAACTTTTTGCCAGAAGCTGCAGCTTAAGCATGAAGATGAAGATATGCTTTAAACTCAAGTGACCTTCTAAAAATAACAGGAGGGAGCATATACAGGAAATGTCCATCTCTTCTTCCGGCCCTGTCCCTGGCTTCTTAAAAGCCAGTTTTGAATAAAAACATACTGCACAGTTTGGACGTGTTTAGTGAGGCCTTGCAAGGGTGCTGGGCCCTTTGTGTTGTGCTGCTTTTATATTTGTGTTAGGCTGCAAATGATGTCCAGATAATCTTCCAAAGGTGTTCTCCCGTGTCTGCCCATAAGATGGGTTGCCATCCTAAAAGGGCATATGGAGGATAGTCTGCATTGTATGAACTCTTTAGTCATGAAGAGGCAGCAGCATCTATGAAGGCTTCGGAAGAAGTGAACAAGTGCAGTCGTACCTCGGATCCCAAACGCCTTGCAAGTCGAACGTTTTGGCTTCCGAACGTCTCAAACCCAGAAGTGAGTGTTCCGGTTTGCAAACATTCTTTGGAACCCAAAAGTCCGACGCAACTTCCGATTGGCTGCAGGAGCTTCCTTCGACTTCCGAGGTACCACTGTACTCGGGTACCATGATTGGATCACCTGCACAAGATAGCTGCCCTGTAGCCAAATATTCCACGAATGCCACATTCCTAAATACAGAGCTCTCCATTGAGCGGAGCCGAAAAGACTGCTCATTTTTTTTGCTAGACCAAGAGCAATTTTTTTGTTGCAGATGTTGAGATAATGAATATGTCTGGTTAGTCTGCTCTGCTCCCAAAAACACATAGCAGCAGTTAGATTTCAGAAGTTATCTGCGGGGTTTTCCTTACCCTCCTTTTGACAGCTCCTCCTCCTCTGTTTTACCTGCAGAAAATCAGAGGCAGATGCTGCATATTGCAAATAGCGGCTCCCAGGTGCGCTATCCTGCTGCTGCTGCTGCTGCTTTGTCAGTTTTTCATGTTCTCCTCTGGCTCATCTGAAGCTGATGAAATGGGAAAGGAGGCGAACAGAACGGAGGTGGCATTCAATTTGTGCCAAAAGTAACCGATCGTGGCGTGGATTGCTTTAAAGGGATTCTGCTGCTGCAGGGAAGGTGATGAAGATATTGTTCTTCTCTGCTGCCTTCCCGTCTGCAAAGTGTCATCCGGATGAGTTGTTATGGGTGGTTAATCGCATGGCAAATCCAGGCTGTCACCACCTGCAGATAGAGCCGTTTTAATAAACCCTGCTGTGGTTTTGTTAGCTCAGATATTGCTTTATTTTTGGCTCAGTTTGGTGTGGGTGTGCTAGTTTAAGGTAGTGGACCCGTTTGTGCGATCATATATCAGTTTATTAACTTGTGGCTCCCCAAGCTGATTATTGCTATGGAGGGCAGCCTGCCAGGAGCTGTACCCATGCATGCTGCCTGCCTGGGACTGCAAAAATAGGGTGAGGTGGGGGGAAGGCTGAGCCCCAAACATGGCTAGCTGGCTGGCTTTATTTGCCTTGGTTGGCTGAAGGCTGGGTGGGGTGAGAAGGGAGACTGAATCTTCATTTTTATTTTGTTGATCACTTTCTCTCCCTCCAGCAGCAACAACAACAACAAAAAGCACATCTGTGTTCTGCAAGGACAAAGTCCTGCTCTTCTCTCATGAATGACTGAACTTGCTGCCACCTTCTGCAGTGTGCTGATTCTGAATGTGGTTTTTCTTCAGCTTGGATGATCTGCATTTTGTAACCAGAATGCCCGGCCAATGCACAGAGTTCCCGCTTTGTCTTTGGTAACAAGGGCTGGTTTTTCTCATGAGTGCTTCCCAGTCTAGTCAGTGTCAAGTACCATTTTATCAATGAGTGCCTGAGTGTAACCTCTATTGAATTCGTCATGAGGGAATTCGGTTGTGGCTACAGTATTTTCTCAGATCCTAATGAGTTCATTATATTGCAAAAAATCCATTCTATTTAACCATAATTCTTCTCTGTAAAAGAAGCTCCCCTTTTTTAATAATAGAGGAGGAAGGAGAAAGAGGTTGTTTTGCTTGTGTCCAGGGTTTGGTCACATGTCTCTCCGGAGACGTTTAAAATACCATTTCTCTGGCCTGAGCATTGCTGGCAGTGTTAGTTGCATCTGAGCTGCATGTTCACTGATGGCTGCAATGAGGGAAAACAGACACTGGTGTTCAGTTTGGGACTCCTGTGGGATGCTTGCACTTTAACTCTCAGGATGCTTTAATGGAACATTAAACTGGTTCCAGTATCCCCAGCACTGGAGACTACCAAAGCATTTTTGTGTGGAACGCCCCCCCCATCACATGTCAAAGAAATAAACAACTATCTGACGTTTAGAAGACATCTGAAGGCAACCCTGTTTAGGGAAGTTTTTAATGACTGATGTTTTAATGTATTTTTAATCTTTTGTTGGAAGCCACCCAGAGTGGCTGGGGAAACCCAGCCAGATGGGCGGGGTATAAATGATAAATTATTATTATATAGTATTTTTATTATGTAGCACTGCAAAAGTTGACATATGCTTAATATCAGGGCAACGCCCAACAGAATTGCCTTCTAATGCCCCTAGACTGCAATTTATATCCCTGTGTTTCTCTGCTGGCTGTGCAGGAGGGGAAATTAAATACATGGCAGCAGCAGAGTCTGAGCTCATGGACCTTTCATAACACCAGTCCCAAAAGATCTACATTGGCTCCCAGTATGTTTCCAAGCACAATTGGCATTCAGTTTTAAAGCCCTAAACAGCCTTGGCCCTGTAAACCTGAAGGAGTGTCTCCACCCCCATCATCCAGCCCGGACACTGAGGTCCATCTCAGAGGTCCTTCTGGTGGTTCCGTCACTGTGAGGTTACAGGGAACCAGGCAGAGGGCCTTCTGAGTAGTTGCACCTGCCCTGTCAAATCTTCACCTTGGAGATGTCAGAGAGTTAAACAAGCATATAATTTTTCGTGCACATCTGAAGGCAGCCCTGTTTGGGGCAGCTTTTAACATTTGTTGTTGCTGCTGTTTTCCCCCTGTATTTTTGTTGGAAGCTGCCCAGGGGAAGCTGGGGAAACCCAGTCAAATGGGCAGGGTATAAGAAATAAATTATTCTTATTCTAGAATTGTGTCATTATAGAGTTGGAAAGGGATCACAAGGGTCATCTACCCCAAGACTCTGCAATGCAGATATTTTTTGCCCACCATGGGGCTTGTAGAGATTAAGAGTTTCATGCTGTTATTATTATTGTTATTATTATTATTGCCATAAGAAAGTGTTCACATCTTCGCTCTGGATTTTTCTTAAAAATGGAAACAGACACCTTTCTGGGTTTGAGCAAGAAATGGAACTTGGGTGCAACTTGGGGTTGCCATATTTCAAAAAGTGAAAATCCGGATAGTTTTTTTAGCTATTAAAGGAAATTCGCAAAAACTAGACTTCCGACATTAGTTGCCATATGTCTGAATTTTTGCAGACATTTAAGCGATTTCTGCCTGGGCACTGCTTCCGACTGCGGTATTCCAGCTATATCCTGGAAATTCCAGGCATATGGCAACCCTAGATGTAGACAGGAGGGCTGTTTCACTGACACCCATTTAATTCTACAGACTATGTTGGTTAAATAGCCAGAGCTATGTTTTCACTCGGCTCTGAAAATTGGTACTCATGATGTGGGAAACCCCATAGTTATAGTAAATGTTGTGAGATTGCAATTATTAGGGAATGACGTAAGAGCAGACGGGGGAAAGATGAGACGGGAAAGTGTTTTGCAAACACCGTGGCTGGAATCTTAACGTGAAATGTAGCTTTCTGAAACAGCATCAGCTTTGTTTTAAGGATAATTGTGAAAGTCTCATTTAAAGTATTAAGAGAGATTTATGGGAAAGGACACATATTAATCCGTCATGCAGCAGAAGAATGTCCGGGGAAAAAACGAGTATATTACCCAATGTTTTATTTTTGGCAATTGCAATTTTCGTGCCTAAACACATTACAAGGATGACAGAAATGATTAAGAAATGTGTCCGGCTGTGTAAAATACCAATGGGGAGACTGAAAAAGAAAAAGGGAGGGGGAATTATATAAGGAAAAGTGGAAGGACCTGAGTAGTTTCAAATATTTATAACACATGAAGATTCTGTAGCATAGCATAGCTGCTACCTTTTAGGAATCTCACATATGGGGCATCCCAGAGGTTCAGTACTGGAAATAGTGGAAAATAATTATGTTTATAAACCCTAGATTGATTTCTCCCTCTTTCTGTATCTCAACGTCTCTCGGGCACACCATGCTCTTTAGGATTCTGAAACTGGCACAAAATTTATTCTTACACCCAACATAAAAGACGAACCTTTTGCATAGAAAGGAAATGGAATCCAGAGAATTGACTTATAGCTAGAAGCTGAAGGAAGCCTAAAAGCCATAGCATCCATAGGTCACAATGCTGAATGCTACTTGTGCATGATTTTTAGAGAGCAGCAAAATGTCGATGTGTTTGTAGGCTGATGTACTGCAGTATAAAGTTGGTAGTCTTGATCAGGGAAGCAAGTCGGAAGATTATTGCGATTTGTTTGCATCTCATAAAAATGTAAAAGCTTTCTTTCCTATGATTTTCCCCCCCTCCCGCCCCCTCCTCCAAATTAACTTTGCAAAATCTAGTTGGAAATGGGATTTTATACTGCAGTGGAATAGAGAGGTATTATACCAAGCCAACCATTTCTAGCTCAAATGGTAGGTGTTTATTTTTTAAAATTTGAACTGGCATCCTAATGACATGCTGTGCATCCATCTAGAGCAGGGCTGGGAAACTGGTGGTCTTTCAGATACTCCCATCAGCCTCAGCGACCATTGGTCAGGGATGGTGGGAGTTGCAGTCTAGCAATAGCCCGAGGACCAAAGGTTCCCCATCCCTGATCTTCAGGCTATGGACACCTTACCGTGACATCAAGTTAAGCCTAAAATTTAATGTGTCCAAAAAATAATAATAATCCAGTTCCTTCTAGGGTTATTACAGGAACCCTGCTACAAATTAAGACTGAAGAGATTTAAGGAGGAGGATCCAACAAATGGTTGGGAGTCAGCTGGGCTGAACCGAGACCCTACTGTGTTTTTATATTTTGCTGGAAGCAAAGGAAATGGACAACTATCTGACTTTTAGAAGATATCTGAAGGCAGCCCTGTATCTGGAGGTTTTTAATGTTTGATGTTCCATTATGTTTTATATGTACTTGAAGCCGCCCAGAGTGGCTGGGGCAACCCAGTCAGATGGGTGTAATAGGTAAGGTAAAGGTAAAGTACCCCTGGATGGTTAAGTCCAGTCAAAGGCGACTATGGGGTTACGGCGCTCATCTCGCTTTCAGGCCGAGGGAGCTGGTGTTTGTCCGCAGACAGCTTTCTGGGTCATGTGGCCAGCATGACTAAACCGATTCTGGTGCAATGGAACACAGAAACTCCATTTACCTTCCCTCCGCAGCGGTACTTATTTATCTACTTGCACTGGTGTGCTTTCGAACTGCTAGGTTGGCAGGAGCTGGGACAGAGCAACAGGAGCTCACCCTGTTACAGGGATTCGAACTGCCAAACTTCTGATTGGCAAGCCCAAGAGGTTCAGTGGTTTAGACCACAGTGCTACCTGCGTCCCCTGATGGGTGTAATCATCACCACCATCATAACAACAATAATAATATATTGCTGATCTATGAAAGAAAACTTCTAATGTATCAGATAGAATCATAGAATCATAGAGTTGGAAGAGACCACAAGGGCCATCGAGTCCAACCCCCTGCCAAGCAGGAAACACCATCAGAGCACTCCTGACATATGGTTGTCAAGCCTCTGCTTAAAGACCCCCAAAGAAGGAAACTCCACCACACTCCTTGGCAGCAAATTCCACTGTCGAACAGCTCTTACTGCCAGGAAGTTCTTCCTAATGTTTAGGTGGAATCTTCTTTCCTGCAGTTTGGATCCATTGCTCCGTGTCCACTTCTCTGGAGCAGCAGAAAACAACCTTTCTCCCTCCTCTATGTGACATCCTTTAATATATTTGAACATGGCTATCATATCACCCCTTAACCTCCTCTTCTCCAGACTAAACATGCCCAGCTCCCTTAGCCGTTCCTCATAAGGCATCGTTTCCAGGCCTTTGACCATTTTGGTTGCCCTCCTCTGGACACGTTCCAGTTTGTCAGTGTCCTTCTTGAACTGTGGTGCCCAGAACTGGACACAGTACTCCAGGTGAGGTCTGACCAGAGCAGAATACAGTGGCACTATTACTTCCCTTGATCTAGATGCTATACTCCTATTGATGCAGCCCAGAATTGCATTGGCTTTTTTAGCTGCCGCGTCACACTGTTGGCTCATGTCAAGTTTGTGGTCAACCAAGACTCCTAGATCCTTTTCACATGTACTTAAGTCCCAAGATACTTAAGTCCCAAGCCACGAAGGCTTTGCATACAAAACTCTTGAATATTTGGCAGGCTGAGGGATAAGGAGCAAGGCTCAGAGGAGCCATAGTTCAACAGTGGAACACCTGCCTTGCATGCAGAACACCCCAGGTTCAGTCCCAGGCAAGTCCGGGCCGGGCTGGGAGACCCTCCTGACTTGAAACACTGGAAAGTCAATGGTGGTGAGTGCTGACTGTATGAACTAGGCGGATCTATGGCTTGGTGTGTTCCCATATTGAGGGAGCAGGAGGGAAAACCTGAACAAGAGAAGTGCGGGTCGGATTTGAGCCGAGGTTTACCTACATTTTGTGCAAAGCAGCACTTTCCTTCGTCTGCCGTGAATAGATAGATGGAATTCGTAGAATCACAGAGCTGGAAAAGGACCACTAGGGTCATCTAGTCCAACCCCCTGCAATGCAGGAATCTTTTGCCCAGTGTGGGGCTCGAACCCACAACCTTGAGATTAAGAGCCTCATGTTCTGCCAGCTGAGCTATCTCGGCAGTTACCTTCCAGCATTCAGCTTCATTGGACGCTCACAAATTCTAGTGCTATGTGAGAGGAAGAAAAGCTTTTCTCTAGCCACTTTTCCTACACAGTGTATAATTTTTTACACCCTGACCGTGTCTCCTTTACATTAAAAAGGCCCGAAGCAGCATTGTTTGAGGGCTGCATTTAGGAACTTTTTCATGTCTTGCAATTGATCTGCACCTCAAATTAAGCAAAGGGCACATAACTTGGCCATTAACCCAAGGAATGTATTTTTTTGTGTAGCTCTGCTTCAACAAGCAGTGGGACACACCTGTCATGCCCTCTTCTCGGTGTGATGTACCTACTTTCCGCCCGTGTGGCTGTGTTCCTTAATCACACCAAGACAGAAGAAATTGGAATGCATTTAATCTAAACCGAATAATCCAGCGGTAAAGTCTCGCTGCTGGAAGGTATAATTACTGACACACACAGTTATACTTAATCAGCAGGTTGGAAGGCAAAGACTTAAAATGCCGATAATGAGCGTTTTATAAAAAAGGAGAAAATGTCATCGCAGGGGTATGTCTCCCAGGCTTCTGAAACAAATTTGCTCAGCCTGCATGAATATTACCGTATCTTTCCATCTATAAGACGCCCCCATGTATAAGACTCCCCCTATTTTGGGGGACTCAGATTTAAGAAAATGGAGGGGAGATATATCCATGTATAAGACACCCCCACCAATTTTTGACTTTTTTTAAAAGGGGGGAACCTAGTCTTATACACGGAAAAATACGGTACTTTAAAATGCTAGTCCAAAACCTAGGCCAGGGGTCTGCAACTTTTAAGACAAAAAGAGCCACTTGGACCCATTTCCGAAGGAAAAAAGCCTGGGAGCCGCAAAACCACTGCGACATTTAAAGCATGTGCGCCGCTGCCCTCCGATCTGACAGCGGGCGGGAAGGTGACGTCGGGACGGTGCGTGACTAACGCACATACCGCCCCCATGCGACGTCACAGCCAGTACAGCGCCCGCCACAGTGGGGAGTGTTGGGGCGCACAATGCGCCTCCTCCCCTCGCTAGTATCCGCCCTGGAGCCGCGGCAAAGGTGTAAAAGAGCCACATGCGGCTCCAGAGCCGCTGGTTGCAGACCCCTGACCTAGGCTGATCCTTGGATACTTACTAATGTAGCCAAGTAGCAAAGAAGTACTATTGCTTCCTTGCAACTGATGTTCACAGAACCATAGAATTGTAGAGTTGGAAGGGACCCTGTGGGTCATCTAGTCCAACCCCCTACAATGCAGGAATCTACAATGGCATCCATAACAGATGGCCATTCAATTCCGTAATGTTTCTGTCTCACTTAATTGCCTAGGGAACGGTCTTTTTAGAAGAGAATGCCCCAGTGCTAGGATAGACACTTCACCTTGAGCCTCAGGTCAGCAGCTGAGGATGATGGGAGTTGTAGTCCAAAACATTTTGAGGTCACCAGGTTGGAGAAGGCTTGCTGAGCCAGAACTACTAGCTTTTACCTTCTATAATCCGGAGGCTTCAGAAGCCTCTGTAAGAATCTTCCGTTGCAGGCGAAAACAAAAAACTTCCTTGGCTTCAGTGGGTTTTTCTGTTTTCTTTTTTTGTCCGACTGGGAATCTTGTCAACAAATGAAAACCTTGCTGGGAATTTATTCTGACTCCAAGTTTCTCTGTTTTCTCAGATAACATGCACCCTTTGCTTATCCTGGCACCATGGAATAGGCTTTCTGTATTTAGAACTTGTTGGCAAGTTCAGCTTCAGTAGAACATGTCACAGGCTCTCTTTTCAAAGTAAGGTAAACAGAGGGTGCTGGGAGGGAGGGATGCAATGCTCTTAGGTGGCTGGTGGAAAAAAGGGCCATAGCACAGCTGCAGAACATGCGTCTAGCATCTTGCAAGGCCCCCTCTTCAGTGGCTCTCTCTCATGGTGCTGCAGCCAGGAAAGATCTACACTTCATAATCTCGAGGAATGATGACAGGCAAAACGCTGAGCTACATAGACCTAATCTAGCTTCATATAAACTCACATTCAGATTAGATTGTTGCAGTGCACCCTATATGAAGACGGCTCAGAAAATTCATCTGGTCCAAAATGCAGCAAGATGGAGTTCCTTTCAAATCTCGTATATAACCCCTGTTTTAAAACATCTGCACTAGTTGCTGGTCTGGTTTTTTTTTTTTTTTTTTTTCCCATTTCATGCTGGTGTTTAATTCTCTAAATGACTTGGGCCCTACATATCTGAAAGGGCACCTTCTTCCCCACAGACCCTCTCAGGTGTTAAGATCGGGGGGGGGGAGTTGGTAGTTCCACCTCCCTCAGAAGTACTAGAGCAGGGGTCTGCAACTTTTTCAGCAGGGGGCCGGTCCACTGTCCCTCAGACCTTGTGGGGGACGACGACAATATTTTGGGGGGAAATGAACAAATTCCTATGCCCCACAAATAACCCAGAGATGCATTTTAAATAAAAGCACACATTCTACTCATGTAAAAACACCAGGCAGGCCCCACAAATAACCCAGAGATGCATTTTAAATAAAAGGGCACATTCTACTCATGTAAAAACATGCTGATTCCTGGACCGTCCGCAGGCCGGATTTAGAAGGCGATAGGGCCAGATTCGGCCCCCGGGCCTTAGTTTGCCTACCCATGTTCTAGATCAGGCATAGGCAAACTCTGGCCTCCAGATTTTTTGAGACTACAATTCCCATCATCCCTGACCACTGGTCCTGTTAGCTAGGGATGATGGGAATTGTAGTTCCAAAACATCTGGAGGGCCGGAGTTTGTCTATGCCTGTTCTAGATGGTGGTGACCCAGGAGAGGCAGATGCTCTGTGGCAGCCCCTAAGTTGTGGAATTCCCCCCCCCACAGTTTTTTGTAATGTTGTTTGTCGGTCATTCCTCCTGAGAGCAATTTTTCCACTGCTGCGGCGGCTGAGGCTGCAGCAGGCCTTGGAGAATTTGCTGCTTGTTTGGAAGAAATAGCTCAAGCAAGGCTAACCTTGCCCTACTAGCGCAGTAATTGACATCAGTAATACAGTGGTACCTCGGGTTACAAACACTTCGGATTACAGACACTTTGGATTACAGACTCCGCTAACCCAGAAGTAGTACCTCAGTTTAAGAACTTTGCCCCAGAATGAGAACAGAAATCATGCGGCGGCAGCAGGAGGCCCCATTAGCTAAAGTGGTGCTTCAGGTTAAGAACAGTTTCAGGTTAAGAACGGACCTCCGGAACGAATTCAGTTCTTAACCCGAGGTACCACTGTATCTGCAACAGAATGTTGCAGTGTGGGGCGCTCCTATCCAGGTTTCCAGCCCTCTCCCAGTGTCGTCCATTCCATTTCCTCTCCCCACCTGGTTTTCCATTTGCAACCCACCCCAAACGAAATGTCGCCATTCCATGTCCTCTAAGCACGCCCAGTCCCCATTGGGCTGCTTGTGGTTTGATTCCCCTGCCCTTAAGGGTTTCCCCAAAGATTCTTCATACTTCTTCATACCTTGGCAGCTCCCCTCCCGCTAAGCCTGCTAGTGCCTCTCCCTGTTTGGGATATTGATGATGGCGTTTCAGCAATAGGCACTTGGATAATGAGTTTGCTTTTGACATATAGAGCTTCACCTTCAAAATCTGTACTTTATTGAAACTGATGTTTGTTTTGGCTGCCGAATAGCACAGAGCTGGCAGTGTTGCTGTTTTAATTATTACTTATTCTTAACAATTGCAATGCAAGAATGCCAGGACCTAGCCAGTTTCTGCTGCTTGTTTTGTTCTGACCCAATCTAGAAATGTTCCGGCATAGGTCAGATGGCATCCTGATTATGGTCGGACTACCAATGTGGATTGTCTCCAATTCAAAGTATGCCACCTCTGTGGCAGCAATTGTATAATTTATTGGACCGTGGAGTGCTTCACTTCCCAGTGGTTCATATGAAGGTTTCTTTAACCAAGATGGGAAATTGGAAAAAAAGCTCATTGCTAATAGCAGAGACACACTAGGCACCGCGACCTGCTGAATTATTGGAGAAGGATGCATTTGGTTTGCCGTGGAGGTGAGGAGAGGAGTCAACATTCATAGTACTTCAGCAGAGCAGATGGTCGCTTAGCGCTTGGAGAAAATCATCACTAACACCATCATCACCAATAATAAAAGCACACAGTTCTTGCAGGGAGTTGGTTTCAACTCTGTGTGGTCAGGTTTAAGATGTGTGGTACTTGCATTTGGGGAAAGTGTTCATCCATCAACAAGGCCAGATTAAGACATGATGACGTCCTAAACCATGGGTAGGCAAACTAAGGTCCAGGGGCCAGATCCGGTCCAGTCACCTTCTCAATCCGGCGTGCGGACGGTCCAGGAATCAGTGTGTTTTTACATGAGTAGAATGTGCCCTTTTATTTAAAATGCATCTTGGGGTTATTTGTGGGGCCTGCCTAGTGTTTTTACATGAGTAGAATGTGTGCTTTTATTTAAAATGCATCTCTGGGTTATTTGTGGGGCATAGGAATTCATTCATCCCCCCCCAAAAAAAATATAGTCCGGCCTACCACATGGTCTGAGGGACAGTGGACTGGCCCCCTGCTGAAAAAGTTTGCTGACCCCTGTCCTAAACTATATCAGGTTTAAGAGGTCCCATTGAATTACCCTTCTCTCCCCCCCCCCCCCAATGTATTATTCTAACCAAAAGGACAATGAAAATGAAAATAATAAACTTTTATATTTCATTGTGTACTGGCAGATATACCATCTAACTTAAGTCTATTTACATATGAAACACCTTAAAACAAAAGTACCACATGATATTTTACATACGTATATAAAAACATAATAAAACATTAAACATTAAAAACTTCCCCATGCAGGGCAATACAGGCCTTTGGATGTCTTCTAAAACTTTTAATTTATGTATCCCCTTGGCTCGGGGGTCATATAACTCCATGCCCTCTACTACTCTCCGATGAAAACAGGGATGCCCCAGGGAAAAGCAGTATCTGGGATCAAATCAGAAACCGAGACAGTTTCTGTAAATTTGGGGCTGTCCCTGGAAAACAGGGACACTTGGAGGGTCTGGATCTTGAAAGCATCGCCATGGCTAAGCAGAGGTTTCAACCTCAACTTCTTATATAAGACAACTTAAATGCTCTATCTGTCATATTGCAACTGGAGAGAGGAATTCTGGCAGCCATGACATGAAACCAGATAGACCTACGTTGTCAAAGCCATGCAGGTTTTGACAGGTGGGGTGCAACCGGAATTGTGACAGGTTTTATATCAGATGCAGTCCTTTTTAACAGCTGGAATATTCAGGACATTTATCTGTGTTTATGCAAAGGACTGGAATCTGGAAACGGTTGAAGATAAAGCAGCTTCTTAATCTTATTTCACTCCTTTTTCCTGAGGTGCACGGCTCCTTGTATAAACACTTCCGTCTTGTGTAAATGACGGGACACAGAAAGAAACTTGCCAGGCCCTTTACAAGGAACCCTCAGAAAAAAAACAACTCTGACCTACAAAGAGCACGTCATTTTGAAACTCGCACCTTCCCCCCTTTCTTAAAGAAAATGTTTTGAGTTTCGTGTGACCCACCCGGAGGAAGTTAGTAATGGGCAGTGAGCAAATGTCTGAATAAATAAATAAATACCGTTCTGCTCGCTTCGAACATACCAAAGGTTGTGTAAAACCTGAATTGTTGTAGTGCAGGATTCTTTAAAGCCAAGGGTAGGGGAATTTTGTGATATGCCAAGGGAGCGAAAGAGCTGCTGTGCCAAGTCATCTTCTGGAAAGTTCTGCCGTTTAATAACATTTCTGCCTAGATGAGGATGGGAATTAACTGAGGCTCTGTGCATTCTTCCCTGGCAGTAATCCCAGGCAGAAGAGGGGTTCAGTGGGACTTACCTCTGAGCAACATTAGAAATTTTTGTGACTGGTGCAGGTCCAATTGAGACCACATGGAGATCTCTGCAATGCCAGGCTGGCAATTGACATCTCCATCTGGCGATTGACATCTCTGTCTGTAAGCAGAAGAGCTTATTTATTTTTTCTTATTTATTCCATTTATATCCTACCTTTTTCTCCAAGGGGGACAAGGTTCACCCTTATCCTCAGTTAATCCCTACAATGACCCTGTGAGGGAGGTTAAGAGGCTGTGACTGGCCCAAGGTCACCCAGTGAGCTTCGTGACGGAGTGGGAATTTGAACCCATGGTCCTAGTCTGACACACTAACCACTGCACCCCACTGGCTTCCTAGAGTACTTTTACTATGGGGCAGCTATATAAAAATGTCACTTAGAGAAGGTTCTGATTTCCCCCCTTTGAAGCTAGTTTTTGTTTTGTTTGATGAGTAGGCAAACTAAGGCCCGGGGGCCGGATCCGGCCCAATCGCCTTCTAAATCCGGATGGTCCGGGAATCAGCATGTTTTTACATGAGTAGAATGTGTCCTTTTCTTTAAAATGCATCTCTGGGTTATTTGTGGGGCATAGGAATTTGTTCATTATTCCCCCCCCCCAAATACAGTCCGGCCCCCCACAAGGTCTGAGGGACAGTGGTGAAAAAGTTTGCTGACCCCTGATTTAATGTGTTGCAAACAGCTTTGAGATTTTTTCTTTAAAATATAAAACAGTATACAAATGAAATGAACAACAACAACAATGATAAAAAAAGCTCCGGGGGGGGGGGATTGGGCCTAGAAGACATACCGCTGTAGTGACTGCAACCCAGGTTTAAAGTGCAATTTGGCAATTAGTTTTTATATCCGAGATTGTAACACTGAACAAGATGCTGGGCATCTTTTCTGATGTCTGAGAGCACTTCTTCCCCCATTTCCAACCCCCCAGACATGCTATCCTTACAATACTTATGGCACCTCCTGCCTCCCCCCTAACAACAACAGATACACTTCCTTGCAAGTACAGTGGACGCTCAGGTTGCAAACGTGATCCGTGTGGGATGCACGTCCTCAACCCGCAGCGTCCGCAACCCACAGTGTCGTGTTTGCGCATGCTCGGGTTGTGATTCGCGCTTCTGTGCATGCACAAAGTGCAATTTAGCGCTTCTTCGCATGCGCGACCGCCAAAACCCGGAAGTAACCCGTTCCGGTACTTCCGGGTTTCGGCAGTCTTTAACCCAAAAAAACGCAACCTGAAGTGAGGTATGACTGTAAAGAAATTTTATTTATTATTGCGGTCTAATGCTACAAACTTGGTGGCAAGGAAAGGGCAGACTCTGGTCAAAACCTCACCATCAGAGGTTGAAAGGGGGAGCACGGGAAGGCTTGCAACACCTACGCTGTGTTGCTCCTTTCAACCGTTTGTGGACCCCCCCCTTGCTTTTCCTTTGCCCCCTCTGTGTCAGAGGCACAAAGGAGCGCCAACCCCATTTACCCCTCATACACGCCTCCTCGCCTTAGACCAGGGGTCAGCACACTTTTTAAGGAGGGGGCCGGTTCACCGTCCCTTAGACCTTGTGGTGGGCCGGACTGCATACACGCGTGGCGTAGGGGGGCTTCTCTCTCCCCCAGCCCCTCCCCTCCCGCTGCTTCCCTTCCTCCTCCGTCGCTCCGCCTGCAGCTGGGAGCCGGCACTGGTGCCTCTCCTTTCCAGGCCAGCTTTCCCAGGTGCCAGGCGTGGGGCCAGCAGGTGCAGCAAGATCCAGCCCAAGCCCTGCGCTGTGCCCGTCATGATGCCCACCACGTGTCCATGGATGGAGAGGCTGGCGGGCGGGTGGCGAGGCTTTGGATTGGCTGGCACCAATCAAAGCCCAGCTCCCTTTCTCCACAGGGTGGGGAGAAGCCAGGAAGAGGGAGGAGGTGCTGCCGCTGTGTGTGTGAGGGAGGGAAGGGGGGGAAATGGCAAAAAAAAAGATGGCACCCGGAAAAAAAATGCAAAAAAAATGGCACAGCCTGAACAATCATGCGTATCCAAGCAACAATTCCAGGACCCTCTGCAGGCCGGATCCAGAGGGCAATTGGGCCTGACTGGCCCGCAGGCCTTAGTTTGCCAACCCATGCCTTAGACCTTCTCCCCCGAGGAGCAGGGATGCAGTGGTAGGTGGCTCAGGTGAGCCACCAAGGAACAGCCACAACAGGCTGGGTCTTCTCCATCGTGCTGTCCCACTGCCTGCTGCTTCCCTCCCTCCTTGTCCCCCGCCACTGAAGGTGAAACGGCACCACTGGTGGAGCAGGGAATGGCAGCAACAGAGCAGGGCAGTTGCTAAGGAGCCGTCCCATCTGGTTGTGACTGGTCCTCCACCGCTGGGCTGTACAACCTGCCACTACTACCCTCCAGCGCTGCTGTGTGGCCCAGAAGCTCCTTGAAGTGCTGCAGTTTGAAGCGCCACCTGTTGGCAGCCAAGAAAACTGCTGCATGATGACAACCTTAGACACAAATACATTATTGTATATTTAATTCTAGGTATACACCCAGTAGAGTTGCCCTCTGAGCTGCAAGCTTAGGACTTAGACTCCCTAGGAATTTAGGGCAAATGCCCTTAGGTCCAGATGACTTTGGGAGAATGGGAATAGGAATAGGAATAGGTGGTTTCTTTTTCCCCTTGTGCTTGCTGCCTTCTTCCAGAAGATGTCACTGTTTGGCAGGCTCCCAAGGGGAGTGAAAGCCTTCCTGCCTACTTTGTTCTCAGCTGTGTTTTGATTTAAGTAAATTGGCGGTTTGCTTTGATGTTCTTCAGCAGACGGATCAGCTTGATGCTGTTCCAATAAGGGTGTGTGTGTTTGACCGTCTCCCACCGAAAGCATAATTTTTCTCCAAGCTAAGAATCAAGAAGCCTCTCTCGACAACCCTGTCCTTTTATGTTTAGAAATCAGCATATTCACATTTTGAAGCTCACCTCCTGGGGAGACTGATTTCAGTGCAAACCCTTGCGCATATGATCTATGCATTTTCCCTGTACATAGGCAATTTTCAGGTGCCTCACTGTTTAATATTGTGCTGCTGCCTCTACCGCCCTGCTAGTCCCTGAGACTGCCTGGGAAATATTCCCTAATCCTAAATTCTATATATTGACAAATTATTTATCCAGCAGTGTTAAACTAATATGAAACTGAGGTGAGGTGATTCTGTGCAAGTTCTGATTTCTTCTGTAATTAGATTTGACACATCAGACAAATAGTTGTTTTAAAAAATAATGTATTGAAAGGATTAGGAATGATACTCTCTCTGAATTCTTTCCATGTTATGTGTGCAGCCACATGGTAATCTGTGTTGCCCAGTACCTAATTAAATGACGTTCTTCCTAGATTTCAGACTTTGAATTCTGGTTTTATTATTTGTGAAAATACACCAAGTATTTGGCTCCTTTAAAAAAAGGGTCCTCTTATTTGAGACCTGCATGTTGAAAGATCTTTAGAAGAAGAATGCTGGAATTATAAAGAGCAAGTCATGCTGCTTTGGCCACATAAACTTTGGCTACACAAACTTGAGTAGCCTTCCAAAATTTGGCCCTGTGCATCTTCTGCTCCAGCTAGGCATCGGAACAGCGGCTGAGAGCTGGAAAGCTTTCCCAGTGAAACTTGTTCTTCAACTCCCAGTTTGAGAACATGATCTCCTCATACCCTGAAGGGTCAACATCTCCATCAAGAAGTGGGCTGAAGAGAATCACTTGAACCTTGCAGTGTTCTGTAGAAAACTTAAGAAGAACATGGCAGCAGGCCACCTGATTCCAGTTATGGGGACATTATGAGGAAGAAGGAAGTGTGTGTGTGTGTGTGTGTGTGTGTGTGTGTGTGTGTGTGTGACCTTTTTGTATTCCTTTTTAATGTCTACACATATCATTAACAAAACCAGGATACTCCAGGTTAAGTTTTAATTCTTAATGGAAAACAGCATTTACCATTTTTCTAATATATTCTCCCTGGTTCTACAGGGGCTATATTAGATTTATAAAGCTTTCCTATATTGTCTTTTCAGTTCTAAGAAGCACCACCAAAGCAGTTTGCGGGGACAGGGGGTTGGGACAACAACACATTTGAGAGTCAAAATGAAACAAAAAAAAAATTGGCCAGGCAGAAATAAGTTTCTCTTGGTAACAATTTTTGTTCTTTTGTTGGTGATAAGATTTGTCTGTTGGCAAGATGGGGATAGCCATGACAAAGAGCAGCAGAGATCCTTTCTAAGAAATGGGTTGCTCAGACAGGGGTTATTGGAGCCTTTATAGGCTCTGATGGAACCCCATTAGTGCCTTTGTATCACCTGACCCCTACTGCATCCTTCTAGCCATCCCCCAGAGCAGTAGAGAGCAGTCTTTCCCAAACTGCCTGTCATTGGCACAGAGTAAGGCAGCCCCTCTTCCCTTAGCTTTCTGGAAACCAGTGCTATTTTTCTAGAAAAAGAGGTGCCGGAACTCACCGTGAACGCTTCCCTTGTTCTTTTATAATTACAGCAGGGCCCACTTGAGAGGTGCCAGAACTCAGTTCCACCGAGTTCTGGCTGAAAAAAAAGCCCCTTTGGAAACCAATGAAAAACGCTTAAGCCACCAGCACTCAGCAGTCTGGTACAAATTGCCATGTTCCAAAAAGTGAAAATCCGGACACACAAAAGTTGTGGGGTTGTTGTTTTTTCCAAAATAGCAAAAAATGACATTTTTGAGCTATTTTTAAGGAAATTCTCCTCTGCCGACATAGGTTGCCATATGTCTGGATTTTCGTGGACATTTCAACGATTTCTGCCTGGACACTGCTTCCAAATGTAATATTTCCCAGACATTTGGCAACCCTAATGAATGGTGGCTGTCAGTCTTCCTCATGGCTGGAGGCTGATGTGCAATGACAAGGAGGGGGGAATAGACCAGTACCCCAAAGTGCTTGGCTGTGGGTCAGATTCAGCTGCTTCTGTTGCCATTTTTGCAATTTTCCTGCTCTTTTTGAGCCGTCCCCAGCCCCTTTCTCTCCTTTTTTGCAGCTTAAATTGATTTATCCATTTATTTCCTGGTGCTGCTCATCGAAGCGGTTGTGCGTATGTGACAACCTGTTCTTTCCCTTCTCTCCCTGGTCAGGTCCCCTGCTGCGCTTTCCTCTCAGGTTCTGATCTCACCCTGGAAAACTGGAGCTGAAAGAGGAAGTGGGAAAGATTAGCACTTCTCTCGCTTCCTCTCACAACTGTCCGTAGTTTTCCAGGCAGAGATAGCTCGCTTTCCCACAGCCAGAGAGACAGGGAGGAAAAATAGTAACTCCTGTCAAAGGGGGCAAGTGGGGTGTACCTGTGAGTGCAGAGCCTTCTCAGATGTCAATGGAAGCTTTATTGTTGTCCCTGGACCCACATGATCTGAATTGGGGACACTGAGTATAAAGGAACTTGCATCTGGCACCCCTGGATTGATGGAACATTAGTCATTGGAGTTCATTGTATGAAAATGAAGCAGTTGGACCTGTCATAAGAGCTAGAAATTTACAGTAGGCAGAACAGGGCAAGGAAACAATATTCCATAACGCTTTCAAGCTTGGTTTTGTGTTGAAACACCTTATTCCACTTGCACACCTGAACTTTTTCAGATGTGTTTTTGCGAGTGCAGCAGCTTCCAATTTAACCTGTGTCACTTCCAAGTGCGTTTCAGCTGGAACCTGAAAGTTGGGGTGACATTTCCTGCGTTGAGAATCTCTGTTGGTGCAGACGGCCCTCCCCATCCCAGAAGGACTTTGATCTCCATTAAACCTTCGTCAGCCATTATATTCGCTAGATACTTGGCCTCACACATTCCTTGTACGACGATAATTGAGTCCATTGATAGATAAAATCCATGGGTCTCTCGTCATTTTCCGCAGGAGTGAACCCAAAAAGAGGTCTCTCCTTATAATTCAAGAACCTAGTTGTGGTTTGCATGAATGTGGCAATGCTACCAAGAGAGCATTGGGGACTCAGCTTTTGGGTATCTGGGCTGGTTGCTGCTAGAGAGGTGCTTGCGTCACTCCCACCTCTGCACAGTGCCCCATCTGGGAGCGTGTAGACCTGCCAAGTGCACATGCTGGAATGGGCTGAACTTTGCATCTTTGTACCGCATGGTCTGCAAGGTCAGAGAGGCAGAAAATATGTCTCTCTTCATCACCAAGTGCAAGGCTCTGCTGCTATGCATTAAGCATGCTCTTGTTTCCTCTTCATTTCAGAAATGTTGACAGAGCGATATCCACCTAGGTGTGAGCCGGGATTCTGCAGAAGTACAGAGAGGCTGCAGAGCTGTAGCTCAGTGGTAGAGCATCTGCTTTGTGTGCAAATGACCCTGGGTTCAATCCCAGCCATCTCCAGGTAGCAAAAAGAGAGGCCTCAGTCAGTGGAAAATTCTGAGTTATTTTGAGCTGGATGGATTCTCACTTGCTATAAAGCAGTTTCCTATGTTCCTATATGGCAGGTTTGGAGAACCTGTTGCCTTTTGGATGTTGCTGAACTATAACTCCCATCTTTCCTGACCATTGGTCATGCTTGATGGGAACTGTAGTTCGCCAGTCC
Source organism: Podarcis siculus (assembly GCA_034642415.1). Classification (NCBI taxonomy): domain Eukaryota; kingdom Metazoa; phylum Chordata; class Lepidosauria; order Squamata; family Lacertidae; genus Podarcis; species Podarcis siculus. The sequence goes on from JAXCMG010000039.1 coordinate 14,098,636, forward strand.
AGGGCTAAGGGTTCCTCACACCTGCTGGGTGGCATTTGACCCTGATATTGGTGACACTTATTCCCCATCTTGTCTCTCTTCAAGCATCAATTGAAGATTTTTATTTTTTTTGTGGGGTGTGTGTGTCTGGGTTTTTGGAACATAAATGCAAACCGGAGCCCAACAGTTTAGTATTCCTGTCTGCTGTGCAGTAACATTGGTGGAGGTTTTTTTGACACACAGTTTTAAATTGCGTTTTGAGAGTGATATTTTATTGTGCTGTGGACAGACCTGTGCTCATATGGAAGGAAATGTGATACAGGAGCACAATCATATGGATAAAATACATTAAGCGTGAAATTTATAGCTTTTAATATTGCGAGTGTGTGCCAACAATGTATGACACTTCTGAAGCTGCTGTAGTTTATTAAGATTTATAGCAGCCAGGGTCCCCTGCTTTTATCCCTGCCAACCTGACTAGTGGAAGCAAAGCCATTGTTATTTTATTGGCCAGTGTGGTGGTGTGGTTAGAATGTCAGACTAGGACCTGGGAGACCAGGGTTCAAATCTTCCACTCAGCCATGAAACCCACTGCATTACCTTGGAACAGTCACAGCCTCTCAGCCTAACCCATTCCACAGGGTAACTGTGAAGACAATAAGGCACAACCCTTCCCTTAGACTTGCAATCTGAATTTCACCCTTGGCTTTTGAGGTTAAAGGCAGATTTTTGAGTTGTGTTTAAACCCCACAGCACAGACGAGAGTCTATTTAAAAAGTAGGAAATAGCCTTTAATTTAATCCAAATAGCCTGTATAATTTTTTCAGGCCACACAATTTGCATTGCGTTGTTGCAAAATCTGCACCCCGTTTGAAGTACCAAAGGCCTCCACTCGATCTGCCGTTCAAGGATCGTTATCCTACATCGCTTGCTTTATAGCTCTGCTCAAGTTCAGTTTCCTCTTCTCTGACTCTAAATGCATTTGACGTTTCTTAGCTGTGAATAAAACATGAATTCAGCACTTTGCCGCCCCCCCCCACCTTTGCTCTGTCCCTGAGCCAGCTTCCTTAAGCAATCTGCTTTTCATCTGTAGCACTTTCAGACTCACGATTTCATTGCAGTCACTTTCCTGGTTTTCTGTGTGTGTGTGTGTGTGTGTGTGTGCTGCTGCTGCTGCTGCTGCTGCTGCTGCTTCTGCTTCTGCTGTTAGATAACAGCCCCAGACTCTGAGACGCTGCCATTCCAGGGCCCTGGAATGCAGGTTTGTGAGTGGTTTCCACAAATAGTATCTGCTCTCTAGACAAGTTAAGCTGAAATGGCAGCAGGTGAGAGAGAATGGCTGCAAACTGGAGTTTTCTGCTGTGTGTTAATAATCAATATTGTTCCTCTCCTTCAGGACTGTTTAGTCCTGTTTCCAGATGCCAGCTGGGAAACTTGTGAATCGCCATCACCTACCCCAGCACTGGGACGTGGGTGGCGCTGTGGGTTAAACCACAGGGCCTAGGACTTGCTGATCAGAAGGTCGGCGGTTCCAATCCCCGCGATGGGGTGAGCTCCCGTTGCTCGGTCCCTGCTCTTGCCAACCTAGCAGTTTGAAAGCACAAATTGCAAGTAGATAAATAGGTACTGCTCTGGCGGGAAGGTAAACGGCATTTCCGTGCGCTGCTCTGGTTTGCCAGAAGCGGCTTAGTCATGCTGGCCACATGACCCAGAAGCTGTACGCCGGCTCCCTCGGCCAATAAAGCGAGATGAGCGCCGCAACCCCAGATTCGGCCACGACTGGAGCTAACAGTCAGGGGTCCCTTTACTTTAACCTTTTTACCCCAGCATTGGCATTTGGATGAATACTACTTTTCCCAATTCTTTTCTCACAGCAACCCTGTGAGGTAGGTTAGGCTGAGAGGCAGTGACTGTCCGAGTTGGAGATTTGAAATCTGCTCTCTGCGGTCCTAGTCCAACACTCTTAACCACCAGACTACAGTTTTAACAGTTGGACTATAATTCCCATCATCCTTCCCCATTGGCTTTGCTGGCTTGGGCTGATGTGAAGTGTAGTCCAATGACACCTAGAGGGCACCAGGTTGAGGAATCCTGGATGGATTAAAGCAGGCATAGGCAAACTCGGTCCTCCAGATGTTTTGGGACTACAATTCCCATCATCCCTGACCACTGGTCCTGTTAGCGATGATGGGAGTTGTAGTCCCAAAACATCTGGAGGGCTGAGTTTACCTATGCCTGGATTAAAGACTCTCTGGCAGCAGAGTTGAGCAAGACCTTTTGTGCTGCCCAAGACGTTGGAGAGATGTTGGATGTGTCAGGATAGCTGATATATGGGACCATGTCTGTGATCCACAGCTATTGGCCACACTTTATTTCTGTTGTTCTGGCTATGTACTTTGATGGTCCATCAATGGCCCATCTTATGGTGGTTCCTGAGCTGTTACAAAGGAGTACTTAAATACCCTGAACCCACAAGGAGCTTCAATATCAGACATGCCACCACCTTTCAATGAAATGTGCTCAGGCCAGCCTGTGACTAGAAATTTATGGAAAATGGGGGGTCGTTTCCAAGAAAGTTCTACTCAAAGTAGGCTTATGGAAATTAATAGACACATGTTACTCGTAGCCATTAATTCCAATGGGTCTACTTTTAGTAAAACTAGCATTGGATACAACCCTTAGAACTGGAAAAACATTCTGCTCCCCAGAGTTCCGATTTAGCTCATTCATTAACACAACTAAAAATGAGCACTATGTTAATACACATCTGCTGTATAAATATCTGAAAAAAAATATCTAATAGCCAAAAGCAGCTGAACAGAAATATTTGCATTGGGGTTGAAAATTCAGCGAAGCACATTTTGTGTGGTTTATATGTTGTGTTCAGAGAGACGTATAGTGGGAATTATTGGGATTCTCGTAAACATGACATCACAACTCAATAGCACGTGCTTATCTTGCATTATTTAGATCTCAAGGGAGAACACTGGAAATCCTTAACATTAATTATAGCAGGCCTGCGGAGCTGTGTGCATAAATATATGAGCCTCCCAGGGGCTATTTCATCTGAAAATACAGTAGTGAATTATAACTTTGATTTCAGATTTGTATCTAGCCTATTTGCCCAATTTGACTTGCATCCGTTCATTATGTTACTAATTAATTTTATGACAAATACTTTTCTAAAAGTGGAAACATTTGTATGGGGGGGAAAATACTGGTGGAAAAAATGTACAGCTCACATCACTGCCGGTAATTTTATTTGGGGCGTCATGCTGTTAGAGAACCCTGGTAAAATTTGGATCTATGTTGACCCGGTTCACATGACACAATAACTGTGGTTACCCCGTTCTGTTGAATAGCATTCCCATTGAGGTACAACAGGCATCCACTATCTGCACTTTCCAGAATCAACTAAAGACATTTCTGTTCAAACAACCTTTGCATGCTGGGTGAATGGGTCTACCTGTTTGGGTTTTAGTCTTGTTTTAAATGTGTTTGTTGTTCTGTTTTTACCTGTTTTTAAATCACCTTGAGATGGTGATTTATAAGGTGATTAATAAATCAGTAATAATAATAATAATAAGCCAAACCAAGGTTTGTTCTTGGCTGTAGCTCGTGGTTAACATACCTGCAAGCATCCTGAAAAAACCGGGATCCTGTATTTTTTCCTTGCGAGAACATAGCGGCCATTTTGGGCACTGTGCAATTTTGCGCTATGCAAATGCCTCTATGACTGATGTTCTCTTTATCCAGTCAGACGCAGGGTGTTTCTGAATACCAGTTTCTGCAGGCAACGGTGGGGAGGGGAGAGGGCCCTTGCCTGCTTGGGGGTTTCCCATAGGCATTCTGGTTGGTCATTGTGACCTGATGCAGCATTATATTCTTAAATCTTGGCTTAGTTCCATGCGGTGCAGTGCACACGCAAACAGGATTGGCAGGGAGCAAAGTTGCTTTAAGCTGCTCTCCCAGAAACCATTGTGCAGTCCCTAGAAACCATGGTTTGGCACGCTGTGTTGTGCCGATCAGGTCTGTAAACCCTTTTCTCCCTTTAATCACCACAGAGTGGGCCCACACTGTATACAGTGGTATCTTGGTTTTCAAACTTAATCCGTTCCGGAAGACCATTCGAGTTCTGAAACGTTTGAAAACCGAAAACTCAGTAGCCGAAAGCTTAGGCCTCAGGATCTTGTACTTTGTGGAAGCCGCGTGCCATGTTCGACTTCTGAGGCGTGTTCGAAAACCAAAGCGTTTACTTCGGGTTTATGGTATTCGAAAAACCAGACGTCTGTACCACCCTACAGGCTTTCACAGCTGTTTTCCCCCTACAGAATTGATACTTTCTGTTTTTCTGCACCTGTGCCAGCTGAATTGTTTTCCCCAACAATGTATGCTTCTGCTAATTTTTGTGTTTGTTGAAGTATTTTTTTATTGCATGTTTTCAAGGGGAAACTAATCTATTTTTAGCTCCTACGACAAACAAATCCTGCCGCGAGCCAAAAACTGAATTGCAGAAAGAGCAAAAGTCAGAGAGTTGAAACGGCTAGAAGTACAAGTTGACTTTCTTCTTCCCACCTGTTCCTCCTGAGACATCCTTTGCTTTCCCAAAGATCGAAGAAAGCTGTATTATTGGTCCATGAACGCGGAGGCAAGATGTACAGCTGGCAAAGGCTTTGGAATCAACCCAAAATGCCATGAAATAGTGGGGGAGCTTTTGAACCCTTCATCAGGCTGGATGCTCAACAAACAGAAGTGTGGTTGGGCGATTGGCTTGGTTTTGAAAGCATGGCGTCTGCAATTAGTCACGGTTCTAAGATTGAGGGTGGGAAGAGACATTCTGAATTAGATCAGGGCCTGCTAGTTGCTATGCAAGTTGCATGGAAGACTCTCTCCAGCGCTGCTGGGATGTAGAAGCATAGATTGTTTGATTCCCCTGCCCTTTTTTAAAAAATATAAAACCCAGCTGTTGCCTGAGATCCTTAGGCAAAACACACATGCTGAAAATTGAAGTACAGTGGTACCTCGGGTTACATACGCTTCAGGTTACATACGCTTTAGGCTACAGACTCCACTAACCCAGAAATAGTGCTTCAGGTTAAGAACTTTGCTTCAGGATGAGAACAGAAATCGTGCTCCGGCGGTGCGGCGGCAGTGGGAGGCCCCATTAGATAAAGTGGTGCTTCAGGTTAAGAACAGTTTCAGGTTAAGAACGGACCTCCGGAACGAAGTAAGTACTTAACACCCGAGGTACCACTGTAAAGAGAAAGTTGGTAACTTTTTGTTGGCCAATCTGGAATGTTGAGAGTGCCATGGGCACTAGATAAACAACTACCTGAAATTTAGAAGACATCTGAAGGCAGCCCTGTTCAGGGAAGTTTTTACTGTGTGACATTTTAATGTATTTTTAATCTTTGTTAGAAGCTGCCCAGAGTGCCTGGGGAGACCCAGCCAGATGGGCGGGGTACAAATAATAAATTATTATTATTATTATTATTATTATTATTATTATTATTATTATTAATTTATTTACAAAATGGCAGCTTGGGGTGGCATGGTATAATGGCTTCAGTTGTAGACAAGATATTTACTGAAACCTTTCCTGGATGCCATGGGAGGTTCTGGCACCACGCTGGCGACCCTGATGGTCTTTGGTGTACTAAGTTAAAAAATAGACAACACAAGCAAAATTGTGTAGGCTGTAACCCTCCGTGTTCCATCTTTAGGTGGTAGAAACTCTGTGATTGTAGGAATGCTCAGGCCATGCTCTTAGGCAGCTCACGCTGTGACAACTGGTGTAGAGGCAGTTGACCTCATTGTAAATCGGGAGATTTGTGGTTCGAATCTTAACGTCTGCTGCAAACTCGTAATCTTGATGCTAACTGTAGTTTGGCATTGCCCAGGATCATCCCCACAGGGTAGGGCAACGACTCGGTGGTGGAACATCTGCTTTGCTTGCAGAAGGTCTTATATTCAATTCCCTTTGTCATCTCCTGGTAATAATTACTGTACTTTTCGCTCTATAAGACGCACCAGACCATAAGATGCACCTATTCTGAATCCCAGAAGCCAGAACAGAAAGAGGGATCGCTGCGCAGTGAAAGCAGCAATCCCTCTTGCTGTTCTGGCTTCTGTGATAGCTGCGCAGCCTGCATTCGCTCCATAAGACGCACACACATTTCCCCTTACTTTTTAGGAGGGAAAAAGTGAGTCTTATAGAGCAAAAAAACAGTAATAATAATTTTATTATTTGTAACCCTGCCCATCTGACTGGGTTGCCGCAGACACTCTGGGCAGCTTCCAACAGAACATGTAAAAACACAGCAGAACATCACACATAAATGGACTGCCTTCAGGTGTCTATAGAAGGTCGTATAATTCTTTATAAAAACATAATAAAGATCCCTTCCTAAAACCCTGGACAGCTGCTGCCAGTGTAGACAATACTGAACTAGATGAACCCGGCTGTCTGACTCTGTATAAGTCAGCTTCCTATGTTCCTATGAATGTGCTTGAGATTCAGGCACATAAAACCAAATTTATTTATTTGGCCTTGCATCTGAACCTTTCCTTAGTCCAAAACACCCACCGATTAAACATAACAAGTATCCAAAATACATGCACCCGGGCTTTTATGTTCAGTAAAAATAAAATAAAAATCTCCCGCTGAACTTCAGCCTGTTCTTTCCATGCCGTCGCCACTGTTTTTAAAAGTGGTTTGTGGTTGTAGGGGCTGCTGTGACAAACACTTGAAGATAAACCTCAGGTATGCGGCCAGATATGGCAGGCTCTGGTCTCCGCACTGCAGTTGCTTGTTTTTATCCTCTGGCCCCTGCGGCAGCAAAACATTCTGTGGTGCTTCACTGCTGTTATCCATTTATCAGTGGGAGCTATTTAAACACAGCTGTAATCCTGTAATGGTAATTTGGTTGGCCGCTGAGGAAGTTGCTACTTGGGTGGAATTAGTCAAGGATACAGAACTCCTTCAGCATTTCCTCGGGACCATCGACCAGGAACTTTCGAACCTCCTTCTGGGAAAACCCTTCAGAGCCCCTACAATGGAAGATTCTGGGCATGCCCTTCAGTGCTCCATGCACTTGGAGAAACCTTATCTTCCAGGTGCAATTGTTGGCATCTGTGTGGAGAGACAGTGGAGTGTGCCTCTGGGGCAAGACCCCCCCCTTCCGCCTCACTGATGTGGTCCAAAGGAAAGCAGAGCAATTGGTTGGGCACCAGCTTGGCTTGCAGGAGTTGACGGAAGGAGGTGTACAAGGCTCCATCCAACCATCTTAGGGACTCCACTGCGTATTTGAGTAGGGTTTGCTTCTTAGCCTTTTCTTCTCCCGAAGGCAGCCAGATGCAGTATGCCTCTAAAATACTGCTTGCTGAGAATCATAAATGGGCACCCACTGTAGAGGAATGGCTAAAACTATTGGACTAAGATGAGATGGCAAAGTTAACTTTTTTAATTAGAGAAAAAACATTACTGATATTTTTTATGGACTTTTTGAGTGAAAGAGAAAATGAACTTGCAACATCTGGATTTGAAGACTGAAAAAATACTGGTTTATAGACAGAATGGTTGGACGTTAATGTGTGAATACTATGTTTAGCAGCAAGACTGAGAACTGGAAGTCCTACCTTTCTTTATTCCTTTCTCTCTTTCCCTTCCTTCCTTCCTTCCTTCCTCCCCCTCCCTCCCTCCTTTCTAAATATTATTTCTGCCTCTGTTCTTTTTATTATTATTAAGTATTTCAGTGTATTAAAAAAGATACTTTGTGATGGGTATGAATTTTTATATACCTTTAAATACCTTTGGACAAGTGAGATGAGCGCTACACCCCATAGTCGCCATTGATTGGACTTAACCATCCAGGAGTCCTTTACCTTAACTTTATCAATAAAAATACGGGGGGGGGGGAGAGAGAGAATCACAGCGGAGTGCTGTTGTGCGCATGTCCTCCGTGCAGGTTTTCCATGGCTGTCTGGTTAGCCACTGTGAGAACAGGATGCTGAACTAGGTTGTTCGTAAGTCATAAAATGAGTGGGGACAAGCTTCTAAGCTCTGGTCCCCCTCTCCAGGTTGGAGTGCCAGCTTATGGAACACCTGCCAGTTAGCTTTCCAGAGGGGAGGCAGGAATGAGAACCATATCTCAGCATCGAAAGTGTATGCTTCGAAGCCGAGGTCTTCGGCATGCCAGGGTAAAAGGAGCAGGTGATGGGAGGGGGGGTGGAAAGCTGTGCCAGAGACCACACTGGAGAGCTGCTACCTGTCAGAGTAGGTCAAATAGACCAAAGGCAGCTTCATTTAAATAAAATAAATTGCGAGGGTGCTGAGTCGGGCTGGAACAGGAAAGTGCTGCATTGGTTACGGGTCAGCTTTTAGGCCCAATTTAAGGGGCTAGTAATTCCTTGCAAAGCCCTAAATGGCTTGGAATCCAAGTACCTAAGAGAGGACCTGCCCTAGGTACATCCCCTAGGGTTCCTGGAATTGGTGATGCCGTCGGAGGGTGGTGCTTTCTCGACACTGACCTTATTAATGTCTCCCTGTTTGTGGAATGCCCTCCTTGGCGAGGTGTGTCTCTCTCCCCACCCTCCTTATTAGCATTCAGGAGGAATTTTTTTTTAAACCAAAACATTCCTGTTCACTCAGGCATTTGATGCTGCTCCCGAAAATCTTGAAACTATTAGCCGTTGTGGGTATGTGGCTGTTTCAAATGCTTTTTGATGTTTCTAATGCTTGAAATGTGTTTCTGTTGTATTATTTTTCTCATTCTTTGCTGCCTGGGGCTTTCGGAAAGGCTAAGGTTTGTGTGTGTTTGTGTGTGTGTGTATAGAATCGTAGAGTTGGAAGGGACCACGAGGGTCATCCAGTCCAGCCCCCTGCAATATTTTGCGTAAGGTGGGTCTCGAACCCTGAGATTCAGAGTCTCATGCTCTACCAACATACCGTATTTTTTGCTCTATAAGACTCACTTTTTCCCTCCTAAAAAGTAAGGGGAAATGTGTGTGCGTCTTATGGAGCGAATGCAGGCTGCGCAGCTATCCCAGAAGCCAGAGCAGCAAGAGGGATTGCTGCTTTCACTGCGCAGCGATCCCTCTTGCTGTTCTGGCTTCTGAGATTCAGAATATTTTTTTCCCTTGTTTTCCTCCTCCAAAAACTAGGTGCGTCTTGTGGTCTGGTGTGTCCTATAGAGAGAAAAATACGGTACGTAGTCGTACCTTGGAAGCTGAACACCTTGCGACTCAAACGTTTTGGCTCCCGAATGCCGCAAACCCAGAAGTGAGTGTTCCGGTTTGCGAACGTTCTTTGGAAGCCGAACGTCCGACGCTTCCTGCAGCCAATTGGAAGCCGCGCCTAGGTTAGCAAACGTTTTGGAAGTCGGAACGGACCTCCGGAACAGATTCTGTTCGGCTTCCAAGGTTACGACTGTATATGAATTTGGCCTGGGAGTGCCTGGTGGGTTGGAGAGGACAACACAGATTTGTGTAGACCAAGCTTACCGAGCTATTAAGGAAGCTTTTAGGTTTTTAGTGCGTTGCTGTGGCTGAGTGTTTTAATTGCTTTAAGTTTTATCCTTTACTTTGTAGGTTTTCTACGATCAAGCCAGTAGATAAAGTTCATAAAATAATAATAAATCAGTAAGTTGTACTGTCTCCCCACCCATGGCCAGGAAGAGGGCTGTGTCCCTTGGTCAGCATCAGTGTGGAAGACATGGAGATTAGTGACAACTCTGCTGCTGCTCCCTTTGCTCAGAATTCCCCTTTCCTGATTAACTATTCCACAATGGGGGTTCGTGTTAATGTTTCTGTAGGCCAGAGGTGTCCAAACGTTTTTCAAAGAGGGCCAGATTTGATTAAATGAACACCAAAGTTGTTTTTAGGATTGAAGTTGTTGAGCGATTTTACCCAGGAAATAAACTGACACAGGGGCTGGATTAGGCCCCCGAAACGGACTTTGGACATGCCTACTGTAGGCAAACCGCATGAAGGCGGCTGGCTTTTCACCTGCATCCTTTCGCAGTGGAAATTTACAGCTTTGCTCACCTTATCTTCCGCATACCAGCCACTCGAAACACTTATAAACCATTGGAGTGCTTAGCAGTACCCTTCAGAATGTATTAGACCGATGCACAGACTTACAAAGCTGTGAAATTTCTCCGCCGGAAAGTTGTGTGTGTGTATGTGTGTGTTTATTTCCCAGTGAGAAAATTCTGCAGCGCTCTAAGTTTTTTTGTTACCCACCAACCAGAATTGTGAACTACTCTGTTCACCAGGGTTGCAAGAAATCACCTGTTGTTGTTTTTTACTTTTTTGCCCTGGGATTTTTTTTTAAAAAGGGCTTTGTCAGACACTTTTGCAGGTCACAGTTCTTGGCTGGAGGACTGAATTTGGTTTGATTTGTTCGTTTGTTTCTTTAACAGGATTTATATACCAGTTTACAAAAAAGATTGAACCATAAAATGATCACTAAAAAAATATATTTACGTTCATAATTTAAAATATATGGAAAGTTAAAATCACAATAGAATAGGCTAAAGCAAATTAAAACTCATACAAGTGTTCTAAACATCTGGGTAGGCTTGTCTAAATAAGAATGTGTTCGGCAGGCACCACAAAAAAATACCGTGAAGGCGCATGTCTGGTATCAATAGGCAGGGAGTTCCAGTGTGCTGCTGCCATTACACTAAATGATCAAGGTTTTACCAATGTGTTGCAGGTATTATTTGACACCTGTAAAAATGCCAGTTCCACTGATTAAAGCAGTTGAGTGGACACATTTGGGGTAAGGGCATCTCATAAGTAAACTGGTTCTGAGTTGTTACGGGCTTTATTTACTAATAACTTGAACTCAGCCCGGTAGCAGATCAGCAATCAGTGCAGATATTTGAGCACAAGTGTTATATGCTGTTGGGCGTTGTTCGGTTTTCTGTTTGTGCAGGTCTGTCTGGTAAAAGATAAAAAGGTAAAGGGCCTCTGGACGGTTAAGTCCAGTCAAAGGCAACTATGAGGCTGCGGCGCTCATCTCGCTTTTAGGCTGAGGGAGCCGGCGTTTGTCCACAGACAGCTTTTCCGGGTCATGTGGCCAGCATGACTAAACCGCTTCTGGCACATGGAGGACCATGACAAGTGTCAGAGCACATGGAAATGCCGCTTACCTTCCCGTCGCGGCGGTACTGATTTAACTATTTGCACTGGTGTGCTTTCAAACTGCTAGGTTGGCAGAAGCTGGGACAGAGCGACGGGAGCTCACTCCGTTGCGGGGATTCAAACCACCGACCTTCTGATCGGCAAATGCAAGAGGCTCAGTGGTTTAGACCACAGTGCCACCCGTGTCCCAATCTGGTTCCAAAGGCTGACAGCAAAACTGTTGTAGATTTCTCTTTTTTCCTCTCCTACATTTCCTTTTTCTTTTTAATTAACTCCTTTTAATTTCAGTGTGGCCCGAGGTCTTGTGTGCCTGTAATCCTAAATTTAAAAGCATACTATTTATTTCAACAACTTAAAAATATTTCTTGCACTGTGCTCCATCCCCCACCACATCTCATGAGGACTAGACACCTAACGTCCTCAAAAGAGAATTTCTTGTGGATCTCTTCAAGGGTGCCTCAAAATACGCTGCTGTTATCAACATGGGCTTGGGGCAAATCATGTTTCCAGTGTTGGGGTTGACTGCTTGGAGTATGCAACATGATCAGGAAGAGTGCTTTCTGATCAGATATGCATCCTACACACCGAGATCTGGGGCAGAAATGGATTTAAACTCCAGTTCCTCTGTTTTTCAAGATGAAGAACTCTCCTAATGGCTGAAGCCTCTTTTAATGGCTGAAGACCATTGCATACCAGAATAAACAAGAATGCTTCAGTCTGGTACCCCCCGCCAGATGTTTTTGGACCACAACTCCCATCATTGCTGGCTGGTGCTGATGGGATTTGAAGTCCTGATCACCTCTGGAGGCTGCCAGATTAGCAATGGCCAGAATGGACTTGATCTGACATGGAACCCAATTTTAGGTCTGGATCCCATTTTGAGCCTCATTGCATGATGTACTGCAGCGTAATACATTTTTCTAATTAATTAGTTGGCTGTTGACTTTCCACAGAAGTTGACTGCTTTAACAGCTTAATAGAGAGCTAATGAAACTTTTTGCCAGGGTACGTGTCTCAAAAGCCAACGATGGAAGTTGTGCTCTTGCTCAGTTGGTTATGAGTGAGGAAAGTGTTTTTTTTTTCTTATTGCTCTTGTGTCTGTTTGCATAGCGTAGCTGAGAGGATTAAAATAAAATAAATAAATAAAGATTAAGAGCTTATTAGTATGCACCAAAGACTTCAATTGTTTCTACAGAAGAAATGAAGGGATCGTATTCAACTGAGCTGTGCCAAAATTATGAGCGATACTGTTTTTAAAGGGAATGATTTGCCCATTGGACTGGGTTCTGCATGGCACTTAGATGGACCTCAAAGGAGAGTTTGTTCCTTTTACTAGAAAAGCCATAACTATTTCTGCGTTTGAGGAACATCCCCCCCCCCCCATGCTCACAGGTCCCAAAAGACAAATATGTGATTCTAGCAGAATAAAACGGGAGTTGCCCATAGCCCCTGTGGGGAGTAATTAGCAACATCTGGAAGAAGTTAAGCTTCTGTGGGCAATTCTGATAAAATCCCAAGTTCTCACTTCTCTTGGTCAGGAACGGTTGCTTGTGTGTGTGCTTTGACAACTGTTTCAGCTGGCAACTGCTGATCAGTGTCTGGTTTTACCCCCTTCGTTCTCCTGTCATGATTAAGAGGGGTGGTTTCACTGTGCTAAACTGGCAGTACACGGGCCAATGAAAAGCTGTAACAGTACCGCTCTGCCTGGCTTGCTGCCCTCACCAAGCCTCTGAGCATGCTGCAATCTGCCTTTTCCTCTGCTGTCTTGAAACCATGCCGAATCATTACAAGCGGAAAAGATAATAATAGTAATAATAACAATAACAACAATAATAGTAATAATAGTAATAAAAATAATAATACAATTATTATTATAATTACTCTATCATACTTTCCAAATTTCAAGAGGGCAAATCAGGGCACACACCCCAATGCTGCCAACCCCGTCACTCACCTGAAACAGGGGAATTCCCTCTCCGTGTTTTTTTTAGTCCTGTACTCTGGTGTGAGCCAACTGACTCACAGTACGGAACAAAAAAGCAACCATCCATCTTTTAGTCCCGCGCTGTGGAATCAGAAGCCAGGGCGGGAAGTCTTGCTTAAAATGGGACACTTGGAGGGTATGCAATATGTTGGAATCATAGAAATGTGAAGTTGGAAGGGACCACGGGGGTCAGTCTAGTCCATCCCCTGCAAAGCTGGAATCTTTTGCCCAATGTAGGACTTGAATCCACAACCCTGGGATTACGAGTCTCACACTCTAGCGACTGAGCTGTGTTACATGACATTTGTCTGTTTTGTCCAGCTCTCCAGCTTGCACCTAGGCCATGGGTATTTCATTTCTTTAGATTGCCCTTTACCTCCTGTTAAGAAGGATAGAAGAATTAGCAAGGCTGGATTGGTGCTGCAATGGGTGGGAAGTATAGATTATAGGGTCCTTCTGGACTTACTTCCAAAAAGCGGCTTTTGGCTACAGTTAACTGCAGGCTGAGGGACGTGGGTGGCGCTGTGGGTTAAACCACAGAGCCTAGGACTTGCCGATCAGAAGTTCGGCGGTTCGAATCCCTGCGATGGGGTGAGCTCCCGTTGCTGGGTCCCTGCTCCTGCCAACCTAGCAGTTCGAAAGCACGTCAAAGTGCAAGTAGATAAATAGGTACCGCTCCGGCGGAAAGGTAAACGGCATTTCCGTGCGCTTCTCTGGTTTGCCAGAAGCGGCTTAGTCATGCTGGCCACATGACCCAGAAGCTGTACGCCGGCTCCCTCGGCCAATAAAGCGAGATGAGCGCTGCAACCCCAGAGTTGTCCGCGACTGGACAGAACAGTCAGGGGTCCCTTTACCTTTTTAACTGCAGGCTGAGGATACTGAACCATATGGAGACATGATTTTAGTTCTTGCTATGGTTGTGTCTTTGTCCGCTTCCTCGACCGTTTTAGGAAAGGCTGGCTCGAAGACCAGAACAGAGGCAGATTCCCTCTCTGTGCCTTCAGTTGCTTGTGCAGTTTCCCTGCAGCCTTAGAGTGGCAGTTGCCTTATAACGTGAGGGCATTACTAAGCACTTTAAAGACCAAAGCACAGACCCACAGCGTGGATTTACATAAAATGTGCATGTGCTGTGTGCATGCTGATTTTATGTGCCTGGGTGATTTAAGTTGGGGGTTGGCTAGGATCTCACCGGCATGCTCTTTGCAATTTGCCCAGCAACTCTGTAAGCAGATAATTACTTTGAAGAATGTTTAAAAGAAAGTGGAGGAAAGGAGGTGAGATCTGGGGGCCAACACAACAGTTCTGTGGTTCAGGGCTCCTGGGCTTTCCCTTAGCAGCAGCTCTGTTTACAGTCAAAGCTCGGTTCCTGAACGGCTCTGTTTTTGAACGTTTCAGCTCCCGAACGCTGAAAACCCAGAAGTAAATGCTCCGGTTTTCAAATGTTCCTTGGAACTTGAACATCTGAAGCAGCTTCTGCTTGAGTGCAAGAAGCTCTTGCAACCAATTGGAAGCCGTGCCTCAGTTGTCGAATGGTCGATGACCGAGGTTTGACTGTATTAGGCAAGGGAGGTTGCGCCCAATAACTCAAATAGCTTGAGAGAGCAGAGATTAGCTATCTCTGCCTCTTTCTCCACATGCAAGTAGAGTGGTACCCTGGAACTTGAACGTAATCCATTCCAGAAGACCATTTGACTTCCGAAAAGTTTGAGTTCTGAGGCGCGGCTTCCAATTGGCCGACAGCTAGGTTTTTGCACAGCAGAAGCCTTGTGTTCTCAGGAACTTTTGAAAACCAGGGCACTTACTTCCGAGTTTTCGGTGTTCGGGAACTGAAACATTAGAGAACAAAGCCATTCGAGTTCCGAGGTACCACTGTATTGAATTTGCCCCCATTCATGGGCAAACTGCAATCCAGCCTTCCGTGCAAGCAACTGTTTGCAGATGTGTCTCTGTCACCTTTAGAAGTTTTAACCCAAATTGCATCTTGTAGTCCCATAGAAAACGCTAAACTGGCATGAATTATTTCTATTCAGAGCAAAGCTGAGCTACGGAAACAGAATTAGGGGCCTGGAGCCCACAAGCAGCAATTCCCGCCTTGGTTTGTTAAGGCTGCTTGCATGAATATCTGATTAATAATTGGCCAGAGCGCGGGCAAATACATCTGTGCCTTTGCATAAGAATGCTCAGGGCTGGTTGGATATTAATGCTGGGTGTCTGGAATCCATCCTGCAAGTCTGACGCGGGCATGACAGTACGAAAGAGCAACATTAATGTTTCCCAAAATACAGTGGTACTTCTGGTTATGAACTTAATTCGTTCCGGAGGTCCGTTCTTAACCAGAAACCATTCTTAACCTGAAGCACCACTGTAGCTAATGGGGCCTACTACTGCTGCTGTGCCACCAGCACACAATTTCTGTTCTCATCCTGGGGCAAAGTTCTTAACCCGAGGTACTACTTCCGGGTTAGCGGAGTCTGTAACCCGTAGTGTTTGTAACCCAAGGTGTTTATAACCCGAGGTACCACTGTATACAAAAGACATAGGCAGTAGTGCTGGTCCACGGGTCGGGGGGTAGAATCCAGAACACACAGTAGGGCAGTATCTTCATTGAACCAAATAAAATGATGAGCAAATCCTCCAAGCAAAATACAGTGGTACCTTGGTTTATGAACTTAATCCGTTCCAGAATTCCGTTCTTAAACGGAAACCGTTCTTAAACCGAGGCACACTTTCCCTAATGAGGCCTCTCACTGCCGGTGCCCTTCCACCTTTCAGATTACGTTCTTAGACCGAGGTACAGTTCGCAAACCGGGACACTACTTCTGGTTTTGCTGAGTTTGTAAACCAAATCATTCTTAAATAGGACTGTTCTTAAAACCGAGCTACCACAGTAAAGGAGAGGAACGGAGGGAGGAATAGCTGCTCAAGATAATGGAAGCCAAGAATCTACAGTTACTAATAGTAAACACATTCCATCAACCGGAAATCAGTTTTGCCCTTAGCAGAGAACACCAGTTTCAACATTTCCAAAGTCAGCATCCCAGAGTTCAGCAGCAACAATGGCCCTCTTTCTGAAAATGCAAAAGCCCCCAGTTTTTCAGATCTGCCTCTCTCACTGAACAGAATAAGCAGGCTGCTTGTAAGGCAGAGGACAGAAATAAAAGAGAAAACGTGGTTTAGGATGCTATTTCTTGTATAGTCCTGGCTTCTTTGCGTAATAGCCTGACACAGACAAATTAAGCAGGTGGCATGTTTTCCTGGCTTGAGGATGAGGATGATTTTATTATTTGGACCCCGCCCATCTGACTGGGTCGCCCCAGCTAATCTGGGTGGCTTCCAGCAAAACAGAAAAACACAAGACACCCAACATTAAAAACTTCCCTAAACAGGGCTGCCTTCAGATGTCTTCCAAAAGTGAGATAGTTGTTTATCTCCTTGACATCTGATGTGAAGGCGTTCCAGAGGGCGGGTGCCACTACTGAGAAGACTCTCTGCCTGTGTTTCCAAGTAACATCACTTCTTGCAGTGATGGAAATCTCCAGCGGGCCCTTGGAACTGGATCTCACTGTCCGGACTGAACAACGGAGCTGGAGAATGAAGGAATGGGGGGAAGTTTCAGGTGGTTAAATTGTGGATTACTAACTCAGCGATAGAGTATCTCTGGTTCCATCCCCAGCATCTCCTGTTTGAAACCCTGGAGAGCTGCAGCTGGATATTACTGAGCTTAGATGGACCATCGGTCTGACCATGCCCAGTTTCCTACATTAAAGGTAAAGGGACCCCTGACCATTAGGTCCAGTCGTGGCCGACTCTGGGGTTGTGGCGCTCATCTCGCTTTATTGGCCGAGGGAGCCGGTGTACAGCTTCCGGGTAATGTGGTCAGCATGACTAAGCCGCTTCTGGTGAATCAGAGCAGTGCACGGAAACGCCGTTTACCCTCCCGCCGGAGTGGTACCTACTTATCTACTTGCACTTTGACGTGCTTTCGAACTGCTAGGTTGGCAGGAGCAGGGACCGAGGAACGGGAGCTCCCCCCGTCGCGGGGATTCGAACCGCCTACCTTCTGATCGGCACATCCTAGGCTTTGTGGTTTAACCCACAGCACCACCCTATTAAAGGCACAGGAGAGTTTTTGGGAGTGGAGGGCGCTGGAAAAAAACCCCCACACATGTGACTTTTCAAGAGCAGGTATTGCATTGCCTCCTTTTGTGCTCTGTTCAATATCGGGCACGCTCTCATTCCGCAGCACAGTAGCTCTCTGTTCAAGCACCTGGCCTCGTTCTGTGCCAGGGCAGGTTCCAGGATTTTCAAGTGCTGCTGAAGAGGTGGCACACCCATCTCCGGGGGTAGGAGTGGTTTCTGTTGCTCAACTCCCAGCTCTCAAGTTGATTTGGGAGTGGCGGCTCTCGGAACTCCGAGGGCACTCTTCAGTTCTCCGTGCGTCGCTGGCTGGTGCTGGATGCGGCTCAACGCTTGGGAAGGGTAAGCAAAGAGGGCAAAGAGAATCTCTGTCCCTTTTTTGGGTGGGGAGAGACAGAGGCCTACTGATAGGGGGAGAAGCTTCAGTCCCATGCCAATATAGAGAGGAGCGCTTCAGGTTATAGTTTCAAAACCATTAATGCACTTTCGCTGGCATAATCCTGCCCGGTTTTTCCGACACGAAACTTACTTGTTTGCCAACTGGCAGGTTTGTTTGCTGCGGGGCGGGGGAGCCGCTCAAAACTTTGCGGGTGAAGTAGTCATGGCTCATAGTTAAGTGTGTTCACTGAGAGGAAATGTTCCCAGTTCTGAATTGCTCCAGTGAGATCGCCTTGTCGTTCTGAGGATGGTTTTATATATGTTGTAAAAACTAGGACATTTGCTTCGAGTGCTTATATAACCAGGGTGGATTTCTTCCTTCCTTCCTTTCTCTTTAAAAATGTTAGGCTGCCTTTGCCAAGTGTAAGAATAGAAATGTTTCAGAGTCTTGCTGTGCAAACTCCATTAGATTAAAGGGCCATTTCACACCGTATACAGGCACTTTCAAAAACTCATAACTTCCTGACATACTTAGCTATCTTGTACCAAGCCAGACCTTTAATCCATCAAGCTCATTGTTGTCTAAAATGACTGGCAGCCGTCTCTGGGGTTTCAGGCAGGGGGCATTCCTAGCCTTACCTGGAGCTGCTGGAGTTTCAATTTGGGATTTTCTGCCGCTGGATTACAGCCCTTCCCCTGAGAAGCCACATCTGCTTGACAAACATGTTTGCAGGCCTCTACGCTTGTTGCTTTTCACCTTTTTGGGTGTCCACCTTTAGTAGATATCTAAAATTGCAAACTGGCCATAAAGAGTTTCGTTTAATTTTCCACAGGCATAAATTTAGACAACAGAATACTAATACTGGTCTCCTGGCGACCGGGTGCAAGTGCTGCTGTTTCTTATGCATTAGGGCGCTATTGCGGTGGTGTGTCAATTAAATTCTGAAATCCAAAATAGAAATGCATGTGCTTAAATAGCTGCTTACTGACTAATTAAAAAAAATGAATAAGTAAGAAAGGATGCTGCGGGCTCTGGTATGGCCATGCCAGCCTAGATGCTGATGCATGTTTGCTGCTGCCCGCTTTCCCTTCTGCTCCCTCAATGGCCATTGGAATGTGGGGTGGCTCTGGGCTGCAGGGCCCCAGCTGCGCCATTGCAGATTATTGATTGTAGCTGCTCTTTAATACTGCTTAATCCAGAGGTTTTCAACCTTTTTGGAGTCCATGGCTCCCTTGACCAACTACATTCCTTCTGTGGCTCCCCTGTGGGGCTCAGGAACCCAGTTCTGTCACCCCTTGCCTGCAGAGTTGGCAGCCCCTCACCCCTTTTTGAGGCTGACTCAGTTTCTGGCAACCATCACCCGCTAGCCAGCCCCTTAGGCACCTGGGAGGTTTGTAGCCAGGGCTCCTGCTGCAACAAACAGCCGTGCAACCCTTTGGGAGGCAGAGATGCGAGAGGGCATCAGAGGTAGGGAAGGAAACAGGGACAGAGGCCAGTGTTGCTTGCTGCACCCCGACCATCATTTAAGGCATTCTGGTTGAAAACCATCGCCTTAATCACAGGAGTTTCTAAGTGTAAAGATTGCAAAAAGCACATAGTGGATAAAATCAATTAACATTAAATCGCAGAAAAACGAAGAAAACGTCTTTGAAATGCCTGCTAAGATAGAAGATTTAGTATGGTTACGTTTGCAAAGGACTCTTATTTTGTATCTGATTTTTCTATTTCTGGTCAGACAATGTTCCCTTACGACTATAGTGGACACTCGGGTTGTGAACGTGATCCATGCGGGAAGCACGTCTGCAACCTGCAGCGTCCACAACCTGCAGCGCCGCATCTGCGCACACGCAGGTTGTGATTTGGCGCTTCCGCACACGCGCAAAGCGCGATTTAGTGCTTATGCGCAAGCGCCGAAACCCGAAAGTAACCCGTTCCGGTACTTCCAGGTTCAGTGCAGTGCACAACCCGAAATCGCAGAACCTGAAGCATCTGTAACCCGAGGTATGACTGTATTAGATTTGGAACAGAACAGGGGGTGGCTGTGTTTTGACTTGCACAGCTTTCCTTACTTTTTTCTTTTTAACCAGCACGATATGTGCTGCGTTACAGGACTTCACAGCGCTGTGTGGAGTGGGCGTCCTAAGTGGAAGCGGTGGGAGAATGAAAACTGATGGCAGGCACATAAAATGGGGAATATTATTTATGGCATAGGCTGGCCACATCAGTAGTGGTTGAGAATGTTAGGGTGGTGAATCCTGGCGGTGCTCATCAGCATGGAAGAGATTTCAGTATTATTATCATTTTTAAGGCAGAAAGTTAACTTTAGAGTTAGTGAGAGTAGTTGTGGGCTGCAAGAGAGCAAAGTTTTCTTTGATCAGGGTTCATGAAAGCTTAAGTGTTTCTATGATGATGACTCAGAAATCGTGGCCTGTGCAGCTAGTTGGTAATGCTATTTTTGCTGCTAGCTTGAGTCCTATCAACTGCTTCTTCTTTCCTGGATCCTGGCTTTGTGACTCACTAATGCCAGCACATAGAAAAGCATTGTTTTAAGAATGGGAGTGTGACTTATCTAGGAACACAAGAGGCTGCCTTACTTAAATTGAATCAGATGTTTGGCCCATCTATCTCAAGGCTGTGTTCAGACATGGGGTTTATTGCGTTAAGTTTTCCCAGTTTATAATTCCAGCTCTTCTTTTCATGGTTTTCTAACATTCCTTTTATACCGTCTTACCTGTTGCGTTACGGGAAACTGGCTTTTGGGTTGACACGCTGCCATGTTGTGTCGAATTTTTAAATGGTGGGGAAGAACTGTATGTAAGGATACTGCCCCAGATTTCAACCGGCGAGTGGCAGAAGTGGGATCATGAAAACCGTGGGGAAATGGCAAGACAAAGCACTTGCGATTTTCCAAGTTGATATGGTTGCAAATGGGTTATTTAATGGGAAGAGGTTAGTGCAGAAATGAGTGCTAAAGCTTGGCTAGATTCCATTAGATTTCCAGAAGTGGCTTTCGAAATATGTGCGAAATATCACATAAAATGATCAGGTAAGGAAAGGCCTCACATTGGGCAAAAGATCCCTGCATTTCACACATGGTCTATTCCATCTCTACAATTCTATGAATCTGTGCTTTTGTGGGACCTTCTGCATGCAAAAAAATGCTCTACCACTGAGCTATGGCCCTTTCCCAGCATCCTTATTTGCAGAAACCCAAGTCTTAGACCTGAGAAGACAAGCTCCCTTTGACCCCTGCTACTCTTCTGCCTAGGGACACGGGTGGTGCTGTGCGTTAAACCACAGAGCCTAGGACTTGCCGATCAAAAGGTCGGCGGTTCGAATCCCCGTGACGGGGTGAGCTCCCGTTGCTCGGTCCCTGCTCCCGCCAACCCAGCAGTTCGAAAGCACATCAAAGTGCAAGTAGATAAATAGATACCGCTCCAGTGGGAAGGTAAATGGTGTTTCCGTGTGCTGCTCTGGTTCGCCAGAAGCGGCTTAGTCATGCTGGCCACATGACCCAGAAGCTGTACGCCGGCTCCCTCGGCCAGTAAAGCGAGATGAGCGTTGCAACCCCAGAGTCGGCCACTACTGGACCTAATAGTCCGGGGTCCCTTTACCTTTACTTACTCTTCTGCCTGCACGCAGCAAGACTTAGAGGAACCCTGTGGCCTCTTCTGAAATCAAATTCTTCATTTCTGTGTTGTAGGAAAAGGATGTGCTGCTCATCTCTCAGCTAAAAAACACAGTCCCCGCCTGTGCTTTTATGTTGGGGCAGGGTAAAGCTATGAGAACAGCATTTGGCAAGTGGGGGAATGTCTCTGCAATAAGTGCACTCAATAGTTGGAGGTGAGGGAAGTTGAAGCTTCAATTCTTGGTGCTGCATGTATATGATGGTGTTCAGTCAGTGGAAAATAGCAAAGATCATGTTCCCTGTTGCTGAAGAATCTTTGCCTGTGTTAATATCCAAGGCAAGCAGGGCGAAGAGCAAGCGGTCAAGGTAAGATGCAATAAAATGAGCATCTTTGCTAGTTGGGTTTGCGGCCAACGCTGGTGTTGAACTGGCAACCTAAGTCATGAACCTAAGGATCTGGCTTGTGTACCACCACCCAGTTCTGGCAAAAAGAAGGGACTGGAGGAGGAACCAAGCACTGGGAGGCCAGAGTAGGTCAGGTGACATTCCTTATCCCTTGTAGAAACTCCTGGGACTGCCAGACTTGGTAGTCAAGTGGCCAGAAGGCCTCCTCCTTCTGAGCTACACCTTTCCTTGTTCCAGCTTTGCTTCATCCTTGACTGCACAGGAGTCATTTACAGATTAGCAGCTGTTAATTGCTGGGAAAAAGCAGATCCATGGGGCAATTTCAGAGATAAACATTCCTGGTGCCCTGTCATAAATGCTTTCTTGGAAAGAGTAATTTATAGTAATGGTTTGAAATAACAGAGCTGCCCTCGCCAAATGATCGGACCCATTTTATTGATTCGCTGTCTGAAGAAACCATCTTAAGAAACCAAAGTACGCAAATTTTTAACCATTAAACCACTGGCAAAAAGAGAGGTGTACATTTACTGAGAAGGAAATTTACTGAGAAGGCATTTTGGTCTCATGGGGATAGCCCATGTTACATTCTCGTAACTGAAGGCATTTTTTGTTGCGAAGCACACAGTAAATGTGTTCTCTACTGGAGACAACTTGAGCTTTATTTCATTCGTATATCGCATAAAGCTGATCTAAATATCCATCTTTTTATTTGAAACAATGCTGTGCTCTTGTTTTGCATGGAAGGTGATTTAGCTTTCTATTTTATCTCTTTCCCCACCCCTCCATATTAGTATTTTATTTCTTTAAATAATTTATACCCAGCTGCTCTTCAGCCCTAACATCTTCCAGAGCAATTTACAGATTAATGACCTAAAAAGATATAGCACAAAAGAAAATGAGTTGGTAGGGAGGAGATAAGCAAACTCTGGTACTAATTCTTCGTTGCGTTGCATAATACTATTGTTGTTGTTGGTTGCATAATACTATTATTAAAAATTCTGTCGGTGCAATGATTTCTTCTTGCAGAACAAGAAGATATATATCTATATATATCTATATAGATATAGATATAGATATAGATATAGATATAGATATAATTAATAATAATTTCATGTTTAATGAATGAAGGTATGAACATAGGAAACTGCTGTATAATTTTAAAGGCCATTGTTTCTTCTAGTGCACCCTGCTCTGCCGCTCACAAGAGGTCTTTCCCTTTGCTGCTAGATGTGACCCTTGTACTAGAGATAGAAGGGCTTGAACCTGGGACCTTCTGTGTGCAAAGTGCACACTCTTATCAGGGAACTTAGGGACTTCTCATATCTTCTTATAATACATAAAAATGTAAGGCTGTCGTCACGCTGCATGTGATGCACACGAAACCACTTCCCATATCTTCTTATATACATAAAAATGTAAGGCTGTCGTCACGCTGCATGTGATGCACACAAAAACACTTGTGATCACAGGACTTGCTACTCTAGAGGCAAGAGTACCACACTGTAGAAGGTCTGCAGCTTCTATGCTTTATAGACCGGGAGTATTTGGGAAGAGAGCTCTTTCCAGCTGACCAAGTGGTGCTCCTGAGGTATTTGTGAATAGGAGATAGAGATTGCTTTGGAGACTATCTCTCTGTTGTTGTTTTTAATTTCTTTTACTCTTTACACAGCAACAGCCAGTTCTCCCTCTTATGCAGGCACTTTTCATGTACAGGAGATCTAACTACAGGCTTCATGTCAGCTTTGTCCTCTCAGAAATGAATGTCATTTAATGCCCTTTTGGAGATGTATATTGAGCACCCATTGTACAAAGCAATAAGCGCAAAATTTTAGGCATTCTTATGTGACGCAATCTCTTTTCTGAGTTCACAGGTTGAAATGAGAGACTTAAGTCACATCTACGCCATAAAGCACTCTAACTAGACATAGCTTTATCCAAAAAATCATAGTCTGTTAAGGGTTCTGACCTCACCAAGCTAGAATATCCAGGATCCTTAAACTACAGTTTCCAGGATTCTCTTCAACGGTTAAAGTGGTATCAGAGTCCTTTAAATTTACAGAATAGATGTGACCTAAGGCCGGCTTCCAAACTTTCTGCCTTCCTGAGGCCTGTTTGACACTGACTTGTTTAGGGCGAGACTTTAATTACTAAATGGGGCTGCCGGATCCTACTGCCACCCTGTAAGGACAGAAAGTGTCTAGCACACATCTCTCGGTGACTAGCAGCAAGTTCACAAGGTTTTCTGACTCCCAACTGTGTTAACATTAGCAATAACAAAATGTCCCCATCCTCTCCTCAGGCTGCTGAAATGAAGAAAGCTGGCTTTTATTTTTTTGGCGGGAATGGAGGGAACTAGGAGCAGGGGTTTTTACATAAGAGGGCCATGACGTCATTTCTGTTAATGGAAAACGAATCTTAAGCTGAGAAATGTGTTTAGATGTGCTGAATTTTAAGTGTGGGTTCTCTCCCAGCACTGCCCCCAACTTCGCACTTGGCTCATGTTGATTCAAAGCTCTATTTAAAAATGAAAACCCTGATGTCTGACAGCCCAGGGAAACTTGTTTTCATCACATCTGGCTGACCACTGTATATTTATTAATGCATTTGGCATGCTGCCTTTCTGCTGAGGCACCCATACTTTACAATTGGAAAGTACTAAAAAAAATAAAATTGAATGGTATGCAGTACAGAGCGACAGTCCTTTCAGGGGATGGTGGCTCCCAAACTCTCTGAGAGCTGCTGAAATCCCTCAGGGCACTCAAGCAGTGTTTGAAATTCACCAGGTGTATTTTGCACCTGGCTATCAGCCATTTGTGACCAAGTGAAGTTGCCTGGGCACCAGGATGGTGCCTGATATCTCCACCATCCAGAGGTGCATGCCTGGAGATCCTTCAGTCTTGACCATTTTCTCACATTATCGACACACCCTGAAGAATCTACCTGTGATATTTTATTTGCGCAATCGGAACGAATTTCAGGAACCAAAAAGTTGTATTGAAAAATAGGACCTTTGAGACACCTGGCCCGCCCTAATATGGCATCTAGACATTCTGTTTTGGCAACTATAACCATGGTTTAGGGAGCCATTTGGCGCCTAGCTTATCTATCTGAGTTTCTAACGCTGCACCCAAGTCTTAAGCACCCCTAGGGAAGATGGGGAAGGGGCTGCCACCATGTTGACTGCTGCTTAATGGGGCATATTCTGTGACTAGGCAGGTTCTTGGTGGACAGGCAAAAATGGGAGGGTTGGGATCAGGTTCAGCTGTGTGGGTTCGCAAGTTGTACAAGCCCATCTTGTCCTTGTGGATTGCCACAAGTTCCCCACCCCTGAACTGGAAAATTAGCTCTGTGAGGGGAGAAAACAGCCTTGCCCCCTCTTTTTCTTGAGAATGGTCCAAAACACGGAAACTTGGCCAGCCAGGTCTCTTCTCTCTGTGTGTCCCCTCATCCCCCCCACCCCACATTGACTGTCAACATTGCTGGAGTGTACAACCAGGTGTGTGAAGGTCTTGCTTTCCTTCCACAGAAATGCTAATTGTGTATCTATATTAACAGTTCTTTTGTCCCACAGTTGCACTGGCTTGTGGTGAAACAATGGAGCTGTTTTGCTTGAGGCGGCATTAGAGCGCCATCTTGTTTAATTGTGTTTTGGGTCTGAAGTTGTAAGTGCCAGATTCATTTATTTATTTCAACCCAGTCGGTGCCCACAAAGCAAACCGGTGTTACTATGTGGTGCGAAAGTTCACTTTGCCCTTGGCATACAATAGGCGTAATCAAGAGGGATCTCGACTGGCTCAGAGAAGTTCTGATTGTTTCGATAAAATCCCTGCAGGGACTGTGCACATTTATAAAGGCAATTTGGAAAGGTACATTTTCCAAGAACAGGACGGCCAGTGGTTTGTGGCCTTGTCCTTCCTGACATGTAACTTTTGAGTGTGCTTTTTTTCTGTTTGTTTGTTTTGCCCTTGAGGTGCTGTTAGGCAGCTAAAACGTCACAGTAGGTAAAACGTAAAATATATACAAAGACAACCAGGAATAGCAGTGCCAACATCACCAGATAGAGAATAAAAAGGGTGCCAGTTTCCTGAAGGTCATTAATAGGGCTGGGTGATATGTTGATATATCCTCCAAAACTGGTTTGAAGTCCATATTGTGGTATCAGTTTCATAATTTGTGACCTGTGATATAGCATGATATGTGTGTGTGTGTGTGTGTTATGCAAAAATCACAATGTGGAAAAAACTGTGAAGCCAGCTATTGCATCTACATAGCTCCATCCTTATTTCAGACATTGTAACATATCAGTATATCGTGATGTTTAGCTGGTGATATATGACAATGTTGAAAACCAGATATCGCTCACCCCTAGTCATTAAAACATAGGAGCTTGCCTTCTACAACAGGGGTGTCAAACTCAAATTCATCGGGGGCCGCATCAGCAGTTTGGTCACCCTCAAAGGGCCGGTTGTATCTGTAGTACTATGTGTCCACTCTTTATTATCATAAATTATTGTCACTGCATTCAATTATTACTGTTTTTTGTAATAATGTACGTAATAACTAGCTCCCCCCCCCCACATACATCATATATATTTACAGTACAGGAGAGAAGGGTTCAGGCAGCCGTTGGATCTGTCACATCACAGGATGGCATGCGCTCAATATAAAAACAAGTGGAGGTTTCCTGAATGCATGTAAAGTGGAGGTTTCCTGTGTAGAACGGCCGGCGCCGCTAGAGGGCAGACGTTCTCTGGCTTGTAGGCTGCCGCGCATGCGCTGAAGAGACGGCTTTCTTGTGTCCCGCCCCCCAAAAAAGCGAGAATAAAAGGTGAAGGCTGGCGGCCGGTGGCGGCTACACGGGCCAAATGACGAGGTCTGGCGGGCCGGATTTGGCCGGCGGTCCTTGTGTTTGACACCCGTGTTCTACAAAGTCAAATGGTTACCCTTCTAGCTCAGTATTACTGACACTGTCTTATCAGTGACTTTCCAAACAGGGATCTCTCCAAGCCCCACCTGGAGATGCCTAGATTTGAACCCATGCATTTAAAGCTGGTGTTCTACCACTGAGCAAGCAGAGGTGTAGCGTGGGCAGGGGCTTTTGCCCTTGGGCACAGTTTTCTGAGGGCGCATTTTGCTCCTCACGCTGCACCCTGCCAAACCTGCGCTGTTTTGCAAGTCTGATCCCACACCCCAGCCTTGCAAAGCAGTGTGGGGCTGGCAGGGTGTTAGGAGGGCGCAGCAGGCCTTCCAAACAATTCGATCAGACTGATTGGAAGGGCACATGTCTGCCCTGTTGTGCTTCCTCCTCCTTGTGTTGCCCTCTGCCCCACGGTGCGCCATGAAGACAGGCTCCACCGGGGTTGAATAGAAATGAAGGCGGCATGCACAACCTTGTTATACAAATATAAGGGACAATTGAGGAAACCGCGCCCTCGTTTTGAAAACCCATGGTGGAGATTTCTTGATTGTCAGCCCCACCGAAAGGATCGAAATTCTGCAAACCATTTTTCCTCTGTCACTTCTTTGTCTATAACCAGGCAGGTATGGCAAGGGCAGAGCAATTCCTTCCATTTTTTTCAGGTGCTGCCATTTGACTGTCCAACAGCAGGCTTAGGTTACCGTTGCTAAGGCTTGTGGTCACGCTTTGTTGGAAGGCTGCCCGGCAGAAATAAAGGTGCAGTTTATATGTGCAATGGCAAAACTGGTTTAAACAGGGCCCAGCTCTTCTTTACTTTTGCAGCAGCCCCTGGCATGTGTGTGTGTGTGTGTGTGTGTGTGTGTGTGTGTGTGTGTGTGTGTGCTGCCTCGGTTAGTGTGCCAAAGGAGTTGAAAGTTCATCCAAGAGAGATGATGTTTATAGGGCAAGCTGTTCATAACGTGCTGCGTTTATCAGGGGCTTTAGCAAAAGGGCTGGAAGTTAGGCTTGGGTGTTTTGCTTTCAATTAGGCTATCCCTAGCACTCCCAAAATTACAGAGCTGCTCTGTGCTGAGAATCCAGAATAATGTATATGCTGGCAGAAGGAAAAGCACTGCTTAATTGTGAATAATTAAATCATGCAATTCACTCTTGCAGGAAGTAATGATGGTAAAGGTTAAAAGGTAAAGGACCCCTGGACGGTTAAGTCCGGTCAAAGGCGACTATGGGGTTGCAGCGCTCATCCCACTTTCAGGCTGAGGGACCCGGCGTTTGTCCACAGACAGCTTTCTGGGTCATGTGGCCAGCAGGACTAAACCACTTCTGGCACAACAGGACAACATGACAGAAGCCAGAGCGCACGGAAACGCTGTTTACCATCCCGCCACAGCGCTACCTATTTATTTACTTGGACTGGCGTTTTTTGAACAGCTAGGTTGGCAGGAGCTGGGACAGAGCAACGGGAGCTCACCCTGTTGTGGGGATTCGAACCGACGACCTTCTTATCGGCAAGTCCAAGAGGCTCAGTGGTTTGGACCACAGTGTCACCCGTGCAGGGGCGAACAAAGGCATTGTGACACCCAGGGCAGGGCGTTGCTACGTAGGGTGCATGTGCGGCTTCGCTACGTATGATGCATGCACTGTACATAGCGGTTTGCCGCCGGCGCCGCTCCAGCGTCGTACGGACGGTGCCGGGATCCCTCCGTCGCCGCTACAGCTGCGAACAGAGGATCCTCTACATGCAGCTGTAGCAGCGATGGAGGGACCCCACCGCCGTTCGTACAACGCTTGAGCGGCGCCGGCGGCAAACCGCTATGTACAGCACATGTGCAGTGTCACTACATACAGTGCATGCGTGCAACGCTGCACATGCGCTGTACAGAGTGGTTTGCTGCTGGCACCGGGATCCTCTGCTCTGCCGCGAGCCCCCGTGGGGTGCCTTCTTGTCACCCCCCCCCCAGACATACGAAGAACTCAGGCCAATATAAGCTTCAGTAGTGGGAGTGGTCCCTACTCGCAAATCAATAGTCAGTTGTAACAAAAACTATTCCATTTTCTATGTTTCTCAGAGATACCAACTACGTGTGGGTAGATCAACGTGTATCTTGATCTTTTCTGTGCGCAAACGTAGAAAATAACAGGATATATTTATACGAATTCTTCAGACTTGCACAACCCTTTAAAAATTAGCTGATGAAGGAGAATACATCGAAACAGGGCTCTGTCCTGGTTTCTGATCCATAATTAAACTTCTGACTTCTGCTCAATGATTGAAACTAAGACCTTCACGTCGAATCTGACTATGGACTAACATGAACTTATCTCTACTAATTCTGTAACGAATTATTGTATTATATATATCCTTATGAGTTTGAGTTTGTAATCTCTATTTGAGTTTGTAATCCTTGTCAGAATACATAACTTTTGAATGGATTAGTTTCTGTTACAACTATTGATTTGTGAGTATTGACCACTCCCACTACTTATATTGGCCTGAGTTCTTGGTGTGCTTTTTTCTTGGTATATTTAATAACAAGAACTCCAACTTATTCCCCACCCCCAACATGGCACCCGGGGCACACCGCCCCCCCCCCCCCCCCGTTGCAACGCCACTGCATCCGTGTCCCAGTAAATGATGATCACCAACTTGGATGGCTTTAAAAGAGGATAGGGCTGAGTTTTGGAGAAGGCTGTCAATGGACACTAGCCACAATGGGTGTGGTCTACCACCGCCACTATCTTTGAATGACAGCTGCCTGGAATCGTGGGCGAGGAGAGTGCTGTTGTGCTCAGTTTCTGTTTGTAGGCTTCCTATCTGCTCTTTGTTGGGCGTTGTGAGAGTAGAATCTGGGACTAGATGGGCCATTGGCTTTATACAGCTATATTCTTCTATATTCTTCCATGTCTATTTTTATTTTTTATTATTAGATTTATATATCCCACCATTTACTCCAGTGACCTCCAAGTGTGGGTTCCACGGTTCTCCTCCCTCTGTTTTTCTCCTCCCTAAAATTATGTGAGGTAGGTTAGGCTGAGAGGCAGTGACTGGCCCTAGGTCACCCAGCAAACTTCATGGCTGAATGTGGATTTGAACCCTGGTCTCCCAGGTCCCAAGGGACGCGGGTGGCGCTGGGGGTTAAAGCACAGAGCCTAGGACTTGCCGATCAGAAGGTCGGCAGTTCGAATCCCCGCGACGGGGTGAGCTCCCGTTGCTCGGTCCCAGCTCCTGCCAACCCAGCAGTTCTAAAGCACATCAAAGTGCAAGTAGATAAATAGGTACTGCTCCGGCGGGAAGGTAAACTGTGTTTCCGTGCGCTGCTCTGGTTCACCAGAAGCGGCTTAGTCATGCTGGTCACATGACCCAGAAGCTGTACGCCAGCTCCCTCGGCCAATAAAGCGAGATGAGCGCCGCAACCCCAGAGTTGGCCACAACTGGACCTAATGGTCAGGGGTCCCTTTACCTTTACCTTACCTCCCAGGTCCCTAGTCCTACACTCTAGCAACCCTGTCAACGAGTAGATTGATTTATTCTATTTCTGTGCCTCTTTTTATTCAAATAAATCCCAAAGCGGCTTACAAACAAAAGATAACAATAACACAATGGAACATCACAAATACAGCATAAATTGTATAGAATACTTAACAAGTCATCGGTAAAACAATCTCACAAATAAAACCATTACCATCTATGTAACACTATTAACAGAACTACCAGAAAATAAGCTAAACATCACAGTTACACCAAAAATCATTGGATTCTCAGAGTACGACAGCATTCATATCTATAAAACAATATTAAAACATTAACGAAATAGCAACAAAGCCCTGTTGAATTTGCACACATGCTCTTCCCTCCACCATGTCTCCAACTTTCATTCTATTCAATGCATCAAAATATACCTGCACATAATGCTCTCCAATCAGCAGAGAAAACATTATTTTCTTACATTCCACCCTCTACAAAAGTGTTTGAAATTCTGTGTTGTTGGTTTTTTATGAGGGACCCGTGCAAGAATAATAGAATGGTAGAGTTGGAAGGGACCACGAGGGTCATCTAGTCCAACCCCCTGCAATGCAGGAATCTTTCACCCAACATGGGGCTCGAACCCACAGCCCTGAGATTAAGAGTCTCGTTCTCTACCAACTGAGCTATCCTTGAGTGCCCCATGTCCAAAACGCTGTGCTTCTCCCCCACCCCATGTAAATTAATCTGAAACAATGACCCCGTCCTTTCATTATACGTAGAGAACGTCCTCCATTTTCCAAGATGCACTCCCATCTTGGAGCAATGAAAATAATCAACGGGTCTGGCTCATTACAAAGAGGCAGTTCTCTTTAGAAGACCCAGGCCTGTTATGGGGTGGTGCAGATGTATAATTTTCCCTGGCCTTCCTAAAAGGCAGAGGTAGAAGCATTTCTCTGCTCGGAATTAGGTCAAATAATTTTTGACTGTTTCTGAAAACCGGTGTGCATGTCTAAGGCCTTTTGTGGTTTGGGTTCCTGTAATTAATCTCTGTATTCCTCACCTTGTCTACAAAGTGAAACTGATACTCTCTCTTTCTTGATGTATTAGCTACTTTAGAATTCAGAACAGGATTTTATTTTATTTTTAAATGTAAATATTGCACATAAAGAGCTTGTGGCTAGGATAGATTAAGTCACTCTGGACTTAATTATTTGTAAGGATTTTTATACTTCCCTTTTAGTTTACATTCCCAGAAGTTTGATGGTTGAGCAGGTACGCCGCCCCTTATCAGGGCATTTGCTGTAAGGGGCAAATCAGCTGGGCTAAAAATTAATTTGTTATTTTATTTGTGTTCCTCAGTCAAATCACTACAAACAAGACCGCTACCTCCCCTCAGGCTTACAGTCTTAGTGAAGACACAGCGCTGTAAAGGGGAATGGATTGTGAGGCAGTTGGGAAATAGTGATTGGATGTGAGCAAAAGAACTACTGATAGATCTCAAGAGTAACTGGGGGGAAGGCTGTGTAGCTCAGTGGATAGAGCCATCTGCTTTGTGTGCAGAAAATGTCAGGCATCTTCAGTAAGGTTAAGTTATAGTGCGCACAATACTGGGCTAATGCACCAATGATCTGCCATGAAATATGGCAGCCACCCAGTTCTCCAGTGATTTCCAACAGATCCGCAATGGTTTCTGATTCCCAATTGTTTCAACCAGTGGTTCCCAATTAGCAAAGGACTGTGGGAACCCCTGTTTTTCAAAAGCCAAGCTATGGACCCCCCTACTTTTGAAATGTTTGTGGCCCAGGCCCCCCGTGCGCATACGTGAAATTGTGTAAAATGGGGAGCACCCTGGTGGCTTGCGAGGAGACCCTTTCTGGAGCCTGAAGAGGAATGTATGGGGAGCATCTTGCAAGCAAGGAGGATGTGCTGTTTTCAGATTCCTGGCACCATGCGTATGTGCAGTTGCATGCAGATAGGTAAAGGTAAAGGGACCCCTGACCATTAGGTCCAGTCGTGGCCAACTCTGGGGTTGCGGCGCTCATCTCGCTTTGTTGGCCAAGGGAGCCGGTGTACAGCTTCCGGGTCATGTGGTCAGCATGACTAAGCCGCTTCTGGCGAACCAGAGCAGTGCACGGAAACGCCGTTTACCTTCCCGCCGGAGTGGTACCTATTTCTCTACTTGCACTTGATGTGCTTTCGAACTGCTAGGTTGGCAGGAGCAGGGACCGAGCAACGGGAGCTCACCCCGTCATGGGGCTTCGAACCGCCGACCTTCTGATTGGCAAGTCCTAGGCTCTGTGGTTTAACCCACAGCGCCACCCGCGTCCCACCGTGCAGATAGGTTGCTTGTAAACTGAGTTGCCTCAGTTGGGTATCCAGAAATGTTGTAGATGAGGAATCATCACAGAACGGTCAGTCTTATATATTTAAAGTTATTTGGTTTTATTGATTTCTGATTAATTGGGCAGAATGTAGCTTGAAACCCCAGGAATGGGGAACTTGTGGCTCTCCATCTGTTGTTCTTGGGCTCCCAACACCCATCAGCATAGCCAGTGGTCATGGATTACAGGAACTGGATTCCAACGACGTCTGTAGGGCTGCTGGTTCTTTACCCCTGCTGCACACACCCTCTTGTTCCTCCACAAGTAAAAGGGACTAGACACTTGGCATTTTAAAATGAAAGCTTGAACATTCAGCGAGGAGCCTGTGATAATCTGTGATGAGATCTCTTCTCAATATCCAAAACCCTGCTTCACAACAGTTCGTTCATTTGTTTATTTGTTTGTTTGTTTGTTTGTTAAATTTTCATACTACATAAAAGGGTAATATACCTTTCCAGTACAAAAGAAAAAACACATTAACTTAAACATATATAAGCTTATATCCTTCCCCCCCACTTGTGAATTCCCATCACCCTACCCTATCACTCCCCTCCACCACACCTCGAGTTCCTTAACTTTTTTAATTTCAGTACTCTCATTGAAGTCTTTATGCTACTGAATTTTGATCTCCTTATCGCATCCTAATTGGTTTTATCCTTTTCACTTTACTCCTTTAGTCTAAGCATATCAACATGTTCTGGTCTGAACAGTGTTTATTCATATAGTAGTCTTCAAAACATTGCCATTCGGATCTAAGTTTTTGGTTTTCATTCAAAGTCCTTCTCTCCATAGCCGGAGGAGGCAGTTATTACTTGGGATTGCGGGGTGAGCAGAAAAGCACTCAAGGGATAAATGGCCGGCAAACAAAAAAAGTGTTGAAGGAGATCTTGGTGTCTTGATATCAGCGACGCTTTATTGACCTGATGGAGGTAGACAGGGCCAGCCCAAGACATTTTGGGACTTGAGGCAGATCCCCCTCCCTGCTAGGGAAGATTTGCATCAGGAACAAGGAGAGAAAGAAAGATCGACTTCTGGATATGTTGTCCTGTTGGATCCTGCCACCCGAGGAAATCGCCTCACCTTACCGCATGAGTGAGCCCGCCCT
Organism: Podarcis siculus; assembly: GCA_034642415.1. Lineage (NCBI taxonomy): Eukaryota > Metazoa > Chordata > Lepidosauria > Squamata > Lacertidae > Podarcis > Podarcis siculus. Next base: position 14,132,163 of record JAXCMG010000039.1, read on the forward strand.
AGAGGCAGATCTTGGAGCATATAGATCGCCTACCATGGTCAAAGAAGGTTCTGCTTTGTGGTGTTTAGCACCCCAGCTTGATTTGTTTGTAGCTTTCTCCTCCAGCTGGTCGACATGGTGGTCCCTGGAGTCGGGAATTGATGTCTGGAACTCAGAACTCCCTTCTAATTGTAACCCCCCCCCAATGTGTCTTTTGGGTTATAAGAGCTTTAATGGAGATTTAATCTTATTCCACTTAAATGCTGCTCGCATTTGTATTTGCAAACTTTAACAAGCCTATTTTAAGACCTTGCTCTTTTCGTTTTCCTTTTCTAACAGGAGGAGTCTCGTATCCTTAGAGTTAAGGTTGTAGCTGGAATAGATCTAGCCAAAAAGGACATCTTTGGAGCCAGGTATGTACATTCCTCTTTTTTTATTGCTCTTGTGGCAGCAGAATCTAAATTACTGAGGCAATTGCCTCTTTTGTGTTGGCAGCATTCACTTTCCAAAAAGGACAGGAACTAGTAGTAAACTGGGAAAAGAACCTGTATCTGCTTCCTTTAATTTATGCCCTTCAATGCAGTTCGATTGGTTCGTATTTTGCTTGGATTTATATGCTGTGCTGTTATGATGATGGGTTTTGTGTGTGTGTGCTAAAATAATAATAATAATAAACCAACCAATTTGGCAATCATTTGTATCCTATTCCCATTCATATCTTAAAAAGGCACCTATATTGAGGTTTGGGTAATATACATATTTATTATAATGATAATGGGGGGGGGGGAGAATTCATGAACTACAGTAACTTGTATAAAGTAGCAGCTAAGTATAGAAGCTGTGAACAAGGAAGCTTCTGCTCAAACCTCATTTGATTAATGTGACCTTCAGAAATCCTGAAGCTGTCTTTGCATGTCATAATAAACCATGGTTTATCATAACAGGAGTGAACCTAGCTTCCCCACGGGCTCGTGCACTCTCTTTCCTCCTCTGACACAGCTTTGAGGAGTATTTCAAATGCTTTTGCTCCTGTTTTGGATTAACCACAGTTTGCAGTGTCAGGCAAACCCAACAAACCACAGTTAATCTTAACAGTAGTTTGTCTGAAACAAGCAAACTTCAAACCACGGTTTATGTGTCTGGAGAGTTTCATGAGGCATGAATAAGATTAAAAACTGTTTAGGATCTGAATTAAGCCATAGTTTATCAAAAACTGAAACGAAAGGTTCTGATTCTTTATGAGCAGGGGAGGAGGGAGAATGCACAAGTTGAGGGGTGCATAGAGCTGTTCATGTCACCAAAACCCATAGCTGAGGGTGACACTGAAATTAAGCCTACTCCCCTATGTGCAATATGAGGATAGTAGTTATGGAATTACTTTTTTGGTGTTGTTAGTATTATACTAAAATAATATATGTGAACTATTTCAAAATCAACATCATTGCCATTTCAAACTCTTTTAATTCTTTGTCAGGCCTATTTGGTGTTGATGATGGAAGGACCTAGTTTTTTGTGTGTTTTGTTTGGAATACCTGTGATGTTTTCATACAGTGTGGGTTACACTGCTCTAAAGACCAAGGTTGCCCAAAGCCATGGACAACAACAATACCAATAACAGCACCCCAACAGATCTTTGTCCCCATCGTTCAATCCAGACACCGAGGTCCAGCTCCGAGGGCCTTCTGGCGGTTCCCTCATTGCGAGAAGTGAGGTTGCAGGGGACCCAGCAGAGGGCCTTCTCGGTGGTGGTGCCAGCCCTGTGAAACACCCTCCTGTCAGATGTCAAAGAGATAAATAATTATATAACCTTCCGTAGACACCTGAAGGCAGTCCATTAGTGTGTGATGTTCTCTTGTGTTTTTGCATGTTCTGTTGGAAGCTGCCCAGAGTGGTTAGGGCAACCCAGTCAGATGGATAGGGTACAAATTATTATTATGAAATGAGAAAACCACTGCAAAATGGGTGAATAATATACTCTGCTTTAAAAAATGCAGTTGTATGTACCAAACTGTTAGGTTTACAGACCTTGCCAAGTACAGTGGTACGTCAAGTTAAGTACTTAATTCGTTCTGGAGGTCCGTTCTTAACCTGAAACTGTTCTTAACCTGAAGCACCACTTTAGCTAATGAGGCCTCCTGCTGCCGCTACGCCGCTACAACACGATTTCTCTTCTCATCCTGAAGCAAAGTTCTTAACCTGAAGCACTATTTCTGGGTTAGCGGAGTCTGTAACCTGAAGCATATGTAACCTGAGGTACCACTGTACAGAATGCCCCCCTCTCTTGTATTCATGGCGCAGGAAGCTCCCCTGGTGGCTGATGAGGATATAGGTAGAATACTTAGGGGACTAAGTACATGTGGCGAATTTGCTTTCCAATTATTTCTTGCTCTCTAGACATTTCCCCCTTTGTCTCTCCTGTTCCTGTTTGCATCATGCTTCTTAGATTGCAAGCTATTATTTTAAACGTTAAACTGACTTGAGCGCTTTGCCAGATCGGTGAGGGATAAATGCAGCAAGTATTTATATAAATGAATTTATATAAATACAGATGTATCAAACAATCTGGAACTTGCCTTAGTGGGGCCTTTTAATGCAAAAACTGATCTTCCTACCAAAATGATAAAAGTTTCAGCACATCCACTTGTTGTGCAAGCTTCCTGGGTGAGGTTCTAGTTTTGGATCCACAAGTTCCTTGTTTGAAATCTTCTTCCCCTAAAACCAAAGGCTGCCTCTTCTGTTATGTTTTCTCTCCCCCCACCCCAATCTCTTTTAATGGCAGATTGCTCCCATTTTGCATAATTACCAAAAACAATATTAATTAGGCAACCCAAGTGACTGCAAACGTTTGTTTTTTTTAATCACATAAAATCGTCTGGATATCTGTGGCGCACAATATGATGTTTTTGTGTGTGTGGAGGAGGGTTTGGAGAACATGATCAGCCATGGTGATGAATCAGACCTTCGAAATAGCTAGGTATTTAAAACTGCAGCAATTTCAAGTTGTGAAGCAGCAGCTCACTATTCCTTAATATGCCTTCTCCAGAATGATTTCCACTTTGGGTCTGGATAAAAGGTAAAGCGACCCCTGACCATTAGGTCCAGTCGTGGCCGACTCTGGGGTTGCGGTGCTCATCTCGCTTTACTGGCCAAGGGAGCCGGCGTACAGCTTCCGGGTCATGTGGCCAGCAGGACTAAGCCGCTTCTGGCGAACCAGAACAGTGCACGGAAATGCCATTTACCTTCCTGCCGGAGCGGTACCTATTTATCTACTTGCACTTTGACGTGCTTTCGAACTGCTGGGTTGGCAGGAGCAGGAACCGAGCAACGGGAGCTCACCCTGTTGCGGGGATTCGAACTGCCAACCTTCTGATCGGCAAGTCCTAGGCTCAGTGGTTTAACCCACAGCACCACTAGGCATCGGGTATGAAGAGGACGTGCCTTGTAACTCTTATAAAATCAGAACTTGGGCACATACAAGCTGAATGTTGGAAGGTTCAGGAGAGACAAAAGGAGGTATGGTTAAACTATGGAATTCACTGCTTATAGACATAGTGACGGCCAGCACTTTGGACGGCTTTAAAGGGATCTGCAGAAAATGGAGGAATTTATAGGCTATTATATGGTCTACTGACCGCTGTTGAAGACAGTATGTCTCTGTATCAGCGTTCGAAATTTGCCAGGGGCCAGGCACATTTTGCACCTGGCTATTGTCCACTTGTGACCAAGTGGGGATGCCTGGGAGCCAGAAAGGCGCATGACATCTCCACCACCTGGAGGTGCAGGCCTGGGGATCCTTGGATCTTGGTTGCTTTCACACGGTAATGCCACATCCCATAGAATTCTATCCATCTGCACAATCAAAATGAATTTCAGGAACCAAAAAATTGTATTGAAAAATACAACTTTCGAGCCGCCTGGTCCCAAAACGGCAACTGGACCTTCTGTTTTGGCGACTGTAACCCTGGTTTGAGGAGCCATTTGGTGCCTGGTTTACATATCTGAGTTTCTAACACTGCCCTGTATTTCTGGAAATAGCCCGTTGGGTGACTGCAGTGGTACTTGCGTGAACTTCTTATAGGCATCTTTTTGACCACTGCGAGAACAGGATGCTGGACTAGATGGGCCTTTGGCCTGATCCAGCATAGCTCTCATATTCTTAAAGTAGAGTGCAGTGGCAATGAGCAAAGGAATATAGAGAGAAGAGAGTGCTGGGAAATGGTTTCTTCAGATTAAACGCACCAGCTCGGTGCTTTTCAGGTCAAAACCATTATTCAGAGGCGATTAGGTATATATAGTAGTGTCTCACAATAATTCTCCCTTTGCTGTCTGCAGGACTTTTGGGCAGACTTGGCTTTCATCACAGATCTTGTATCGCTGCTGAGCTTTTAAAATCCTGTCGGCTTTATTGCTGTCAGTCTGGAATATGCAACCTGAATTTAGTTTTCATGTTTCAGTCTAACGAAGGAGTGCGTCCACCGCCTTCCAAAACCGTCTGTGCCTCTGAGCTTTATAGCACCAGGCATGCCTTCCTAATGTTTAGTCGAAATCTCCTTTCTTGTAACTGGGATCCATTGATTTGGATCCTGCCCTCTGGAGCAGCCTTCTGCAACCTGCAGATGTCTTGGACTACGACTCCCATCAGACCCAGCCAACATGGCCAACAGCCAGGAATGATGGGAGTTGTAGTCAAAATCATCTGGAGGGCACCACATTGGGGGAGACTGCTCTGGTTCCCCATCAGCTAAGTTCTGTGGATCCCCTACTTAAACTTTTGGTATCTCTATGGTAGTTTTTGTTACGTGAATGGTGCCGCTGACCCATAGGCGAGTCCCCCCCAGACCATCAATTGGGAACCACTGATATATGTGACTGCCCTTCAGTTGATGTGGGCTATCATATTCCCTCTTATGATTATCTCTCCTCCAGGATAAGCCTTCTCTGCTTCTCAGATCTCTCTTTGTATAAAAACCTTGTACTTTTAAAATAGCTTGTGCCCTTTTTCTGGCGGGAAGATAGTAAATACATTTTACCATCAATAAATATTAATGGTGACAAAGTGGACTGAGTTTTGCGGCATTGCTTTCAAGTCTACCAGCTGCTCATTAAAGGATCACAAGGTTTTAAGCGGGAGCAAGGTTTGTTCTTAAAACTAAAGAACACACTTTACAAGTTCATAACTGCCACAGGCCTTGTGGAACTGGGTTAGCTTTGGCTGTAGCATCAAAGCTGGATGCACCTCATTAGATCTCCACATTTTAACCTTCCATGACTGGAATAAAAAGAAAGAGCAAACTGACTAGGAAGTTCAGAGGGTGACACTGGAGAGGTTTAGCAGGGCAACCCCAATGCCCTTTTAACACATGTAAAAACCACCAATAGACAAAACAACAAGTAATGTGAGAGGGAGGTTAGGCCTCTGTCCCTCTCTTGAAATCTGAGTTGACTTGTTACATCTGAGGTGTCATTTTACCCACTAAAGGATGGAGATGCTTGCAGAGCTTGAAGGTGTTGGTTCATCAGAATGTGTGCCAGTTGATTGAAATGTTGAGGCAGGTGCCTTGAGTGATGTCGGCGCAAATCCTTTTAACAGATACCTTCCATGGAATGTCTCTAGAGTGATTGTCTCCAGAACAATACTATTTACCAGAACAAGGCCAATTTAGTAGGAAAGTGTGTCTTTCCCTTCTTGCCTGACAAGTGCATCCTGCTCCCAGTCATGTTTATGTAGAATTAAAGGTAAAGGGGACCCCTGACCATTAGGTCCAGTCGTGGCTGACTCTGGGGTTGTGGCGCTCATCTCGCTTTATTGGCCGAGGGAGCCGGCGTACAACTTCCGGGTCATGTGGCCAGCATGACTAAGCCGCTTATGGCAAACCAGAGCAGCGCACAGAAACGCCATTTACCTTCCCGCCGGAGTGGTAGCTATTTATCTACTTGCACTTTGACATGCTTTCGAACTGCTAGGATGGCAGGAGCAGGGACTGAGCTACGGGAGCTCACCCCGTTGCGGGGATTAGAACCGCCGACCTTCTGATCGGCAAGTCCTAGGCTCGGTGGTTTAACCCACAGCGCCACCCTTGCCCCTTACGTGGAATTAAGTCCCACTAAATTTAGTAGTGTTTCCTCCTGAGTGAAAAGGGGTTAGTGCCTTAGAACGGATTCTTTCCAGGACAGGAAGTGGGATTCCCTTACAAGCCTGAGGTTCCCTACTTGTCTGTTAAAAATTAAGCAGCTTCCGCAGAAATGGGGAGGAAGGTGGGAGAGTCTTGTTTTAAAGCCTTTGGTGGTCGTCCTGAACTTCTGGTGAATCTTTCACTGGTGCTCCACACCTGATAGCATCTTTTCTCTTTCACCATTGAAGAGGATCAAGGGCAGACCAGTCCCACACTGCAGCGCTGATTTATTTTGGCCAGTGGAACCTCATGCCACAATAAACTTGCTAGATGCTATGGGGTTTGGCCTCCCCACCTCCTTCAGTGATTTTGGTGCACCAAGGGCATTGCTCAGCTTCTGCGAGGAGGCAATATGAGCTGGCCAACAAACCCGATTGTGCCAAATTGTTGTGCACTTCTTAACATCATCGAAGAAAAGGTTCTCTCCGTCTTGTTCTCCCGAACGTTGTCCTTGATGCCCTCTTTCACTTGATCATTCATTTTTGAAGCAGTTACTATTCGAGCACATTTCAGTTGACGCACAACGCTGCTTGCATGGAGAGCGAGAACAAAATGACTGTTTACTATGTTTTATGGAGGGTTATTAAAACAGCCCGAATCAAGAGTCCCTGTTTTACTTCCCTTCTCCTTGCCCCTGTGTCCTTGGAGGTGATTTGTTCGTGCGCAAGAGATACGGACTGCCTGACCCATGCGGAAGTTTAAACCAAATGATTTCAGTCCGGGCTCCTTTGTAGTACAACCTTGTTGGATCTGTACAGGAATCCCAACTTCTTCACCCTGAAGCGGTGCTTCTCTGTCAAGAGCATATGATCTGTTCTGCACCAGTGTGGGGCTTGGTATCTGCAGCATCCTGAGGGCTGGAGACATAATCTTGCTGGACCCGAGCAAGATTTTCAGTGGATAGAGTAAGATTTTCAGTGCTCTGATTAAAAACATAAGAAATGGCCTGCTTAAAGATTGATATAAGATTTAGCGCCTGCTATTCCATCAAAGAAAACCTATAGGTGGTTTATGACACCTTCGAAACTCGCCAATATATATAAGTTAGAATCCAATCTGTGTTGGAAATGTAAGGAGGTCGAGGGGACTATGATCCATGTATGGTGGAGCTGCAAAAAAGTTAAAGAAGTCTGGGGATGTATCCCCGAGGAGTTTAAAAAGATGTTTAAAATTTCTATAGGGAAAAACCCAGAGGCGTACCTATTGGGCATCTTAGGAAAGGATATCCCACAAGATAAGAAAATATTATTCTTATATGCTACAGCCGCAGCCAGACTATTACTTCCAGCCAGAACTGGAAAGGAAACATTATACCCACAAAAGAGGATTGGATATGTAAATTATGTGATTTTATAGAAATGGCGAAGTTAACAGCAGCCATAAGACACCAGACAAATCAGAAACTAAGGTCAGAATGGCAATGCTTTGAGGATTATATGAAAAAACACTGCTCTGAGGATAACATGTTGATATGTATAGATTAAGTTTGTAAAGTACAATTAGAAAAAATTAATATTCTAAGAACATTAAGGATGAGATACAAAAGACGCAATGTTAACAAGAACTTAAATATTAAGGGATGGTGAGTATTGGGGGAGGGAAGTCACATGGGTGTATTATTAGTTTTTATGGTTATTATTTTGCATTTTTGTATTTTTGATTGATTAGCGTATGTTTTTGAAAATAAAAAATAAACAAAAAGAAAAAAGAGATGGCCTGCTGGACCACACCAATGGCCCATCAGGTCCAGTGTTCTGTTTTCACAGTGGCCTTTTGTCGCTAGTATAGAAAAGAGTACAAGTGTGCTTTAATTGCAAAATGTAATTTAAAAGGCTTCACTTTGATTTGACTCTTCTTTGTATGGAATCTGAGCTACTTTGGCCAAGCGCCTTAGATTTATTTTTAAAGCTCAGGTGATTCCATTGTCACCAGAGACAATGACTCAGAATGGGCTTTGTAGATGTTTGGAATCGTATTTTGCTTCTGAAATGCACCCAAAGTTATTGGAAGCAATCGTGAAACTGTGCGAACGCTTTAAAATTCTTGCTTTTCGTTTTGCAAGTTTGCTGCTGCGTCAGCTCTGTGCTAACATTAAGCCATGAGTAATACCATTTTATGTGGACTTGGGTCAACACCAGGCAGGTCTGAACACCAAGGCAGCTGCTCAGTTTTCAATTCCGCTGTAGTGTTTCTCACATAAAATTCTGGTATTTCTTGTCTGCTGTTGGATGGAGGCAGGGCACTGGAAGCTCTGAGGACGAGAGCAAGTTCCTTATTCATGAAATATGTGTAGGAGCCATGCTAAATTAGCAGAAGGTTCATAACAGGGTTCTCTGCAGCCCTGTTTGACTAAATCCCCAGGCTAAGGGGTGTTATCAAGGTTAACTAGGCCTGTTTCGATTCCATTGGCAGTAGCCAGTGGGAGTGCCCTGTAGCTAGGTGAACCTGGGCCGGCCGGCCACAAAATCCCAATAATTCACAGGAGAGGAACCCAATCAGGGCTGCCTTGCTGAAGCCAACACTGTGAAAAAGTCTCTCACCTCCCACTGCTCCATGTCCCTGCAGCCTCTCTTTGGATTGCTGTAAGATAAGCCCAGCTAGGCCCCATCTGCACTAAACATTTAAAGCGGCGTCATACCATTTTAAACAGCGACGGCTCCCTGCCTCAAGAAACAATCCTGGGAACTGAAATTCATTCAGGGTGGTGAGAACTGTAACGAGACCCCTGTTCCCTTCACAGAGCAGCCATTTCAAGAGTTCCCTAGAAAACAGGCATGACAGCTCAATACAGTCATACCTCATGTTACGTTTGCTTCAGGTTGTGCGTTTTCAGGTTGCGTCCCGCAAGTACCGGAAAGGGTTACTTCTGGGTTTTGCCACTCACGCATGTGCAGACACGCAAAATGACGTCACACACATGCGCAGAAGAGGCAAATCATGACCGGTTGCGTTCCTTTTAGGTTGCGAATGGGGCTCCGAAACGGATCCTGTTCGCAACCAGAGGTACCACTGTATTTGTTTCAAGGGGGCCAGGCCCCCTTCATCTCCAGGTGGCGCTGTGGGCATTGTGTCATGTGTGTGACATGTGAATCGGGTCCAGTGGCCGGCTCCTCCAGAGAGCGCTCAGCCTCCTCCGCCGTGTGTGCAATGTGTGCCGCCCTTGCCCCCCGTCTTGGGGACTTATTAGTTATACCCCGCCCATCTGGCTGGGTTTGCCCAGCCACTCTGGGCGGCTTCCAACAAAAGATTAAAAATACATTAAAACATCAGTCATTAGAAACTTCCCTAGACAGGGGCTGCCTTCAGATGTCTTCTAAAAGTCAGATAGTTGTTTATTTCCTTGACATCTGATGGGAGGGTGTTCCACAGGGCGGGTGCCACAAAAGAGAGAGATGGCTAAGCCACACAGAGAATTGTAGTTTTATGAGAGAAATAGGGGTCTCCTGACAACTCACAGCACTTCTACAATTCCCAGGATTCTTCGGGGAAGCTAGGGCTGTTTAAACGGGCATTATGCTGTCTTAAAGGGATACTGTCATTGGGGGTCTTGAGAGATATTCGTTGATCGATGGTGTAGCTTGATTGGCTGCTTTCCTTTGCTTATGAGAGAAACAGTTCTGCTTTTAAGTGATGTAAATAATCTTTGTGGTAGACATCTTAGATCAGGCATAGGCAAACACGGCCCTCCAGATGTTTTGAGCCTACAATTCCCATCATCCCTGACCACTGGTCCTGTTAGCTAGGGATGATGGGAATTGTAGTCCCAAAACATCTGGAGGGCCGAGTTTGCCTATGCCTGTCTTTGATGCACCTCTCCCTCTTCTCTCTCTTTCTCTCTCGTAGTAGGAAATGTGTGTTTCAATACGTTGCTTCCCACTTGCAGTTTTATGTAAGTTTTACCTGTATTGAAAATAAAAATAATAAAATATGCACTGTAGCATCTATCTTAGTCAATGTGTTTTGAATAGAGCAGTTGTCATCAACTGTATGGGCTTATTTGGAATTATTCCCTTCCCTAAATCAGCAGAGAGAGAGAGAGAGAGTACATAAACTTTCTTTTCCAAGGAAACTGGATAAAAGAGTGATACAGTATAATTAATCACACAGAGCTGAAAGAGGAATTTCCTTCATCTCTCTGTACTTTCCAAGGGAGAAAAGGATGGCCACATTCACGAACTCATGGTCAAGAGAGCAGTGATTGGGATAACTTGGGAAACTTCCTGGGTTCTAGGGGAAGACCTCAAGGCCACCAATGGTGCCTATGAAGTTCACGCCGGCAACCCTTGGAATAGCTTAATCTGGTTCAGCTACTGAGGTTGAAATCTTAAATACGCCTCCTTAAGAGTTAAGTCCCATTGAGCTTGGCAGAACTTGGGTTCCAGGTAGATGGGCACAGAATGGTGCTGTAAACGCTGCAGACCCAATTTCAGAGAGAGCAACTTAACATCTAAATAGGAAACATCTCATGGAGAACTTAAGAGCCTTTCAGGTATGTAGTTTCCGCAATTGTGCCATTCTGCTGTGCAGGAGAAAGGCTGGGTTTCTCTTACCTCCTTATGTCTCCAGCCCAGTTGGAATACTTTATAGGTTACACATGCAAATAATTCACCCTGAAGTCAACAAAAAGAGGTAGATCTCCTCCCTCCCATGACAAAACACAGATGGATGTTTAAGATATGGGAGGGTCAGGGTTTACAAGAGGATTCCTTTGCCGCAGAGTCCGGCAGTGGTGAATTTATAGCTTATACGTGCAGTTTGCTGTTCCTCTCTGCCGTCATCTTGGTGCAACTTGGAAAATGCACCCAGCAGTTGTGGTTTAGATATTTGCTCGCCAGTGCCTTTGGAGTCCAGCCTGCCACTTTAAGCATTTGACTGTGGGGCCGGTAAGTATAATTTTCTAAGAGCCCTTCTAATTTTCTCAGCAAGACCAGTGAAATAGACCCATGAACATAAAGGAATGAATAGTAATGGGTAGCACTGCTTAGGCAGAGGTTCTACAGCAATTGTAGTCTAGAAGTCGTTCAGCGTACAGTATTTCATATGAAATTCATTTCTTTTCTACTTCAGTAAACTTACGTTTCTGCATAAGCCCAGTTTTATTGCTGTTTTATGAATTGTACCCAACTAAGAGATAATGTAGTTAAGTTAGTCATGTCCCTTAATTCCAGTGGGTCTACTTTCAGTAAGCCCAAATTGGATTCAGTCTTGTGTATGTGTGTGTATCTGCTGATTAAAATGGACTTTACAATTTTTAGATTCAGGTAGGTAGGTAGGTAGCCCTGTTGGTCTGACGCAGACGAAATAAATAAATAAAATTTAAAAATTGTCCAGTAGCACCTTAAAAAGGTAAATGACCCCTGACAGTTAAGTCAGGTCATGAACGACTCTGGGGTTGCGGCGCTCATCTCACTTTACTGGCCGACGTTTGTCCACAGACAGTTTTTCCGGGTCATTTGAAGAAGTGTGCATGCACACGAAAACTTATACCCAGAACAAACTTAGTTGGTCTCTAAGGGGCTACTGGACAATTTTCATTTTTAAATGCGCTGCTGACTAAGCCACCAGCCCATTTTCACAGATCAGTATATCTTTGTGGATGGGGTGAACTGGTGATAATGCAACCGTTTTTCAAATCCCTTTCATAGGGAATTGTTTAGAATTTTCCCACTCCTTGTACGCTTGTGAAATGTTGCTACCCTTTTGCCGTTCTTGAAGGGGGCTGGGAACTTGCAAATACATAGTTTTATGCTGAACTTTTCAAAGTGGAATTGCAGCTCAACTGGAAACTCCTAAGGTTATCTCTGGTCTTCCAAAGTCACTGGTTGAATTCAGATATCATGCCAACCTCAGCTTTGTTTTGAATCCGATTGGGAATCCTAACCATGGTTTGAACTCTGTGTACAAGCAAACAAGTGGTTTAGAGATGGTTGTATGCTTAGCACTCTCATATCTAGATTCAGGGACCTCCAGTGGTGCGTCAACATCTGTAACTGTGATTTGTCAATTCAGGTACATATTACGAATCCATAGTTTCAGGCAGTGATTTCTGATTTACAAGCCAATTTCAAACATGGTTTGTCCTTCTAGACATTGTACTTAAACCTATCAACCATTGTTTATAGGGAATCCTATGTGTGTCTACTTTGAAGTAAGCCCCCTGGAGTTCCGTGGAGTTTTACTCCCAAGTTAAGCATGTAAGAATGCTGGCAGCATGTGCCTCAATCAAGCCACTACGGACTCGGTTTTGCATTTGCTGTAATTAAGCATGTCTGAAAAAGAGAGCTGTCCTTTTCACTGCATATTGATAGGATCTAGTTAATAAACTCTGGTCCCCTCGTCTTTAAAAAACAACACCAACACATTTACTTTCTTGCTTGTTTTCACAAAAAGTAGCTTGGTTGCAAATACACTTGTTGGCTGGGATGATAGGGAAACTGGAAGATATGTTTGCTGGGAACATTGTTTCGTGTAACTGCATAAAATAAACCAGGATAACACAGCCAAATTATTAATACGTTGTGAGTAGGGATGGCAGATCCTGTACGTTTTAGTTTCTTAATTCCTTCGTCTTAGATTCATTTCGTCACATTTTCATATCAGTTTGCGTTTTAAAAAAAGATGCTCACAAAAAATAATCTGCATCAATTCTAATATAGAGATGTGCGTAACAGACACATTTTTGCAAGCAATTTCCTTAGTGGAAGCTTATCGAATATATGTGAATTTTTATACACAGTTCCTAATAGACACGTTAATTGTTTGGAAAACTGCACTGCACGATTCAGAAAAGTTCCTGTGTGGGAAGACTGCTGCATTTTGGTTTTCATATTCTGTGAAGTGTTAATTTGGTAGGCTTGCAATGTGAACCGAACTGAATTCCTTCCCCATCCCTTGTTTGTGAGTTAATCCAGACATTTTTAAACCTCCTTTGGCAGCTCCCCCCAGCTGCTTTTGAAGGTCTACATTTTTTGTGAATTAACAGTGCAAGTAACTGGAAACTTTTTCTTGCTAGTAGAATGTGTTGGCATCGGGTGGAGGTGCATATGGGGAGGACCCAGGTCACATGACCGCTACCCTCCCCGCTTTTTGTGGGGAAACTGTTGCACAAATCAGCTCTTATGTACATGGTCCTCTATGTGGAGTTCCCACAACATGTGTCAGGAGTGTGTGCAGGAGCCAGGCCCTGTGACCAGTAGGACTTTGCAGGACTGGGGCCTTCCTAAGTTTGTTCTGAAGAGGCAATGTGCAACCTCACAGGTGAGGCCGATTGGTAACTCACAGCACCTGGTGGCAAGAGCCGGGAAGGGATATAAGGTCAGCATTTCCCTTCAGCTCTTTGCCACAGCAACACATTCCCTGCCTTGTTACGTTTGGCTCCTTGATCCTTGGGCCCTTGACTTCGTGATCCCTTGCTTCCTGACTCCCAGACCCTTGGTTTCTTGACTCCCGGCTCTCTGACCCTCGGACTCTTGGCTTCCTGGCTCCTGGCTTCTGGACTCCCATTCCTGCTCCCACCCCACCATCTTGCCCCCGCTCCCGGCATCCCCAGCCGGGACTTCAATCGCCCGTGAACCGGACTGTGACAACATGTGCGTCTTTCGGTACACAGGAAGCTGCCTTTCTACTAAGTCACAGTACGTACTGGTCTATATTGTCTGATCTGCTCTGTTCTGACCAGTGGAGGGTGTCTAGGATCTTAAGCAGAGGACTTTCCCATCACCTGCTGCTTGAGATCCTTTTAACTGGAGATGACAGAGACTGAATATGGATCTCTTTGCAAGCAAAGGATGAGCTCTACCTTTAGAGAGTCCCTCCTGTTTGGTGGATATGAGGTGCCTGTGCTCATTGTTCCATCATATAAATGGGACTAGGGCATGTGGCATTTCAAAATATCATAGAGTTGGAAGGGACCACAAGGGTCATCTAGCCCAACCCCCTGCAATGCAGGAATCTTTTACCCAACATGGGGCTCCACCCCATGACCCTGAAATCAAGAGTCTCACGCTGTACATCTAAGCTATGGAGCAAGTCATGGAACTAGTTAAGTGATACACAGTGGTACCTTGGTTCTCAAACTTCATCCATTCAACTCACAAAACCATTCAAAAACCAAGGTGTGGCTTCCGGTTGGCTGCAGCAGCTTCCGAAAAACTCTTGCAAACCGGAACACTTACTTCTGGGTTTGTGGCGTTCGGGAGCCAAGCTGTTCAAGAACCAAGGTACCACTGTACAAATTTGGTTAACTGTAAATAAAACCACTAAGCAGATTACAAAGATGTAAACAACACCACCACCACATTAAACTTGCCAATAAAAACGAACAAGTTATAAAAAGCAAAATGAAGAAAGCCAACAGCTAGAAATATATATATTCTAAGCCAAAATTGCAGATAAAAAATACACCTCAACTCCACATGTCTGGGTAAGCCTGCCTAAACAAAAAAAAGTTTTTAGCAGGCACCAAAAAGAATACAGAGGCAGTGCCAGCCAAATCCAATGGGCAGAGAGTGCAGGAGCTGCCACACTAAAGATTGGTTCATTAACAAGTGCACAAAGAGGATTATGTGATGTTTGTAAAAGTGCCACTTCCATAGATCAAAGTGTTGTATATTTCAAGACTAGTTAAGCTCCTGCAGCCCATTGGAAGCTGCTTCGGACGTTCGAGTTCCAAAGAACGTTTGCAAACCGGAACACACACTTCCGGGTTTGCAGCGTTTGGGAGCCAAAACGTTAAACTCGCAAGGCGTTCATCAACCAAGGTACGACTGTACTTTGGAGAGGGTCCAGGTTTAGCGACAAGTTTGTTGTGCACACAGTTGCAAACCTGTGCAAAGTTTCCTTGACTCTGAAACATCATGTAACTAGTCCCACAATTAGGAGTAATTGGGGTTTATCCTCTGCCTCCTGAGCCGAGCAATTGGATAGTGACGTTCTTACCCTTTGGAATAATCCCCAGGTCCACATTTCAACAAATTTATCACATTTTCTTGTGTTTACTACTCGCTATCTGAAACCACTTTCATGATGTTCAGATTGCAGGCCTGTCCCTTCCTTACTGCCCTGCTTCTGATTCTCTCTTGTGGTGCTGTAATGTGCCTCTTGCGTCACATGGCTCAGCTCCCTGTGAACAGATGAAATGGCAAGCATAACATGAAAACAAGTCATGGGGCCATAAAGATTGCTGCATGTTGCTCTAAGGGTGTGATGCTGTTAGGTAATATTTTGACCAGCTCATTTGAGTCTTCAGCTGTAACAATCTCTTAGAGCTAAACCACAAAGCCAAATTACAGGTTGCCTTAATCAGGCATGGGCAAACTTGGCCGTCCAGATGTTTTGGGACTAAGTTCCCATCATCCCTGACCACTGGTCCTGTTAGCTAGGGATGATGGGAGTTGTAGTCCCAAAAACATCAGGAGGGCCAAGTTTGGCCATGCCTGCCTTAAATGCATTATGACACCCCCACCCCCTTGCAAACACATCTCCTCCCTGCCATTAACATTATATTGGTTGCAGATGTGTGATTTGACATTCTGCTCAGCATTGCCAATGTAGCAGAGAAAACTGAGCCGTAGTAATGCTGCATTATGTATGATATGTGCTTTACAACAACAACAAATAATTTATTATTTATATGCCATCCATCTGACTGGGTTGCCCCAGCCACTATGGGAGGCTCCCAACAAAATATTAAAAACAATAGAATAGAAAACACTAAAAACTCCTCTATATTGGACTGTCTTCAGATGTCTTCTGAAAGTCAAGTATTAAGCAAGTGGTTCTCAAAGTTTTTTTCCTTCTTTTTCTGGACAGCTTGACAATTCTCTGGAGGAATTGGTGGACCACAACTTTTTTCTTCTTCAGTGCTGCTTTCAAAAGCAGGCCTGTATTATGAAATTCATGGGCACTAGGATAGCTCAGTTGCTTAGAGTGTGGTGCTGATAACGCCAAAAGTTGCAGGTTCAATTCCTATATAGAACAGCTGCATATTCATGTGGACTGCATGATCCGCAGGGTCCCTTCCAATTCTATGATCCACCTAATGC
Source organism: Podarcis siculus (assembly GCA_034642415.1). Taxonomy (NCBI): domain Eukaryota; kingdom Metazoa; phylum Chordata; class Lepidosauria; order Squamata; family Lacertidae; genus Podarcis; species Podarcis siculus. Next base: position 14,148,358 of record JAXCMG010000039.1, read on the forward strand.
AGAAGAGTATGTTTAAGTTGGGGGGAAATGAGTATTGTTATAATAATTTATATACCTGCCTTTCATTTTGAGAAGAAACACGAAGGTGCTTCACACACAAGTGAAAGCCAACATCAAATTAACAAGTATTAAGCAATTATAAAAATATAGCTACACGTAATTAAAATACCTAGCAAAATGATTTCATCAAAACATCTGCAATTAAAACGTATAATAAACAAGCTTGTTAAAATGTAGCTCCAATGGTTAAAAACAGTTAAAAGAACAATTTAAACAGAAGGTTGAAGCCAGGAGATCAGGGAACGATTGTCTAAACAGGTGTGTCTTCCAGAGATGGCAGAACGCCAGTACTGATGGGGCAACTTGTATTTCAGCAGGGAGGGCGTTGCACAACAGCAGTGCGACTGGTGGAAACGTCCATCTCTGTGTTGCCACCAATCTGAATAGTCTTCAGGCCATGGCAAAACTAACTAGGTTCAATTTCTAAATTGCTATACTGCCCTTCATCCAAAAGATCACAGGGCAGTTTAACACACAAAACATTTCTGGGCAGTAAATGGGAAGGGGTCCTACCCTGGTCCAGAGTTGTTTAGGGCTTTGTATGCAAGTAATAAGACCTTAAAGCTTGTATGCAAGTAATAAGACCTTAAAGCTCGTTTAGTGGTTAATAGGCAGTTACTTAGCACCATTCATCAACATGGGCAGTTCAGCAGACCCAGCCCCTCAGCTCGGCTTCCCTTTTGCACACTGATTGCAGCATCTGGGCTTGATGAGGCCTGTGATCCTCACCTGTTCTGAGCCTACTGCAGCTGAGGAATCAGACACCTTCTCCCAGAGCTAGCGAGCCCCACCTGGCCAGCTAGAGATCTGGGCTGTGGGTCCTTGCCTTCCTCAGCCCTCTTGTGCACTCCTCTTGCTGCTCCCTATGCCCACCGTGTTTGGGGAGACAAGGACCCTCTGGTTCTGGTCATGGGTCCTGCTGTTCTGGTTCCTGTCCATTGACCTTCATCACCCTGTGAGTACTTCCTTTCCCACTCCCTGCTTGCCCCGGTGTGTCCCAGTCCCAGATCCATACCTTGTTGGGATCATCTTCCTCCATTCCCTCTTCCCTGTGACACTGGCCACATGGAGGGGTGACACACTGCCTTCTCCTGCTTTTTCTATGGTGCCAGATGCGTTCTGGCCTACTTAGATGCACAGCTCCAGAGCTTCCACCTTTTTAATTCTACCAGCACTTGCACTTTCTTGGGTATTTCATCACAAAACCTTCTGACCTATCCAGTGTCCTGGTTCGGAACATAAAGACACCCAGGGCAGATTTTTAATTGAGGCAATTTCGATTGCAAGGAAATAGGCCACTTTAAGCTTTTCCTTTTTGTATGCGACATTCAAAATATATTCCATGGGGAAGATGTTTGGATGCTTGACTTGTCAAGACAGAGACTGCAGTTTATAGTTCTTATGCAATTCTTCTTTTTACCGCAGTAAGGAGTAGAAACATCAAATCCTCAGACTGAAATACACACACACACACAAACACACACACAAATGTTTTGTAAATGACTAAACACAGATTCTGATAGTGGGATGCTGTTTATGCAAGAGCAAGGAATAAATACCCACTGGGTTATTCGTAGCACAGTCAAATCGATTTTAGAATCAATGAGACTAAATAGGTTTAAAGTCAGGCTACATCAGCATAACTCACTTGTGAATTGGACTGCTTAGACCAATAATACATGCCAGAGAAATAATCCAATCCTTTTAACCCTGCGTGCATGCATTGATACTTGGGGATTTGAACTCTTAACACAGCCAGTGAGATATATTTGCACTGAAACTAAAGTTCAGTGCACAGAGTTGACGTTTTGGTGACACAGATTCTGATTGCTAGGTGTGTTTTGTTTTTGTGTTTTGTTTTTTAAAGTGTTCCTGGGTGACTAGAGGGCCAAGCCCAACATTATACAGTAAATCAGACATTGCACAGAAAACGTGCATCTATTTCAGTGTTGATGCTTAAAAATGCAAATAGCTGTGAGAGGCTGCAGACTTTTCTGGAAGATATTCGTATTTTTCTTTGTGGGTGGAAATGCAGTGTTTGAATTTTGCACTTCTGCAAAATCTGCTTGAAAGAGGCAAAATTGGGGCGAGTGCACACACCATAAGCAGTAGTCCCACTTTCAAATTACATTCCATGAAGAAATAACTACCTGGTACTCAGTGTTCGAAATTAGCCAGGCGCTAGGCGCATTTTGCACCTGGCTATTGGCCACTTGCAACCAGGTGGAGATGCCTGGGCGCTAGGATGCTGCATGACAGTCTCCACCATCTGGAGGTGCAAGCCTGGGGATCATTGGATCTTGACTGTTTTCATATACATCCTGTGGAATTCTATCAGTTATAGTTTATCTGCACAACCAGAATGAATTTCAGAAACCAAATTGCTTTTTTCTGTGCAGGCTGAGCAGGAGCAGTGAACAAGGCTATAGTTAATTGTTGTTGCTTTTCTCCACTTACCCCCCCCCCCCCAACTGCCTTGCTCACATTGTGAAGAATATTCTTACATTATTACTGGTCTGTGTCACCCTTAAGAAAAAGAGGTAGGAATAGACCGATATATATGTGGACTGTCCCTGGATAAACTGTCTTTTCTTCTTTAAGTTCTCAAAGATCCTACCTAGCTCGTGGTTGTCATCTGAATTAGCCAGATGTTCAAAATTAATCACAGTCAGTCCATCATTTGAAAAAGAAGACTTTGGAGCTGTCTTGCCCCAAAATGGCAACTAGACTTTCCATTTTCGTGACTGTAACCTTGGTTTACTAAGGGATGCGGGTGGCGCTGTGGGTTAAACCACAGAGGCTAGGCCTTGCCGATCAAAAGGTCGGCGGTTTGAATCTCCACAACAGGGTGAGCTCCCGTTGCTCGGTCCCTGCTCCTGCCAACCAAGCAGTTCAAAAGAACGTCAAAGTGCAAGTAGATAAATAGGTACCACTCCGGCGGGAAGGTAAACGGCGATTCCGTGCGCTGCTCTGGTTCGCCAGAAGTGGCTTAGTCATGCTGGCCACATGACCCGGAAGCTGTACACCGGCTCCCTTGACAAATAAAGCGAGATGAGCGCCGCAACCCCAGAGTTGGCTACGACTGGACCTAATGGTCAGGGGTCCCTTTACCTTTAACTTTAACCTTGGTTTAAGGAGCCATTTGGCGCCTAGCTTTATATATATGAGTTTCTAACACAGCTCTTGGCCTAATTTCAAAAGTTACCTGTGAGTGATCAGCTCAGATTTCTGGCAAGACTGATCTGCCCCCTCAACTGGCAGGCTAGCTGGTAGAAAGACCAGAGGGTAGGGAGTTGGCCCCACCCACCAATAGTTACAGCTCCTCCCACTGACAGCATGCAGCCCCCTATAATAAGGGAAATTGCCCCTCAACAGAAAAGTGATTTCTTTGTTTCACACTCTTGCAAAGGGATGCCAATTGAATGTCGGAAATACCCCTAGCTTTGGCCTGCAATAGCCATGGGAGTCTATCCCATTTGCTGCATGTTGTGATTTGTTTTTGCATTTTGGAAGCCTCCCTGTGGATTTAAATTTGGCTTCTTGCCTATCAGAGGAAGATTTAGCAATAGGTATGTCTTTGTAGTGTTCCTAGGAAATCCCCAGAGCTAAAGGCAAATGTGTGGCTCCATTTTGGGGATTTCAACATAACCACTTCTGTCTTCGTGCACAAACTGGTTCAGCAGAGTTCACCCTGTCTCAGATGGAGCATCTGCTGCGCAAACGCTTCAAGGAGCCTGGGATTGCCACACATATTCTGCTTTCTCCCTCTTTGTTATGATGTATGCTCATGCCACAGTTACCATGGGAGCCGGTGAGCTGGTGGGAGGGGGGGAGAATAAAAGCCTTTTCTTAATTGCTAAATATTGCAGCTTTCCATGTGCGTTAGCTGACATCTCTGGTAATTGGATTTCACAGATATTGTCTCTCTCTCTCTCTTTCCACCCTGCATTCTGCTGTGGCTTTCTGTGTTTTGACTAATACTCTACTGCAGCATTGCCTAGCATCCAGAAAGAGGCACGTTTTTGGTTCCGTTCCCTCCCGCCTGGTTCTGTTATTGCTGCTAATGTGCAAGGCTTTGTGAGTTTCCAGAAAGGACTGAACAAATTCAGCTTACAAGCCCCACCAACAGAAGGCTTCACAAGGTCTTCTGCTAGTGCAACGAGGCTTCTCCCCTAGTGCGCCCCCCAAAAAATAGGTTTGGGGTGTGTGTCAGGAGAGTCACCGGGACAGCGCATGGGGGGCAGAGAGGGCAGATCATTCCATCAGGCAAGCAGAGACGCTTGCGCTGAAGAAATCACCTGCTTAGCACTATGCTGAATTCCTCCCCCGTGTTTTGTGGTTCTGCCTCCAGCACACAGCTGTTGCCTCTTAATAATAGAAAACTCTGGGAGTATTGTGACTTGAAGAAAAACCCCACCAGGCTCTTTAAGGAGCATTGCGTTCAGATGCCCACTAGAACAGCCTTCCTCTGTTGCATACATCTTATCTTTGTAAGCTGAAGAAAAATTGGTGTGGAGAGAGACCCGTTGTAAGCATTCATGTTTCCCTCCATTTGTGAAACCCCTGGTTAATTGGTTTCCAGGCCCAAAGTGCTGGTTTTGACCTATAAAACCTAAAGCAGCTCAGGACCGCAATTCCCCAAGGACCACCTCTTTCCATATGAACCTACTCGGACCCTCAGATCATCTTCTGAGGCCCTCCTTTGTGTGCCTCCTCCTCGAGAGGTCTGGGTTGTGGAAACACAAAAACAGGGCCTTCTCTGCAGTGGCTCCCCGTCTGTGGAATGCTCTCCCCAGGAAAGCTTGCCTGGCACCTTCATTATATACCTTTAAGCGCCAGGCAGAAACATTCCTTTTTAAACCAGGCCTTTGGTTGATTTGATTGGCATCCCATGCCCTTTTAAAATGTGGCTTTATTTTTTTGGGGAGAGGGGTTATTGCGTTGTGTTTTATTTTTATTATTATATATTTTATTATTATATTTTGATTTTGTTCTCTGAACCTCCCTGAGACCTCCAGGTATAAGGCTGTATATAAATTCAATCAATCAATCAATGTTTTCAGTTCTCACTGGAACAGGAGCTAAACCCGTGCCACTGACACTGGTGACCCCAGCCCTTGTGAGAAGCACAAGGATGCTTCTCACAGAATCATAACGTTGGAAGGGGCCACGTGAATCAAGCCTCTGCAATGCAGGAATCTTTTGCCCCAAGCAGGGCTCGAACCCACAACCCTGAGATTAAGAGTCTCATGCTCTTCTGACTGAGCTATCGGCAGTCATCCAGGGAAAGGCCGTAGCTCAGTGGTAGAGCAACTGCCTTGGATATAGAAGGACTCAGGTTCAATCCCGGGTATCTGCAGGTAGTAGGGATGGAAATGTTTCCTGTTTGAAACTCAAGATGGCCACCACCAGTTACTGTAGACAGTAACTGAACTCAATGATTCTGTGTTCTATATTAGATGCAGGAAACCCTTGGCCCTCCAGCTGTTGCTGAACTACATCTCCCATAAGCCCCAGCAAGCGTGGCCATGGACGATGGGAGTTGTAGTTCAACACCACCTGGAAGACCAAAGGTTCCCTTCACCTGTTCTATAGCTTCAGCCTTGCCTCTGATTTCACTGAGTGGATTTAGGCAGGTCTTATTCTCTCGATGTCGCAAACAAAACACACACCCCTTTCCAACGCGAGGGAAATAATTCTCTACCTTTCAGAGTCACCGTGAGGATTGTGACGGGGGTAATTGTTTTATTTATTACGTTTTGAGGGTGGCGCACGCGGTCCACCCCTTTCCAATTGTATCCTTGCTGCAACCCTGAGAGACAAGTTAGGCTGAGAGAGAGAGAGAGTGAGTGCCACACCAGAGTATGATTTGAACCCAGTCGAGTCCTGGTCCGGTGCTCCAACCACTACACCACACTGCCTCCTGGCACATAAAGCACTTTAAGCACACAAGAGGAGCTCTTCAAATGCCAAGCGCTTTTGCTTTCCCCCCAGTCCCTTTCCTGTCCTCCGTTTCTGAAGCTGGAAGGGAATTTGTTTGAAAAATCAGTACTGTACCTTGGAACGGTGGTGGAAAGCAGCCTAGGTGGAGTCTTGTGTGTGTGTGTGTGTGTGTGTGTGTGTGTGTGTTCAAAGCTCCCTTGTCATACAGACAAGGTTTGCTGTCTTCCCTGTGAGTCATCATTATAGCTCGCAGCTCCCTGAATTCCAGCTTAGCAGCGTGAGAGCAAGATTTCTAAGAGGGGGGTGGTGGCGGCGGCGGTGGAGAGGTGTGCCTTCGCTTTCCAGAACCTAAAGGGGGAAAGAGGGATAAATACATATGCAGAAGGAAGTTGCTTTGGAAGAGGAAGTGCAGATTCAGGGCTCCAGAATCCAAATTTTATCCCTGTCGCCTGTCTGCCGTGTGTGAAGAGGAAGGTAAGGACAAAAGAAACCCTTGTGATCTCTTTCCTCCTCTTAGAGAATTTGTCTTTGGGCTTTTTTCTTTTTATGCGATTGCCTCCACCTTTGCCGCGACAGGCCCGTTGCTAAGATTCTGCTGCCGAATCAGATGTGTGCCTCTCCCCCCCCCCCCTAATTTGCACCACAGTGCTTTTCTTATTTTGATCTGTACTCGGAACGTAATACGAATAAATATATATAAATGTAGTCAGGCCTTACGACAGCTGTAGAAGCCAGGGAATGGGGGCGGGCCGTCACCGTGTTGCATCTGAGGTTTCCAGATTTATTTATTTTTAAGGGAGTTACCACAACACAGAGATGTTAGGTACTGGCTGTCGATTTATTCTTTCATTTCCCCTTGGGGAGAAAAAAAATCTCGTGTAAGAATTTAATCCCTGGGAAGCTCAGTGTTGGGTATAGGTAGAAGCACCTCACTCCCATGACGTCATTTGAAGCACCTGCTAATCCTAAATTAGGGTTATTCTGATGTTGCCGCTTTCCACTGGCAGGCCCTCTCCTTTATTAGACCCCTGCCTTTATTTTATTTTTTAGTGTTGTTTAATTTAAACAGCTCCACATAATATTGCGAGTGGCATTGCATCGTTCTTCCCTTGGTTTCCCCCTGAAATCTACTACCTGCCAGTGTCATTGGATGACATTGGATTCTGGTAATGAGATTTATTTTTTTACAAGGTTTTTATTTTCCCTCTCCTCTTCACCCCCCACCCTTGTGGCCTCTAAACTAGGAAGGCTTTAAAAGGAAGTTTCGATCCTCTGATCACTCCTAATTGACCTTATCTACCTTTTCCAGGTTGTCTGTAATATCCCTGCACACAGTATTCTGACTGCATCTGTGGCTTTAGATCTCTTTTAAATGTCCTTAAGGTGCTTGGTTTGTTTTCTTTCCCTCGTAGTCGAGAACATTAGATTTAACCGTGTTTACTCCAAGTCTAACGCGCCATCAAATCTAATGCGCACCTCAATTTTCAGAACCTTGAAACCCCCAAAAACTATTTGCTGGTGAATGTAAATGTGCCATCGAATCTAAAGCGCACCTTAATTTCCGCAGCATAATTGGGCCAAAAAAGGTGCGCATTAAATTTGAGTAAATAGAGTACCTTCCATTTGCATGTTCAGACCCAGAAACCTCCCCCCTAAATAATTCACAAATGATTCAAAATTTTGGTTTTGGTTTTTGGCAGAATTTAGGCCACAACTTTATTGATTACAGAAGGTGAGTGGTTGCATAGACTCTGGTTTGCCTAGCTCCCTGCCATGCAGGGAGCGCTGACCCAAGGTTCCAGCATAGGTCAGCCAAGGGTGAACACCTGGATAAGCGGAAAGTCGGGAACGGGCTAACTCCGCCACCCCAGTGTCCCCCTGGACTCAGGCACGGGCACAACCCCCTCTCAGGGGTTGACCAAACCATCGAGTCCCTGGATTCCTTTAATGGAATACCCTTCACATAGGAATGGCAAGAGCGTTCTCCCATCCCTATCACCTGAACCAGAGCCTATCCGCAACCTTACAAGTTGTGACGATTTGCCATGCGGCAGGTGAAACCCAAATGGCAACAGCCAATCAGCCAAGTGGGGAAGATTCCTGCCGTGCCCCTGTCCCAACGACAGACGACACACAGCGGCATAGCAAGGTCAAGCGCACAAGCCCTAAAAGTAGGGAGAGGTGGGCGGGTGTTCCGAATGCACGCGCCGAAAGAGGAAGCTCTGGGTCACGTGCATGGGCATAAATAGGTCCCTCGAACCATTTGGACTGCATCCCATTGGCCAGATTGTACCCAGCTTCGAGGGTGTTTCAGGTGTTGTGGCTGACCAATCGTACCCACCCACAACACAGGGTGTCGGTTTTACAGGTCTCACCGCAATACATGCCCTCTTTAAGGGAGGACCCGATTTACTTACTTACTTACTTACTTACTTATCTACTTACTTACTGTGGCAGCCTGCCTGACATTGTCATGTTTCAATAATTTTTATTAATTTTCAATTACAAAAATCCAGTATGTGCCATATTATATTAATACCAAAGAGCAGTACCAATTCAAATTCAAATAAATTACATAGCCAATTAAAAATTTTGTGTGGCTTCCCATGTGCTTCCCAAGGTCTGCTTCCCTTTAATTCTGCCTCCAGACTGTTGCTCAAACCAAATACAATCCATTCTTGATAAAATCCCTTATACCGCAGCTACAATGATTAACTTCAGTTCGCATTAATACGTATAGTGATTTTTAAATTCGCAAATGAAGTTCTCCTTTCTTCTTCCTGTGTGAGGTTTTAATCAATGGTTCCATCATTCCTTTTTCAAATATTATGTCCATATTAATTATTCCTGATCTCCTTGTTGACTCGGAGTTACTCACTTAAAAATGTTCAGAAGCCATTCCCCAATAATAGAACCATAGAACAATAGAATTGTAGAGTTGGAAGGGACCACGAGGGTCATCTAGTCCAACCCCCGGCAATGCAGGAATATTTTGCCCAACGTGGGGCTTCAGTGGCGTAGCGTGGGTTGTCAGCACCCGGCAAGTAATTTGCGCCCCCTAACCCGTGGATTTGCGCCCCCTAACCCATGGATTTGCGCCCCCTAACCAATGGATTTGCCCTAACCCCAGATGTTGCGCCCGGTGCGGCCCGCCCCCCCCCCCTGCACCCCCCACGCTACGCCACTGTGGGGCTTGAACCCACAACACTGAGATTAAGAGTCTCATGCTCTACTGACAAGATGTTTTGTATTTCCTCCCTCAAAATGCTGATCAACAATAAATTATGCACAGTCGCAGAAATGGGCACAACTGCATCTACCATCATTCAAGTTGAATAACTGGTTGTTGGCATCTGTTTGTCTCGGGAGACAATGTCAAACTTTTGGAAGGTTGCAGCACCTGCCGTGGCTGTAGAGACCGATATGGGAGAGACATGTTTTGCTGCAGCCAGGGCAGATGAAGGAGTCTGGTTGTAATGCTGCTAATGCAATAAAATTAAATAACTATGCTTAAGCTATATTTGGAAATTAGGGGCAAAATTGTGTTGGAGATGAAAATGTGTCATTTGGATGGTCAAAAAAATCAGCTTCCGGTTCTACTAGTGCAAGCCAGCACAAGTATTCCCACTAGTGCAGTGGGGCTCTCCCCCCCCGTCCCCGTTTTCCTCCAGCTCCTTTTGTAGCTCCACTCCAGAGGATCAGGAAAGTCCACCAGAACAAGCGCAAGTGGGAAGATTGATGGATAAACAGAGATGCTTGCATTGAGTGAACAACGACCCTGGCACTGTGTTGAATTCCGCCCACTTATCTTACTGTGACGTGCGAACCAGTGTGTATGGTTTCTTTATTATTGCATTTAGGGACGTGGGTGGTCTAAACCACTGAGCATCTTGGGTTTGCCGATCGAAAGGTTGGCAGTTCGAATCCCCACAACGGGGTGAGCTCCCGTTGCTTTTTCCCAGCTCCTGCCAACCTAGTAGTTCGAAAGCACGCCAGTGCAAGTAGATAAATAGGTACAGCTGTGGTGGGAAGGTAAACGGCTTTTCCGTGTGCTCTGGTTTCTGTCACGGTGTCCCGTTGCGCCAGAAGTGGTTTAGTCATGCCGACCACATGACCCGGAAAGCTATCTGTGGACAAACGCCGGCTCCCTCAGCCTGAAAACGAGATTAGCGCCGCAACCCCATACAGTGGTACCTCTGGTTATGTGCTTAATTCGTTCCAGAGGTCTGTTCTTAACCTGAAACTGTTCTTAACCTGAAGCACCACTTTAGCTAATGGGGCCTCCCATGCGATTTCTGTTCTCATCCTGAAGCAAAGTTCTTAACCTGAGGTATTATTTCTGGGCTAGCGGAGTCTGTAACCTAAGTGTATGTAACCTGAAGCATATGTAACCCGAGGTACCACTGTATATTCCACCTTCCCTCCAGGGAGGAAAGTCGCCTTTGACTGGACTTAACTGTCCAGGGGTCCTTTACCTTTACCTTATTGCATTTATATTCCACCTTTCCTCCAGGGAGTTGAAGGTGATGCATGTGGTTTTGCCCCTCCTCGTTTCATCCTCACAACAAACCCTATGAGGTACCTTATTCCAAGAGACAGTGACCCGCTCCAGTCTGTTTGATGACCAAATGAGGGATTTGAACCCTGGTCTCACACGTCCTAGTCCCCACACTCTTAGCTATTGTACACCTTTCAGGCTTGTAGCTTGTTGCTCTCAGCTTGAAGAAGGAGTTGCTGACATGTTTGTGGTTTATGGAGTAAGTATGATATGCAGATGGGACCTGGGTGGGTGGGTGTGTTTGCTTTTTCCTCTTGCTTAGCAGCACACTTCCATTTGTCAAACCACAGTTTACAGTGATGTCCGGACCAACAAACTGTGACCTGAATAGCTCCTTCCAAGCCAGTATTGCAATTCAGGATCGTTCTGGTTTGGACCTTGCTGTGGATGGTTTTGACAAACAAGGAAGTGTCCTATCAAGGAGGATGAAACTGCCAGCGGTATCTTATTCATGATCCTTCAAAGTATGTTTTGGAAGTTGGGAGATGTCTCCATGTAGCCATTATTTCTCAGAATGGGGTGGGCCTAGAGGAACATGGCATACCAAGACAGTGTGTGTATGTCCACGCAAGCACTTACGGTTTCACATGTTAAAAGAGTTACACCCAGGATTTAGCAAATAATAGTGTCATCACTATGCTACTGGTAGAGATTGTTGGTTGGTTGGTTGGTTGATTGATTGATTGGTTGGTTGGTTGATTGCAAATATGGTTTATAATGTATTGAATACATAAACAGAAAATGTGGAATTAAGAATCCCAGATTGTTGCAGGGCCAGTTAGTATTTCAGAGGATAAGTGGAATATACATTAAAATAATAACAACAGATAGAATCATAGAATCATAGAGTTGGAAGAGACCACAAGGGCCATCGAGTCCAACCCCCTGCCAAGCAGGAAACACCATCAGAGCACTTCTGACATATGGTTGTCAAGCCTCTGCTTAAAGACCTCCAAAGAAGGAGACTCCACCACACTCCTTGGCAGCAAATTCCACTGTCGAACAGCTCTTACTGTCAGGAAGTTCTTCCTAATGTTTAGGTGGAATCTTCTTTCCTGCAGTTTGGATCCATTGCTCCGTGTCCGCTTCTCTGGAGCAGCAGAAAACAACCTTTCTCCCTCCTCTATGTGACATCCTTTTAGATATATTATCATCATTCACAACTTACGGTTTTATTTATATTATGAGCTTTTTAGGTCAATTTTATTTTTAACCTCTGGCTGTTATTGATAATATTAATGTCTATGCAAAGATGTTTAAGGTGCATACAAATTACGTTAAATAAATGAAACATGTAGTTTGGCAAGTACTGCCCTCAGTTAGTCCAAAGGTCACATCTTGGTGAACTAGATAAGTCCTGGATTTGTTTCATCACTGCTTGACTCATATCAGGGTCATGTAGGTGGGACAGCCCCAGAGGTAGTCTCCAGGAAAAATGCCAGGGTGAGGCATTGCAAGATATAATCTGTAGGCAACCAAGCCAGAATCAAGACTCCAGGCTGCAGTCAGCTGAGCCTCATTCCATTTCTCCTGGCTCAACAGAAAAGGAAGAGGTCTACTGGTAATTATACGTATTTACTGTGTTCATGATCCTCCTTTCAGTATAGGCACTCAGTAGGAATTGCATCCTAACAGTA
>JAXCMG010000039.1:14160565-14203869 GCA_034642415.1 Podarcis siculus
AAAAATACAATTCATCATGAAACAACAGGCATAACAACTATAACAGTAATAATAGCAAATTTATATACCTCTCTGCATCAGAGGATGACACTGTGGTTCACAAGATAAACATACAGGATAAAAGCACAAAATAAATAGAAACAAAACAAAACAACCCCTCCTACAAACACATTTAAAAGGCTGTGGAATGTTAATCAGTCAAAGGCCTGATTGAAGAGGGATGTTTTCACCTGGCGCTTAAAGATATATAATGTTTGAAGTAACGTTTGTTAAAACAAACAAACCCAGAAGCTTTTCTTTTGGGATTTATAGGGAATTATAGGGACAGAACTACCTAAACTGTATAGAAACTTATTACTACAGTGGCAAGAATGTTACTTGCCCCAAAAATGTTTCTTGCCCCCAAATGGAAAGAAGCAGAAGTCCCAGCAAAGGAAGAATGGATAAAAAAAATTATGGATTGTGCAGAAATGGCGAAACTTAACGGAAGTACAGTGGTACCTCGGGTTACATATGCTTCAGGTTACATACGCTTCAGGTTACAGACTCCGCTAGCCCAGAAATAATACCTTGGGTTAAGAACTTTGCTTCAGGATGAGAACAGAAATCGCACGGCAGCCGCAGGAGGCCCCATTAGCTAAAGTGGTGCTTCAGGTTAAGAACAGACCTCCGGAACGAATTAAGTACATAACCAGAGGTACCACTGTATAAGAAATCAAGATAACCATTTTTTTGAATAAAAGAATGGAAATGGTTTATTGACTACAGTATTTACAGATAAATTATAAACAGATAAAAACATTGGCAGGATTATTCTAATAACCTGCAGTTTCGTAAGAGTATATATTTAAAGAAGATGAATAAGGAACTGCAGAAAAAGGGGGAAGGAAGTCAAGTTTTGAAATGTCAAAATGGTTGCAAAATTAGTGAAATGTATAAACTTGAAAAGTATAAATAAAACAATTCAAAAAGAAGAAGGATACATAATGAAAACACCAGATGAAGCTCCCTGGTGGTTGTTCAAGACCCTTGGGTGATTTTCAGGTGGTCTGCAGGGGAGAAAGTATGGGAACCACTTTCATAATAAAGGCACATACTGAACAGATGGGACATCCTGTGATGGAAGGAGATCTGAGAAGAGAGGAGTCTCATGGGAGTTGGTCCCAGACAAGCTGATAGAGAGGGTTTCACTATGTCATCTCCCCCAGTGATGGAACCAGGTGGAGTAAGATCTCAGGTGGGCCAGGCAGAGACATGTGGAGCAGGGGCAGGCAAGACGTTAGAAGCAGAGTCCAAGATTTAGGGAGAAAACAAAGATCTGGAGAAATAAGTGCAGCTGGGAGGAGTCCATTGGTACCACGTGAGAGGCTGTATTGCCATATGCACAGCCACCTTGGAAATCCCACCGCCTAGGCCCCCTTGTGCAATTTTTGCTTTGTTTTATTTATGCAACAAAATTTAACAACTGTTTGTAAAAATAAATCAATTAAAATCGTAAAATATACCTTAATGATCCCAATAAACATTGAAGTTAGGAAATGTTAAAAAATTCAAAATGTAATTTAAATCAGCAGTTAAAATAAAATTGCAGATTAAAACATGTTGGCCTTTACAAATACGGGTAGGCTTGCAGAAACAAATATTAAAAACAAAAAACAAAAACAGATGCTAAAAATGGTTTAGCAAAGATGTTTGCCTGAGGTCAATAGACAGGGAATACTCTAGTCTAGGGGCTGCTGAGCTAAAAGATCTATTTCTGATAAGTGCAGAATGAATATTGCGTTTCAGTCAGGGTCATCAACAGACAGGTAGAAGGGGTAGGGAGGGTATGTTTGTTAAAGCAATTTAGTGTCCACCTAATTTCATTCACTCTTCAAGTGTGCTGCTTTTACTATTAAAACACAATTGGCTGGTTTCAGTATGTTCTTCTCAGAAGTAGCCCCCTTCAGATAAATCAGGTTTTCTTCCTACTGAGAAAAAAAAATTGCAATGTTGATGTCCACCATTGCCTTGACAGTCTGTTTCCCACGCAAAGACTGCTAATCTGTTTCTCACCATTATGTTGTTACTGACTAATATACAGTCACCATCTTGGCCATTGGCATCCGAGATGCTTCTGTTTTTAGGACACACCCTATTCCTGAGAATCGGATTTGTTTTGACTGTTTTAATAACTGAATTTGAAATCGTTGTAAGCTGCTCTGGTATCTGTTGGTGAAGAAGGGTGGATTTAGTAGCAGTGGCTGTGGTAATAATAATCGTAGCAAAAACATAAAATACAAAACGAACTAATAAATACGACTATAAAATAAGCAATCACTTTACAGCTTCAGCAAGGTAAAATACCTAGGCTGTAATTCATCTCAATGTTGTTGTTTTTATATCAAAAGTTGGCAAAATGTTTTGTCTGTCTGTGTGTGTGTGTTTCTCGTGGGAGTTGTGAAATTGCACATAGTTGCTTGCTGTTGTATTTTTGTATCTTGATTTTCCTTGGGTCTATGAAAAGCTAAAGGAATCTAAGGGTACATCTTGGAGCATGGGTAGGCAAACTAAGGCCCGGGGCCAGATCCAGCCCAATCGCCTTCTAAATCCGGCCCACAGACGGTCCGGGAATCAGTGTGTTTTTACATGAGTAGAATGTCTGCTTTTATTTAAAATACATCTCTGGGTTATTTGTGGGGCAAAGGAATTCGTTCATTTCCCCCCCTCCAAAATATAACCCGAGCCCCCACAAGGTCTGAGGGACAGTGGACCGGCCCCCTGCTGAAAAAGTTAGCTGACCCCTGTTGGAGTAAGAGAGGTAGCACCTTTTGCTCTTTCCAGGCTCTACTTAAAAAAAAAAAAAGGCCACTGAGATTGCCAGATAGTTCAGATATTTGTTTGACTGGTTGCTCCGCAGCACACTGATGTGGTGATGAACGAATTTGCTTAAATCAGGTATAGGCAAACTCCTGCCCTCCAGATGTTTGAGACTACAATTCCCACCACCCCTGACCACTGGTCCTGTTAGCTAGAGATGATGGGAATTGTAGTCCCAAACAACTGGAGGGCCGGAGTTTGCCTATGCCTGGCCTAAAGTATCAACCCTTGTGAGGGCGTGTCATGGTCCGGTTCATGGGCGATCGAAGTCCCGGCTGGGGACGTCGGGACCGGGGGCAAGATGGTGGGGTGGGAGCAGGAATGGGAGTCCAGAAGCCAGGAGTCAGGAAGCCAAGAGTCCGAGGGTCAGAGAGCCTGGAGTCATGAAGTCAAGGGTCCGAGGATCAAGAAGCAAGGAGTCACATGCAGCAAGGCAGGGAACATGTTGCTGTGGCAAAGAGCGGAAGGGAAATGCTGACCTTGTATCCCTTCCCAGCTCTTGCCACCAGGTGCTGTGAGTTACCAATTGGCCTCACCTGTGAGGCCGCGCCTTGCCTCTTCAGAACAAACTTAGGAAGGCCCCAGTCCTGCAAAGTCCTACTGGTCACAGGGCCTGACTCCTGCACAGACTCCTGACAGGGCAGAGTCCTTGTCAGATGGCAGTTATGTCTCAGATCAAAGTTATGGCTCTTGGAAACAACTTTATGTAAGTACTAACTATTTTAGAGAGAGAAGAGGTAGACCAGTTCATGCTTCTGTTGAGAAATGGTTGTACTAATCTGACCTGTAAGATTTGCATGTGTTAATGGTGGAATGTAGGACGCTCTCACCATCGAGGCAGAGTCTTAGGCAACAGGCGCAACTAAGTATTGAAAAAAACACCTCCAGGTGATGGTGTACACGTTTGTGTAATCTGACACAAACTGCATTTGCTGTGCTGTGCTCGTTGTGGGGAGAGAAACATATTTCAAGTATCTTCTCTTTTCTAGGACTTTTGAGTCCTCCATTTCTCCAGGCAACATTGTCTGCTTTGTTTAGATATTAGGATGTAGACTCACCTTCTCCACTCGCTGAGTTTCAGCTTGTGTAGGTGGCAGTGGGATTGTTCCACATCTGACGTCTGCATGTTCAGCAGAAGGTTCTGTGTGCTTGCAGCTGCATGTGGGCAGTCCCTTTGGCATGGCAATCTTGAGTTCCTGCTCATGCAGTGGAACCATCTATGTTCATAAAGCTGTATGTCCCTCTTTTAAGTCGGTTGATTTAAACAGGTGGAAGATATAATGGGGGGCATGAGGGGCGCTGTGGCTTAAACCACAGAGCCTAGGACTTGCTGACCAGAAGGTTGGTGGTTCGAATCCCCATGACTGGGTGAGCTCCTGTTGCTCGGTCCCAGCTCCTGCCAATCTAGCAGTTCGAAAGCACGTCAAAGTGCAAGTAGATATATAGGTACCACTCCGTCGGGAAGGTAAACGGCGTTTCCGTGCGCTGCTCTGGTTCGCCAGAAGCGGCTTAGTCATGCTGGCCACATGACCCGGAAGCTGTACGCCGGCTCCCTCGGCCAATAAAGCGAGATGAGCGCCGCAACCCCAGAGTCGGTCACGACTGGACCTAATGGTCAGGGGTCCCTTTACCTTTACCTTTAAGATATAATGGTGGTGATGAATCATGTGTATCTGTGTGTGTGTACATACATACACACAGGTATGTATTTAAATGGGATTGTTTTAGTATACATGTTAATGCTTGTGCAATTAGCTTTTAAATTTAGAAACCACATAGAAACTAATTTAAATTATATAACTTAATTGTATATAAATTGATTTAATACTACTAATAGTAGACAGTTGTCGGGGACTGGCTGGACATAGAGGAGTGATGGGAGGCACCCAGTGTTCAAAATTAGTCGGCCGCGTTTTGCACCTGGCTGTTGGCCATGCGCAACCAAGTGAAGGCACCTGACAACTCCACCATCTGGAGGTTCATGCCTGGGGATCCTTGGATCTCATTTACTGTTTGGACAAAATATGCAACATTTGCATTTTCTCTGTGTGGTAATTGGAGAATACGTATATATATTTTAAGGAAGAATGCTGTGTCTCGCTAGAGAGTTGGAATTTTAAATTTTGTTTATGCTTGTATTTGGGCTTATGCGAATTTTATTTATTTTACTTGTATGTTTATTCAGGTAGGTGGTTCCATTGGTTTGTTAAATGCTTGCTTTGTGATCCTCTGATGACTAAATACAAACAATTCCGGATCTATATGACTGTGAAGGAAGTAAAAACAGGATTACTGTTAACTGTGAATGATTAATTAAATGGTTGTGGTAGACAGGATATGTTCTGCCTCTTCCCACACAAAACTAATAATTTCACCGATCGTTTAATATTCCCCAAATGTTCAATTTCCAATATATATTTAGTTGCTAGTTTAAAGCGATATGAGACTGTGATACTAAAGGGATGGGCATTTGGGGGGAAATGTTCTCTCCCCCACACACCCCTTTTTCAAGTAATTCATGTAAGACTGTCCCTCTATATTAGATTTGGCAATATAGCAGGTGCAGAAAAATTCCTCTGTTATGTGGACAGAGGGCCAGTCCTACCATTAGGCAGATTGAGGCAACTGCCTCAGGCGGCAGATGCCCAAGGGCAAAAGTAACAGCCTCTGACTTTTCCTCCTGAGCTCTCCATCATTCCCCTTCTGGGACCCCTATCCTGGCCTGCTGCCTTGGGCACAATGGAAGATGCTATCATACCACCAATGCTGATGTACAATTTTGACTGCCAGACCAGTTTACACCTGTACGTGGGATTGAGAAGGGCCGCCATCTTATCATTTGACTCAGGCAGCAAACTGTCTTGGGACTCAGGCGGCAGAATGAGATTTTTAAATTCTCTTGCATATACTTTTCTTATCTTAACCATTAAAAGATTTATATAATTTTGACATTTGTGAGTATTGAGAACAATTATTGGGGAGAAAAATTACCTTCATTTGAAATTAACAACCTGAATTAACTTGCTAGCAGTTTAAAATTTTTCCATTACTACTACGATTTTACACAGTAATTTGAGCTTCTTGTGTGCGTGTCAGCCTTTTTCACAACATCGTTTAGATTTGTTAATTGTTCACTTTGTTCACAGGATGAGCTTGCTTCGTCCTTTTTTTTTTTAGCCCCCCCCCCCCTTTTCCTCTTTCAAATGAATGTGGAAAATAACTATTGTAGAACAACCTGCCATATGGCGGATGGCCACTTTCTGTGTTTTAACTGTGTTAAGTGTAACCACTAGAGGGTAGCTGACCATTTCAGTTACTTTAATTCACAAGTTTTCCCCCCTCTTTGGAACCAAGCAACAGGTGGTCCGTCTGTTTAGGAGAAAATGCAAATGCTTTGGGAGACCTTCTGGTGTGTTGATGTTGTTCAAACGCTTGCAGATTTGTTAGTGCCGATGAATTTAAATTTATAGCATCGCAACTCCACATAATGTTTGCTCAGAAGCAAGCCCCACTTGTTCAGTGGGTATTATTCCTTAGTGAGCATGTGTAAGATTGTAGTGCAAAACAACAATTAATGAATGAAATGATAGTAATGAATGGAAAAGAATTCTCATTCATTGGAAACACTTAACATTTATGTAGTTCATTTCAGGTATCTGCATTATTCCAGCCCACTAAGCCAAATTGCAGCATCCTATAGCAGCTGATGCAAACATATTTCAATAATGAGGGATGCGGGTGGCTCTGTGGTCTAAACCACTGAGCCTCTTGGGCTTGCCAATCAGAAGGTCGGTGGTTCGAATCCCCGCGACGGAGTGAGCTCCCGTTGCTCTGTCCCAGCTCCTGCCAACCTAGCAGTTCGAAAGCACGCCAGTGCAAGTACATAAATAGGTACCGCTCCGGTGGGAAGGTAAACGGCGTTTCCGTGCTCTCTGGTTTCCATCACGGTGTTCTGTTGTGCCAGAAGCAGTTTAGTCATGCTGGCCACATGACCCAGAAAGCTGTCTGTGGACAAACGCCGGCTCCCTCGGCCTGAAAGCTAGATGAGCACTGCATCCCCATAGTCACCTTTGACTGGACATAACTGTCCAAGGGGTCCTTTACTTTCTACCTTTTTTATTTCAACAACTGCTTATTTACAAATGGTTTGGCCATCATTAGTTAGCATAAAGTTTGTGTGTGTGTGTTAAATTTTAAATAAAAATGAATGAAATTTCTTTCATCATGTGTTCTTTATGGAGATTCGGAACATTAATGGCAAGTTCTTCTTTTGCAGTGACCCGTATGTGAAACTTTCATTGTATGTAGCAGATGAAAACCGAGAACTTGCCCTGGTGCAGACAAAAACTATTAAAAAGGTAAGTGGTGATAATATATCTTTAACTGTTGGACAGTGTTCAAAATTAGCCAGGCGCATTTTACACCTGGCTGTCAGCTACTTGCGGCCAAGTGAAGACGCCTGGGTACCAGGATGATGCCTGACGTCTCCACCACCTGGAGGTGCATGCCTGGGGATCCTTGGATCATGATTGTTTTCCCACACTAATACCATACCCTGTAGAATTCTATGTGTTATATTTCATCTGCACAATCAGAATGAATTTTAGGAACCCAAGTGCTTTTTCTGTGTAGCCTGAGCAGGGGCAGTGAACAAGGTTTGGGTTAATTGTTGTCTCTTTTCTTCACTTACACCACTCCACTGCCCAGATCACAGTTGTGAAAAGTATCCCTATGTAATGCCCATGTTAAAAAAGGCATAGCATAACACACATACACACATTTATGAGCCACCTTGAGGGGCTCGCTTAAGGGTTTTTCCCACTTGTTGTCAGGTGGCGCTGTTGGTTAAACCACAGAGCCTAGGACTTGCCAATCAGAAGGTCGGCGGTTTGAATCCCCGCGATGGGGTGAGCTCCCATTGCTCGGTCCCTGCTGCTGCCAACCTAGCAGTTCAAAAGCACGTCAAAGTGCAAGTAGATAAATAGGTACCACTCCGGCGGGAAGGTAAACGGCGTTTCCGTGCGCTGCTCTGGTTCGCCAGAAGCAGCTTAGTCATGCTGGCCACATGACCTGGAAGCTGTACGCCGGCTCCCTCGGCCAATAAAGCGAGATGAGCGCCGCAACCCCAGAGTTGGTCACGACTGGACCTAATGGTCAGGGGTCCCTTTACCTTTTTATACATTTTTAAAAAAATGAATGAATGAATGAATATCGATTTTGGCCACAAATTTAAAAGGTTATCATCTGAAATACTTGGTGCAAAAAATGGTTTTCTGTGCTGATCATAAATTTATATTTGGCATTTTTACCAGCAATTCTGCTTCAGAGATCCAGATCTACTCCTCTACTTGCACACACTAACCATGTACCCTCTCACACACTCTCCCACTCCCCAGTAACACGTTGAAGAATTTTAATAATGAAATATTTAACGGCCTTCATTAAGACATCTCTGCCCAGGTCATCAGCAATCTGCCTCCCACTGTGAAGTTCCTATTTATAGTTGACGTCTATTTCTGGCTCATCCCACTTCACATGCCCTCCCACACGAAGTTTGCTCAGCAAATGAATTTGAAGCCTTTTGACGACAATGTCTTTATTGCGGATGAAAGCTGTTGCTATGATGTTTTTTTCCTCTCTAGTTCTTTTTTACTTTCCTTTCTGATATTCTTAACAAAGAATGTCACTTTTGTTTTAATTGCAGCGAAATGTCAGTCCTTCAGCATTTTCTAAAGCTCTTTAAGATTTGGTGTTGCTAAATGTGATTTCCCCTCCTCCTTTTTTCTTGCAGACATTGAATCCGAAATGGAATGAAGAATTTTATTTTAGAGTAAGTGTTCTGCTTTTAAATGACAAGCGTATTTCCTGTGCGATCAGCTGGCATCTGGCTCTGTGCTGTTGGCAATGGAATGTTGAATTAGATGACCCATAATCTAATGATCCAGCAAAGCAACTCTTATTTTCTTAAACATGCTAAACCAAACATTTACAAAACGTTTCTATCCATATGAAACATGGCCTTCTCTGGAAATGATTTTGTAATATACAATAGTGCTTTTAATTTGCAACATGTTTTATCTTTTTCACAACATCCCTGCGAGGTGGGTCAACTTAGGGTGTTTTACACTAGTGGTTATCCCAATTTCCATTCACATGATATTTTAAGCCAAGGGGAAAAGATGGAGGCAAATAGACATATAGAGGAAGCAAAGGGCTGTGAATGAAAAAGGCTGGAGGTGGGGGACAGGAAGTGGGATTCATTTGCAGGTTGTTTATAGATAGGTTCAAGCTTTTTAAACGGTGAAGATTGCTGGACTAGTATTCTGGTTTTGTGGGATGAGAGTATTGAAGCTGAGCAATAAATCTATTGCATTGGATGAAGACTAGATAACAGGGATGCAGAAGCCAAGGCTACCCAGAAGGCACTGGGATATAGTTCCCATCATCCCTCTTGGCCTTGTTGTCTAGGGTTGACGGGAGTTGCTGTCCATCATCTTGAGAGCCATAGCTTCCCAATCCCTGCTTTCAACCCAATCCAAGCTTGTATCCATAGTCCTAGTACCATAACTTCCAGCTTCCAGTACAGTTGTGTCACAAGCACTTGTGGCATGCTCAGTGGCAGTGGGTGAATTTGCTTGAAGATACCTTGTTGGGATGGAGTGCAAATGATGACTTCCTACACCTACCAGAAATTAGCAGCAATAGAGATAGGGACGTGGGTGGGGCTGTGGTCTAGACCACAGAGCCTAGGGCTTGCTGATCAGAAGGTCGGCGGTTTGAATCCCCGCGATGGGGTGAGCTCCCGTTGCTCGGTCCCTGCTCCTGCCAACCTAGCAGTTCAAAACGCATCAAAGTGCAAATAGATAAATAGGTACCACTCTGGCGTTTCCGTGCGCTGCTCTGGTTCGCCAGAAGCGGCTTAGTCATGCTGGCCACATGACCCGGAAGCTGTCTGCAGACAAACGCCAGCTCCCTTGGCCTATAGAACAAGATGAGCGCTGCAACCCCAGAGTCGTCCTCGACTGGACCTAATGGTCAGGGGTCCCTTTACCTTTAGAGATAGGAAGTCCTACTTTCATCAATGTCAGAGTGTGGGGTTGCTGACTAGCTAGCCACACCTTTCCATGCAGGTTTGGCTACTGGCATTGGTAAGGGGCTAGCCAATCATCGCCTACACTCTTTCTGTCTGAGATTTCCCCTCTGCTTCCCATATTTATTTCCAGTAAAGACATTAATTTTCTTTCTTACCTCTGATTTACCCTAGAGCAGAGCCACCGGTTCTTACAAATGAGCCACTTTACCAGTGGGGCTGGTTTTCAACATCGCAATATATCACCAGCTAAATATCATGATATACCATTACCTCACAATGTCTGAAATAAGGAACTATTTAGATGTGAACAGTAGGGCTGGGCCATATCTGGTTTTCAACACCGTGATACCAGATAAACTATGTGATATACTAATATATCACGATTTCTGAGATAAGGATGGATCTATGTAGAGGCGTTGGCTGGCTCCAGTTTTTCCCACATTGTGAATTTTGCATAGCGCGCGCACCCCACCCCACCCATCAATCACAATTCACAGTATATTGCCAGGTCAAAAATTATAAAACCAGTATCTTTGGGATACCAAGCACACAAAACCATGGGACCAACTTCTGCATCAGAGCATTGGTCCATCTGTTGCTGTGCTGTCTGCACTGACTGGTAGTAGACTCCCCTGGGTCTCAGAGTCTTCCGCATTCCTGTCTGTAGATGTTGGGTATTTAATTTGGGACTTGACTTGAGGCAAATTTAATTAACTCCCCTGGCATTTGGGTGTGCATTGTCTTTATTAGAGTGCCTTGTACTCATGCCACTTCCTCGTTCTCATTAAACAAAACAGGAGGCAAGAGAGTTTTAAAGACCTGGTGTAGTTGTGGCCACAATTTTGGCAAATTTGCTCCAAAACTTGGAAGAGCGCCATTGTAATGTACATTGTGACACAGAAGTGTTCTGTAGAAGGCTATACAGATGAGTCCAAGGGAGAAGTTGGATTTGAGCCCATATCTTTCTGACCAAGTGGACTTTATCCCATTTTTTTGTTTTGTTTTAAATGTTCTGCCATCTCACTTGTTCTACACCAAAGAAAATCCCTTGTGTTGCAAAACAGCTAATAACATACTGACAATATTTTTATAACACCAACTGTTTCAAAATTCATAAACATAAGACATATAATATGTGCATGGAGTCGCAAACTAATAAGAATCAAATAAATGTTCCATGAACAGTGTTAAGTTGTGGGTGAACATATCAGACGACACAGCGATTTTTCAACAGCTCTTGTTTATTCACAGGCCAGAACAGAACTGAACTGAAGGGTTCAGCCAGCCTGCTTATATAGAGCTCCACTACAACGCAACTGTAACACTTTCTGTAACTATCCAATCACTGAGCGTCACTTTCAATCCCTTATTTGCATATGTGGACCTGAGTGAAAACTATCTACAGTATCCCCCTGCTGGCACAGGGTGAGAACTTCAGTACATAACAAACAGCAATGGTAGGAGTGAAGTGACTGTCAAAAATCACCGAAATGGAGGCAGAATGCCTTTCCACAGTAAATATCCTACAAACGTGAGATGATGGGTGCTCCAAACATTGCAATAGAGTGCTCCAAGCACAGCACACTTTTTAGTGATAGCTGATCCTTGGCCATTTGATGTACCTTTGGGGACTATTAATTTGTTCATTATCCTGGAAGAACTGTACTGTCTGTTGCTGGAATATTTGTTTGATTCTTATTAGCTTGTGACTCCATGCACTTACTAGATGTCTTCTGTTTAAAAACATTGTCAGTATCTCACTTGTTCTGGCTTATTCCAGCCTAGAAAACCTCTACACAAACATGACCACACGGACAATCTCTCTCCTCCAGTTTAAGAGGTTTCTGATGGTGGTTTGTTTATTTTTAGTTTAGTTTTGTTGCCATACACATTTTACAAGTGCATTGCGGCCAGCCACTTTTTACTGTTTCACCTGTCCCAATACTCACCTGCTACGCCCTCACACATCCATTTCAAGGACCTGCCCTTGAAACTGTCCCAGAAACTCCAGCGGGTGCAGAATGCTGCAGCGAGGCTCCTCACGGGGTCCCTGCCATGGGAGCATATTCACCCAGTGCTTTACCAGTTGCACTGGCTCCCGGTTGAGTATTGGGTCAGGTTTAAGGTGCTGGTTTTGACCTTGAAAGCCCTTTGTGGCTTAGGGCTCTCGTATTTACGGGACCACCTCTCCTGGTATGCCCTGCAGAGGACCTTAAGGTCCATGAATAATCATAGTTTAGAGGTCCCGGACCCTAAGGAAGTCAGATTATCCTCCATAAGGGCCAGGGCCTTCTCAGTGATGGCTCCGACCTAGTGGAATGCTCTGTCCCATGAGACCAGGGCCCTGCAGGATTTAACCTCCTTTCACAAGGCCTGTAAGACAGAGCTATTCCGCCTGACTTTGAATTTGAATTTAGCTTTATCTTTTATTCCCTTTCCTTCCCTCCCCCTCCCCTTTTATGAAGACTACCCGCTCTGGGATCCCACAGCTATTCTCCCCTGGCCTCCTTGCTGACCCAAATAGGACTAATTTAGCCAGCTAGCCCTGGGGATTATCTAATGTTTATTGGATGGATTCCCCCCCCCCCCAAATTGATTTTAGAACTTTATTGTTATTCACACTTTTATACTGTATGCTGTTTTTTGTTGTATCACAATTAAGTGTTTTAAATTTGTTAGCCACCCTGAGCCCGGTTTTCTAAACCAGGAAGGGCGGGGTATAAATAAAAATTTATTATTTATTATTCCCAGCGGTTGGTAGCACTGAAGTTTTGAGAATCCAGTTAGTGGGGAGAGTGACTGACTGGGATGATGAAAGCAGTTCAACTTTTTGCTTTAGTCAATAAAGGCAAGAGGGGAAGGACTAAGCAGTAGATGCCAGGATTAGATTAAGTGATTAGTGGACGTCAGCACCCAAACCGTACATGTGTTATAAATACGATGGGTAAATTTTGCATTTCCAAGTTCTAATCTTTACTACTTTGGAAATTCATTTTGAAAACACTGGCTTTAAGGGACCAGTCTTTACAGCCTAATCCTATAAAGTGGCACAATATGTAGGCAAAAAGGATTAATTTCACAGTTACGGATGGCCAAAGCCATACCAGAGAGGCAAATGTATCATGGATGAAACTGCAGAGCAGTTTGTATTTTTAAGGATCATTTTTAGAATTTGTTTTAAAGGTGCATCATTTTACACTTATTTTACGTGATCCATAAAAAAACCCCACCACTCATTTGCATTATACTTTTCCTAGGCTGGCTTACTCAACAAGAGGAAGGGAAAGTAGAAAACAATATTTTAAATGATTTCTCAGATTCAATATTGCAAGTGAGTGGGACTTTCATATTGTTAACCAGTTACTATAGAACGCTGTCTAAAATCTCGGATGTCTTTCTTTAAAAAGAGAAAGGCAGAGAGAGAAAGAGAGGAAAGGGAGGCAAGGTAATATTTCAGCAGTTTAAATTTAATCTTTTGGAGCAGCTGCCTGTAAACACTGGGGCATTGTAGATTGTTAAAACTGTAGTATCTTTTTCAAATAGTGTCTGTGCAGTTGGACTTTTTTTGTTAGCATTTTGGAAACAATATTTTTAGCAGTTTCTCAATTTGGAAAGATCATAAGTGGTTTTCAAGTTGATTTTTATAGCATGCTTAAACAGAGAAAATAGAGACGATTTTGTTTCTGCAGTCTTCCTTGCTGTCCCAGACACATTGATCTCTTCAATGTTCTCTATAAGGAAGAGTGGGGGAAAATGGTCCAAGCCTGTTTTGATTAGTAATGCACAATCCCTAGGAATTGTCTTGGCACTGAACCCCACATGTCTGGTCCCGGCTTTTTCCATTCCAGTCACAACAAAGTTTAATACATAGGAATCTTTCTACCAGAACTTACGTCTGGTCATGTTATACTTCAGGTTTCTAATGCTGTGATCCTAAACACACTTAGCGTTGCACCACAATCCTATTTATGTTTAGTTTATGCACACGTAATTTGGGAATAAGTTCTATTAGACAGAGTAGGACTTAATTCCGAATAAACATGCATTCACCGCATAACACTTTCTATTGATGACACGGTGGCTCAGTTTGCACAATCAAATCCTTTGGTCCTGTTAATAACTGTTAATTACTGCTTTGTTTATCACTGCAGTGTCAAAAACCTTGAGTGTTGATGGGGTGGGTGGGGAAAAATATATCAGCCCTGAATTCAGAGCTGCCTCAGTTTTAGGCCTGGGTCTAAAGGAGATTTTCTGCCCCCTTAAGATTTTATTAAAGCTTTTTTAGAATACAACAAGATGAAAGAAACTAAATAAAAACAAAAACAGAAAAAGAAAGAAAGAAAGAAAGAAAGAAAGAAAGAAAGAAAGAAAGAAAAGAAAAGAAAATGCAGAGTGCTCCCTCAGAGGTAACTCTTAACCCTTGTCTCACTCAGAAAGTGATGGAGCCTCCCAGTGCTATTTTTCTAGAAAAATAGGTGCCAGAACTTACCATGAATGCTTCCCTTGTTCTCTTATACAGTCATACCTCAGGTTACAGATGCTTCAGGTTGTGTTTTTTCAAGTTACAGACTGCCGAAACCCGGAAGTACCGGAACAGGTTTTGGCAGTTGCGCATGCGCAGAAGCGCCAAATCATGCTTTGCGCATGCACAGAAGTGCTGAATCGCAACCTGCACGTGCGCAGACGCACCACTGCGGGTTGCGAACATGCATCCTGCACGGATCACCTTCGCAATCCGAGCGTCCACTGTAATGGCAACGGTGCCCACCTGAGATGTGCTGGAGCTGAGTTCCTGTGAGTTCCAGCTGTGGAAAAAAAACCCTGGACCCTCCTAGCTCTCATCTGGGAACTTTCCTTTATTATCCCAGTTTCCAACCCTTACCTTTAACATATTGTTACAGCTGTTGTAAACAGAGCAACAGGGGCGGCAGGAATCATGAGAGGAGCGATGACTGGGCTTCACGGTTTTCCCCACATTGCAGTTATTATTTTTTACATAGCACATGCACACATTGTGATTTGTGATATATTGCCGTGTCGAATATTATGAAACCGCTTCCACGATGTGAACTTCAAACTGATTTTGGACGGTATATCTCCCAGCCCTTCCAGTATAGAAAATATAGAGTTTAGTGAAGCACTCGTTATAAGGTTGCTTCCGAACTTTCATGGTGGAGTATACCAGGGATGGGGAACCAGTGACCTTTCAAATGTTGGACTCTCAGCTCATCAGCCCCAGTTAGTAATGGGAAGTACCAGCATATGATGCTTTGTGTGGGAGATGTTCCCTGTCTAACCATGGGACTCTTGCTGCAGCCTGGTTTTATGTTGTCTGCGTCAACATATGCATGCTGCTGCTTTTCTTTTAAATCAGGCTTCATCAAATCAATGTTTCTAACATTAAGAGAAGCTCACCAGCCGGCTTTGCTGCATGTCCCTCCCCCACCTTGGAGTGAAGATAGGGGGTGGGATTAGTCATGGCTAACTTAATGCTAATCATTCGCATAGCAACCCTGTGTGCAGGTTTTTCAAAGGCTGTTTTTTCTGCTGTTGAGATTAGATATATGATCACCAGAAATTTGTTTACGTGTCAAGGTCCCCAAGCCACCCCCTAAATAAATCACAAATTCACACAGAAATGTTTGTTTAAGGTTTTTGGCATAATTTTGGCCACAGCTTTATTAAAATACATAATGTGAGTGGTTGCTTAGGTTATTTGTTACGACTGTCCCCGCCCCGGGACAGAACTGACTTCCGGATTCCAGCAAAAGCCAGTAAGGGAAAACAATATTGGGGGGAGAATGGCAGCATACCGTCACCCCTCACCTCATGCTCCCAGGTGCTTGCACGGCCCTAGCCCCTTGCCGGGGATACGGACAAAAGCATGGCAACCCCCTGGATTCCTTTAATGGAATTCCCTTGCAGCAGCAGCATTGGAGGGGCAGGCACAGCCAACCCTTACCCCTCCACCAACCAATTTTTAACCAATGCCTAGCTGCAACCTTACAAGTTGTGACGATTTGCTACGCAGTAGGCAAAAACCAAATGTCACCAGCCAATCTGCCAAATGGACAAAATTCCTACCAGGCCCCTGCCCCAAAAGCAAACGACCCCATGACAGGCATAGCAAGGTCAAACGCAACAGCCCTAAATTAGGGAGGGTGGGCGGGCGATCCGATGCACGCAGCAAAAGGGACTGAAAAAACTGCATCCCAAGAATATATAACCTTCGGGCCATCACGCTAAATGGTAACATCAGAATCTCCCCAACAACCCAAATTGGCTCAATCACAGTCATGGCCATCCAAATGGTCCCGCCCAGTAACCAAGAGGGGTGTCCTGTTAGATCCCACCACAACACATGCTCTCCATGAAGGAGAACACACTTTGCTGAAATTATGGTGGGCAGTAAGTGATTTTCCCATTGGATAATTGCAGTTGAAGTCCGTTCGACTTCCAAAACATTTGGAAACCCAAGCGCGGCTTCTGATTGGCTGCAGCAAACTCCTGCACCCAATCGGAAGCTGTGGAACCTGCGTTGGACGTTCCGGTTCCAAAGAACGTTCGCAAACCGAAACACTCGCTTCCAGGTTTGCGGCATTCAGGAGCCAAAATGTCCGAGTAGCAAGGCGTTCAGGATTTAAGGTACGACTGTATGTTCCTAGAGGAAAATGAAGTAGCCAGGTTGTGATCTGGAGATCATACCTGTTTCTTTAACAGATCCTCTTTTTCTCTCTTAAATTATAGGTGTTATTTGGGGGGGGGGGGGAGCTGGGCTGACTGATGCAGTCCTGGTGAGTCCTTAGCTCCCTATAAGGAATCAAAACACCCTATTTTTTGATGCGTTTTCTTGGGTTCTGCTGGGCGATGGGGAAAAAGGTGGTGTTTGCTTGTCCCTAGGCTTGGTCCTAGGCCTCTGGCTTGCCTTCTCTTCGCTTTGCCCTTGGAAAATTCAACTCTGTTTCTTCATGTCACACCCAAGATTCATTTAAAAACAGTGTAAATGAAGAACGTTGTATTAAGTAACTGCTAAATAACTGTTAGTCTGTTTTTAAACAAATAATTCCATTAAATTCTTTATTATATCTTGTAGGTAGATCCATCTAACCACAGACTACTCTTTGAAGTATTTGATGAAAATAGATTGGTAAGTGTTCTTTTATCTTTAGCGTACATTCAGTGGCTGTGCCATAACCACACCCTTTTTTGCAGCCGACATAATGCGAAAGCGGTGTAATACTTGTCAAATGGTGGCATGTGGGGATATGAATCGTGACCTTTTTTTTTAATGGATTGCAGGCTTATAAACAGTTTGGAGTTTTCTGTTGGAATCGCTGAAAGGCAGGAGTGGGGTCATTCAGGAGTCTCCCACCTTCTGCTCTGCTTTTATTACAACTGACTGTTTTGTTTTTTAAACTGTTGGTTGCTGCTTCCTTGGAGATATATATATTGGTAGGAAAAGGAACATTTAAAAAATAAACGACATGGAATGAAATGAATACATGCTACGTGGAACGGAACCCCAGCGCATTTGTTTTAAACCCATTGGAGTCAGTTAATAGGTGACTAGTAAATTATGGAGGTAAATAAATAAATGCATGAAAACAGCTTTGGGTGGTGATGGAAGGAACTGGGTATTTAGCCCTTTCTTTGCCCACTTCTCTGATTCACCACAGAGTCAGGCTCCCCCCAATTTCAAACACGTATTTGTGAGGAGAAAGGACCCAACTCTGAGCAAGATGCGTGTGGCGCAATGTCTTGATTGAAGTGAGTGTGGAAGCCCTTGGGAGATGTGGGAGCTATGTTTGTACATCATATTTCATTACCTATGAGGACCTCCTGGATTAGGGATTGTGTATGTATGAGAATAACATCAGAACCAAACCTAGCTGTCATTTGTGCCGTGTGTCTGTGTGTTTGTGTGTATCTCTATCTATCTCAGACCCTCCAAGTGTCCCTATTTTCGAGAGACAGTCCCAGATTTACAGAAGCCATCCTGATTTCTAATTCGATCCCGGGATGTCCCACTTTTCCTTAGGACGTACCTATTTTCATTGGGGAAATTTTGGAGGGTGTGGAGTTTGCGACCCCTGCGCAAAGGAGATCAGTAACTATACAGCCATTAGAAGACATCTGAAGGCAGCCCTGTGTAGGGAAGTTTTTTAATGTTTGATGTTTTATTATGTTATTATATATTTCGGCAACCCGGCCAGATGGGCGGGGAATAATAATAATAATAATAATAATAATAATAATAATAATAATGGAATAGGACATCCCTATTTTCATCAGAGAACTCTATCATCTATCTATCTATCATCTATCTATCTATCTATCTATCTATCTAATAGAAATACATCCTGTAGTCCAAAATGCTGGATTCCCAGAGATGCTCTAGACGATGTGCCTGTTTTTATTATTATTATTTTTGTGTAGTGAGGAATCATGGCGTCGTCATTGGCAGAGTCCAGTTTTGCTAGTAAAGATTATAATACTTACCCTCATCAATCTTTATCATTTTAAGCTACTCCTTGGGCTGCTCCCCCCCCCCCCCCGGCCCCTGTATGGGAAAACAAGTGCTTAAAAAACAAAAGCAGAGATGCCCAGGATATGATTTTGACTCAACACCCACATGATTTTCCACAACTCCTTCTCCAAGGCTTTCTTTTATAAAAGCAGGTTGTTCTGTTTACTTCTGTAATAAGACTGTTTGGTTTCATTGGCCCTTCTTTCTGATTCTTACTGGAAGAGCATTGTCAGACTCTGCCTCAGCTACAGTTCCTACCTTCTCCTTCCACCCCCTCCGACATTTATCAAAACCGCCATGTGTAGCAGAGCCGAATTCGGGCATTGTTTAATGTTGAGTCTGTTTGTTCTTCTGGAGCGTTTTGGCTCCTAACAAAGCAGAGCTCTATTCCATGTTGGCAATCTGAGCTAGTAATATTGCTAACTTTCTCCCTGGACGCTCGCCAGCGTGGGGCAGCGTTTCTGGACGGCGTTTTAAGTCAGATCAGTACAGCTCTTCACAAACACCCCTGCGCTCCAGATCTCAGCTGCCTTCTCAGCCTCCCAAAAGCCGAAAAAGGAAGATTGTTGCTTGCTCCTGTCTGCTGCTTGAATTGTGTGTGTGTGTGTAAGAGTTTCTTCTTCCTCCCCCCACCCACACCCCAAACCGCCTCTCCTGGAAAACGCTGTGTATAGCTGGAGCGGGTTATTATAGTTCGTTTACAGTGGCAATATGATATCTGTGTCTACCACTCCAGCAAAAAAAAAAGCTTGCTACTTAAATCACTTTTTAAGCATAAGGGGAGAAAGATATAGTTCCTAGCCGTTCTTTAATATGTGCATTAGTCGAACGACACTCGAAGGCTTCAGCCAGCTTTAAGAAAACGCAATCTCCGTGTGTACCTTCCTCTGGCCATTTTTGTGACTCCCCGATCCGCCTGAGGACTTCAATGCAATATCAACAAAATACTGGTGGGGGTCTTTGGTGGGTGCTGCTGGTGCTCTGTGTCTCGCTCCCCCCCCCCTCCGTTTTTTATTTTTTGTTTGGTCTGGTTTAGTACAAAAGGGTTCTGTGAATATGATGTACTTTTAGATTTATAGCAGAGCTTGAGTGTGTTTGCTGCCTCGGTCAGCTGTGAGAGATCTCCCGCTGGGCCGCTCCTTTCTGATGGAAAAGGAGCAGCTGTGAAGGTGCTGTTTCAGGCTCTTGCTGGTATTAAAGAAGAAAAAAAATAGCTGCTTGCATTGGAGAGGGGGAAATGGGTCATGTGATGCCAGCCACCCTACCCTATGTCACAGTGTGGAGGAGCGCTGATTGCTCTTATCCAATCATGCCTGGAATGTTGCTTGCCACTTGGGCTATTTCTGCTATCTGTCGCTATCAGTACAGCAGTGCTAACAGTTTGGCAGATGGGACACTTTTCCTCGGAGTTTATGTCTTCAGTTCTTAACTTCTGGCAGTGCCTGGACTCGTTGCCGTCTCCCCCCCTCTCCTCTCTCCCGAAACGATGGCCCATCGGCTGCGGTTTCATTTTGGCTCCGGGCGAAGCAACACAGCTCCCGAGTCGGAGATCTTAGACCACGAGAGAGAAGATGATGACTTTTTCATGTCATTCCACACTTTGCCGAGAAGGAACGGGCCTCACCCCTTCTCCAGGCGCAGAATGGATTACGGCGACGGCAGCAGGGATCTGCGGGAAGCCAGTTCCTTGAAGAGGAGCACGTCCATGTTTATCCCCCAGCTTCTAAACAACATCGATGCGCGTCCGACTAGGAGCTCCTCCATGCAGATCTCCCTCCAGCGTAAGGCAGTAAATGGGCATTCTGATGAGTGTGGGGGCCCAGAGTCCCCTCTGGAGGAGACAGGTAACTTTTCAGATCTAGGGGAGCCTTGTGAATCTCTGGTTGGAAGCCATTCTTCTCAGAGTAGTCCGCAGGTGACTCCAGATAATTCTCCACCGAGGCAGACAGAGAACATGGGGCACGAGATTAACGGCGGGTCCTCTAACCATACAATATTTTGTACAATACCTTCCAATAACTGGAATGATGACAGCGCAGCCACGGCTCAAGATGGCGAAACGAACTCTGCATCAGGGTTAAACATCAGCGGGGTGAGGATTCAGCACAGAGCTTCCAGTGTGGACGTTCCTCATGTTACGCTGATGCCCTTTGGTTCTGAGGCTCAGAATGCCTCTTCTCCTTCTGAACCCAGGCGCTGGTCTTTGCAGCACCTGCCCGATGGGTCCTCCAGTTCGGGGAAGAAATTGTTTGTCTTCCAGTTGCAGCAGTCTCAGTCGAACAATGCAGAGGCGGGAGCAGATTACAATTTTGGTTTCACCGGAACAAAAGGGGATAGGTTGGTCAGGTACCCACGGATACGGCTGGAAAGGAGTACCTCGTACCCAGTTCAGCCCCATCCGGCACGAGTCAGCCCCACGGAGAACGACGGCGTGGATCCGGCACTTCGTGGAAACTGCAGGAACGG
Source organism: Podarcis siculus (assembly GCA_034642415.1). NCBI lineage: Eukaryota > Metazoa > Chordata > Lepidosauria > Squamata > Lacertidae > Podarcis > Podarcis siculus. Next base: position 14,181,511 of record JAXCMG010000039.1, read on the forward strand.
CCCTGAAATATCTCGAAGCGGTTCAGTGGAGCGGGTTTCTCCCGGGCAAGGGTGCACCTTTAAAATCCGTCCCGATCAAAACTCCAGGCAGCAGCATTTCAGAATCCTTGTGACTCGTGGGACTAATGAGAGAGGCCAAGGTTCTGGACAGGAAAATCCTAATGCTCCTGGTTCTGTGGCAGGCAACTCCTCAGTAAGTAGGAACATTAATGTGCTGGTGATAACTTAAATTTTCACTTATGGTGATAACTTACATTTTCACAAATACGCTTTGCACAGTTTGCATAATTGTTTGCAACTCATAATGCTAGCAAGAACTATATTCCTCTAGAACAATCTCAGAGCATCTTCGGTTCATTAAGCTAAAATAGCTTTCAGCTATGACTGCATCCAGTGCAATGTTTTGAGGTCTCCTAGCAACTCACACGTTACTTAAGTCAATGTTACGTCATCCAGGGTTACAATAGGATTTAGTTTTACGAAAATCTGTAAGCCACTGTGCTGCTGTTTATAAATAGTGCCCACTTTGTTAAAAAAAAAGTTGCTTCTTGAAAAATAAATAGAACACACACACACATAGTGATCGGAGTAATTCTCTACTGTGTGTATGAAGGAACCACAATTTTGTATTGGGGATTATAATACCTTTAAGAGAAATGATTCACAGGGACTGTATTGCTTTCTGTCTAGTTATAACTTTGTAGTGGCAGAAGCGAAACCGTTGTGAAACGCCAAGCAGGTTTGTGTGTTCTGTTCATTCCATTTGCGTTTTATCTTTTCAGCCATTCTCTGTTAACAACGCACTAGAGTTTTAATTTGAGGCAATGCACATCTTTGGAAGGATAAATGCTTTTACATTCTACATGCATAATGTGTTGAAGCGGAGTTTCAACCCAAATAATATTACTTAAGAGAATGACAAAAGCGAAAAAGTAAATACTGTGTCCAATTATTGCACAGTGGCATCTAGAACAGCAGATAATATGTGAACACATGTTCAAGAACAGAACTTTAGCCGTTTCTTGCTTCCATCACCATACGGGCATCACTGTCTTAGCCTTACTTAAAATATATTTCAACAAAGCAAAGCAAAGCAACGCCTGACTATGGGAGGGCAGTGTGATGACTGCTGCTTTAATCGCGAAAGCTGCATCCTAATTTTACTTCTTGGAATGTACATACATCTACATGTCGAGAAGACTGAAGAAATAAACTTATTTACTTTAGAAGCAATGCCACCTTCCTTCTCTTTTAGGAATTGTGTGGTCCTATATAGCGTATGTAGAATTTTCTTTAGATTTCCGGGAGGGGGGGTGGTATAAGGAAGGGACCAGCAAACATTTTAATTGGTTTCCTTTCTCCTGGGATTTTACTGCCCCTGCCAAATCCTCCAGGTTTTATCGTAGACATATCGAAATTGCATTAAAATGGTTATTACGGGCGCTGAAGATTTTAGAGGGGAAAGGGCCCCTCTGCATTGATGCTTCTACGGTAGCAATAATTTTGAACGAGCAATCTAAAGCAGATATACGGAGTGTAAATTGTTAAGCGAGCTTTAGATATTCCGGAGGGTGACTGAGAGAGGCAAGGACCGTGTTGGAATTATGGACCAAATTCTGCCTTAACTCTTGAGCCTTTGAGTGGGCCGAATTTCATTATTTTATGTGTATTAATTCACAAGTGATGAGAGAGTGAGTGGGCATGCACTCTCCACAGGATCGTGTAGCAGTCTTGTCAAAGAAATTTTAAAATGTTGAACTTCAGAGTGTGTATTTTTTTTTAAAAAAAGATGCATATTTTATTAGATGCATGTCCTTTGCTATTCTGAGAACTGGAGGAGGCTGAGCACTTTTGAATTAAATAAATGTGTATGCCCTTTGATTTGAAAAAGCTGACAAAAGAACCAGGGCAGAAAATTGCAGCTGGAGAAACTAAAATTGACATATTTTTGAAATACCAGCTTCATTCCGAGTGAATGTACATATGTACACATAGATAAATGAAAAAGGGTATCTAAAGGCTGTTTATTTTTCCCCATTTCAGGGAAATACTTGATGCTATATTGTATGTAAGTACAAAATAAAGGCATAAAAAGAAGTCAAATATGCAGATCTGCATCAGCTTAGTCTCTTCAGAACATAGACAATAATTGCATACAATCAAAGATTGAAGTTTCCAGCGGACAGTGCCAATGATATAAGTATAAAAAATATAAATGACAGATCTGTGTTCGATGAAACAACAACAAAAAATGCACAGCAATGTATGAACATTTTTGATTACCTGTAGAGCCTGATTATTAACAAATGTTCACCATATAGCAGACAGCACTGATTGTTCCTTCAGAAAGTATTATGGGTTTGCGCTGCAGAAATGGCAGATTGGACAACCCTCTGGGGGACTCATTTAACACAATTAAAGGCATCGCTATGCTCTGTAGACCAGTCTATAATAGTTATTAGATTCAATAACGTGCTTGCCAAACAAACACTGTTAGCTGGCATGCCTTGATATTAGGTACAAATTGCCACCTTTCAGCAGCTGGCAAATAAAAACCATGTTGATGCATGCACACTTTGGACTCAATTGCATTATACGTTGAAAACTGTGCCATTACCACTTTAAGCAGACATGGCTTCCCCCAAAGAATCCTGGGAACTGTAGTTTCTTAAGGGTAGTGAGAGGTGTCGGGAGAGCCTGCACAGAACTACAACTCTCAAGAGTGCTTTATCAATCAGTCCCTCTTCCCGGGGAACTCTTGGAATGCTAGCTCTGTAACTCTCAGCACTACAGTTCCTAGGATTTTTTGGGGAGGGGGGGCTGTTTGTTTGTTTGTTTGCCTGTTTGCATCTTTTTGTTATTCGTAGAATCATAGAACTGGAAGAGTTGGAAACACCTGCATTGAAACTACTGATCATCTAGTAAGCTTGCAGAATTATATGCAAACTACAAGTACAACTAGTTTGCATATATTCTAAATTAGATGGGTGTGCAACACAACCTGTTGGACGCAACTTTTTCACATCTGATGCATGAGATTTCCCACCGACACACATTTTCATAGATAAGTATGTCGAAGGGAGAACCTTTTTTGCACTTGAATCTGATAGACTCCGTCTTTCCTACACAAGCGTTCCATTCTATACTTTGTGACTTTGGTTTGTTTTTAGTGCTTTAAAATGGTAAGCGGCCTCAGGTGCCGTGGCAGAGAGGCAATATACAAAATGCATTAAACAAATAACGCTCAGGCGCACTTCCTTAAACCTAATACAGTCAAAGCCGCGAGGAGAAATTCGGTACGGGCTTAATGGGTTGACATTTTCCATTGTATATTAACATTCGGGCGCTTGAACTGAGGCAATGAGCACGGCCAGAGCATTCTTTAAGTAAGCATTTTCCAGATATTCATCTAAACTGCTGCTGCCCCTCATCCAAGTGGCTGTCTGCTTTTTTGCTTAGCTTAGTTGCGCAAGAGAGCTGAGTGCTTAGAAATGAAAACTCTCTATATTGAATACACTTAGCTGTGGACGCATGTGTGCTGTATATTCTGGAGGCTGAGAACGGCTACTGTGCGGAAACTCAGTTCAGACACTGAACCAGAGTGAGCTGTGGTAAGTCTTCAAGTGGTCTGCCATCATCCCATTTGCTTCTGTTGCTTGACAATGGGAGGTAATGAAATTTGAAGGTTCCGCATTTGGTTTTTAAAGAAACCACAGCTTTCTTATTATATTAGAATTTTGGGGGCTGGTTTGTTCTAACTGTGGTTAGTTCAGACAAAGAAGGATCAAGCAATGGTTTTAGATTCTGGTTTGTTAGCTAGCCCGCAGTTAATTGAAAATGGAAGGAGGGGAGAGTGTGAGGCTGCAGCTTGTTCTCTTATCATAGCACGAAACCATAATTATAACTGGGCTATTATGTGCTTTATTTATGAATTGGCCATTAATAAATGTTAATCCAAAAGTGGGGTGTTGCCTTTTAAAAAACCCCAAAACAAAATTGGAGCTTGAATCGATTAGTAAAAAAACACACGTTGATGGACTGTTGCTACTACTAATAATAATTTTAACACTGTCTCATAAGATTGCTTAGTCAAGGAGCAATGCTTACGCAATTTTGTTTTCTGTTTATCAGTCGTGTTTTCTGTTTCCCATACTGCACCAGCTCAAAGAATGTTGGAGAGGGATGCCTTGACTGTTCTTCTAGCATTCCCCCACCGTAGTCCATTTTCTGCAGGTTTTTGTCCTTCGCAGAGAGGTGGCTAGGGCTGTGCCTCGTGCAAGCTTTATCGTAGCTCAAGGAAATTTCCAGTAAGCTTCTTAAAGTGCGATGCCAGTGAGGAACAGCGTTGCACTCGTATGCACCTATCCCATTTCAAGTGGATGTTAGCAGAAGGGGAGAGTCACTCCATTAGAAAGTCACCTCAATCTTATTTTGGGAAACCCTTTAAATCCATGGTAGGAGAGGCTTCTGCGTATAATCAAACCAAACCCGTAGAGAAGAATATATTTTATGAAAGCTGTTTAGGCAAAATAGCTTCCAATCTCTTCCCCGGTTCAGCTAGTTTGTGATTATTTGATTGATATAGGACCTGGGATTTGGTCTGAAGGCAGCAGCTGCTTCAAGGCTTATTTATCTGGAGTGAAAACATTCATGCGGGCGTCTGTAGTCCTATTGCTACTGAGTGTTTATGACCTTTCAAATATCTTCTCTTTTGGTCCGAAGAGCTTTCACACAGGCAGGATGCATTTCATTAAGAGTTACCATAAAACTGTTAGAATTCCAGCTCCATGATTGCAGTCATGGGATTGTTGTCTGTCACATGATGGTGTATGTTTTCATTCCACAGAGTGGGAAGTGACGGAGACAGGATGTTTGTGTTACTTTGTTCTGTGAAGTGGGACTATTGTCCTTTGTCCTTTCTTTTTGCTGTCTGATGCTAGAGAGAGAGAGAGCTAGGTTGCAGTGCTCCGTTTGTGTTTATATGTAAACAAAGTAGATTAGCCAAAATGCTGAGTTGCTGAGGTCTGTTATGCAAGCTGCGAAGACTCTGCGGATCCCTGAGTGTCCCGATGTCTGTTGGCATCGGTCGCTGTGATGTTCAGGCAGAGCAAAGCTTTTGAAGCTCCTGAATGAATGACCAGGAGGGAGAGAACATGTCAGTCGGGCATGTGTTTCTGCCAGGGTCCCACTCGAGTGTAGGACGAGCTCCTGACAAAAACTAGAGAGGAAAATAGGAGCACGTTGACCTAATATTTAAGTGCAATGCCTAATCTGTAGATGCATGTGTTTGGAAGGCCCATTCTGGATTCTGTCGGGCTGATATTTTGCAAAGAAGTCTTTTCTGTATTTGTCTCTGCTGATATTAAAAACTGGGCTATGCTGTATTTTAGTACACGTCTTCACGTCTGCTGTATTGGTCTATAAAAGCAGCTTGGGCGAGGAAATGCCGCTATGTTTTTAGTTGACGAGGGTCTGTCTGAGAGAATTCCAGACACCCTTGGCAAAGAAAAGATTCTAGAGCTAGAATTTCAGAGGAGCTGCTGGCAAAGACATAGACCTTTAGAGGGCTTTAGAACATGGGTCTAGCTTGGTCACAAAATGCCCTGTGTCTTTCCTCCATTCTGTTGGATTATATCAAACTGTTAAATACCTATGCAAGGACTTTCTGGTGCCGGCCATGGCTTGTCACGATACAATATGATACGATACGGTAATCTTTATTGTCATTGTCCCATACAGAACAAGGATTTGTATACCAGCGGTGGAGGGATAGCTGGTGCTGGGCTGCCCTTAGCAGCAGCTCTGCAGGAATTATTTTGCAGCCGCAGGCAAGGCTTAGCAGGTGGTCTGTCCCAATTTGCCTTTGAGCGATGACTCTAGGTTGCAGAATGAGAGTTCCCTGTCCCTACAAACACATCACATATTCCAGGCTTATGGTAGAGATCTTAGTGGTTTCTCCTTCATTGCTAATTCCCCCCACCTCTTGTTTATTTAGTATTTGGTGACATACTGTTGTGGCAGTCTTTTTGCATTTTGACTCTTCCTTTTAAATAAAAGGTAATTTTAGGCAACAACCCTTTATTTCTTCTTCTTTTTTTTGAAAAATGGAAACAAACAAAAAGTGAGGTCTGTGTATACTTATTTGTTCTATATAACTTTTCAGGCATGAAAGCTCCTTTTGTTAGCAGGAAATATGAGTAAGTCATATAGCTGAAAGTAGCTGTTCTCACAGTTCCCTTGTGAAAGGATACTTGTTGATGATGGGTTTTAATAATGCCATGTATCTGTTTTTGTCTCTCAAGCTAGGTGTATAATGCTTCTATAAATCAGAGTGTCAACCCTGGCTTTTTAAAGCAAACATTCTGGGTTCAAGGTATACAGATTATAATTGGCATGTACTGGTTTAAAAGTAGGCAATCAGATTAAGATACCGAATGCTCGACAGATATGAATTTGTTTATTTATTGAGGCAACCAAGCAAGTAATGAACTTCCATATTAACAGAAGTCAGCCCTTGAAATAGCTTCTGAACCATCATGGACAAATGTGTGTTTTTGGATATTTAGCCTGAAAGCGCATGCTACCTTGAATCTCAAATGCCTTGGCTCCTGAACAAATCTGCTCCCCAACAATCGAAACCCGGAAGTGAGTGTTTCGGTTTTAGAACGATTTTCAGAAGCTGAACGTCCGGCGCGGCTTCCGATTGGCTGCAGAACGCTCCTGCAACCAATCGGAAGCTGCACCTTGGTTTTCGAACGCACTCCCAGAATTCATTCTGTTCAAGAACCAAGGTACGGCTGTATATTCTGTGGTGACGCTATTGACTTCATTCCCAAACCTGTTGAATTGCTGTCATGTAGTTGTAAAAGGGACCACATTGAAGCAAAAAGGTGCAGATACAAAGGGGTCCCATTGGGAAAACCAAAGTGATCTCTCTGACTAATACATGTATTTAATTTTCAAGCAATTTCAGAGTGATAGGCTTTGAATAATGGAGATCTTTTTGCAATAGTTAGTTTCTGCTCTTCACGTAACAACATTTTTGTGAATCAGTTCATATAACTCTGTAGCAATATCGTGGCTGGACTGGACTTCTGGATAGTGGAAACTAATACTTTTTATTTTTATTTTTATTTTTGTTGTTAAATTTCTATACTGCTCTTCCTCTGAGGATCACAGGGCAGTTTCCAATATAAAAACACAACATACATAACTTAGTAACAAACAAGCAAAATACTCCCCCATGGTTATCGAATCTAGCCGTAATTGGCATACTCCTATCTCCTGCTCTCTGTATAAAATTGCAGAGCTGCGATACAGAAAGGGAAGTTTCTCTTCATGTAGTAATACATGTTGTGACCTAGTCGTATAATAGTGCATGGATAGAGGATGTGAAATTTGTAAGTTTTTTTGCTTGCAGATTTAAAGGGTTCCTAAATAGACAAATTGAGGGGGGGGGACACAGTTATGTAACTTGAAGTATCCCTGGGATAGCTCAGTTGGTAGAGCATGAAACTCTTAATCTCAGGGCAAACAAATTCCTGCATTGCAGGGGGTTGGACTAGATGACCCTCGTGGTCCCTTCCAGCCCTACAATTCTAGGATTCTGAGTGTGTGGAAAAAGTTGAAACGTGGCACTCCTGCTCACTTGGGCTTGTGGCCTTTTGGACACAAGCTTGGGGTATTTCCAATCATTCTTTTTCAGGCTGAACCTCTTAAGTCTAGAAGGTAGCTGTGTGTGGCCTCTCTAGTACTGTCCTGTTTAACATAGTTTTGTGATGTGGACTGAGGATAATGAAGTGCGTGAAGCTTTCTCACAGCGGTGCAGGTGATAGGCCAGCAACAACAAGGGCAGGAGAACCAGCACTGACAAGAGTATGAATGTAGGAAGCTGACCTATAGAGTCAATTCATCTAAGCTGCTCTGACTGGCATTGGGACTCTCAGGCAAAGGTATTTTCCAGCTGCTAATCGGAGATATTATGCTCGTAATATGCAAGGCCATGAGCTCTGCTGCTGACCTACAGTAACATGGGAGGGACTAAATGGAGAAATGGAGAAGATGGTGATTTCTAACAGCTTAGCAAGATTCAAGATGCAGTGTTATTTCTTCTTATTTCAACTTTGAAACCAACCTCTTTATTGGAAAATGGGAAAGCATCAAACGTAAGAAGAAGAGGAGGAAGAGGAGTTTGGATTTGATATCCCGCTTTATCACTACCCGAAGGAGTCTCAAAGCGGCTAACATTCTCCTTTTCCCTTCCTCCCCCACAACAAACACTCTGTGAGGTGAGTGGGGCTGAGAGACTTCAGAGAAGTGTGACTGGCCCAAGGTCACCCAGCAGCTGCATGTGGAGGAGCGGGGAAGCGAACCCGGTTCACCAGATTACGAGGCTACCACTCTTAACCACTACACCACACTGGCTCTCAATAAGGAATAATTAAAAAAAACATGAGTCCAAAGGTGAACTAGATTACTAAAGGACAGTTACAGCATAAAGTCTATTGTGGGTAAACTGGCGGAAAGCATAATTAAAGAAGGAAGTGAAAGCATGAAGAAGAACAAGACTTGCTGAGAAGGAACCAGCATAGCTTCTAGAATGAAAAGTCCTGCCTGGATCAATATTTTGAAGTTCGTTAATATAATTAATAAATATTTTGATCAGGGTGGCCTGTAAGACCTAACAACAACAACAACAACAACAACAAGCTAACAACAACATCAACATACTATTATTATTATTATTAATAATAATACCCAAGCCACTCTTATATACAGTGGTACCTCTAGTTACAAACTTAATTTGTAAGCTTTGCTTAAGCCCCTCACCAAAGGCTTCTGAGTAAACTTAGCAATTGCCCGGTAAGGGGATAGACCATTTTGCAGACAACAGAAAGCAGAGGGAATAAATGAATGAACAATCCTCACAGTGGAAGTTAGCAAACAATACTATTCCTGAAGGGTTTGTATGTGAATCGTGGCTTTTACCTTGTTCATAAGTGAACTGGAGCCAGATGAGCACTGCGGTAGCACAGTTTGCAAATGGTATGCAGGCAATGACTGATTTACACATGTTTGATAGGTGCACAACTGTGCATGTGTGTATCACGGTGACCCGGAATTAGCCGGAAAAGGCAGCAGAACAGGCTTATGTGCACTCTGCTGTCACCCACAATGACGTGAAATGCAGCCTCCACGCAAATCGGGATGCCTGTATAGCTGTCCAGGATGGGGCAGGAGTCCTAAAATAATTTATTTGAACTGGGGGAATAGGCAACAAAATGGCAAATGAAATGTAAAGTGATGCCGTTGCAGCAAAAAAAATCCTAACTTCAGAATGTACTGACAGGGTCTGAACTGGCAATGACTCCAGGAAAGAGGGATTGGGGATGCTGTGGATTACTCAGCGATAAATGTCAGTTCGTTATAGGGCAACTCTGAAAAACCCAGTAATGCTAAGGATTGCTAGGAAACTAATTGAAAATAAAACGATCAGTATCGCAATGCCTTGTTATAAATCTATGGTGCAGCTGCGTTTGGAGCAATGTGTGCAGTTCTGGTGACCATATCTGGAAAACAAAAAATATGGTAAAGCAGGAAAAGATGCAGAAAAGCAGAATGATCGAGGTGTCTTTCCTGTGAAGAAAGTCTAAAGTATTTGGGGCTTTTGGGTTCAGAGAAAATGTGACCCAGAAGAGGATATGATAAAGGTTTGTTGCACAGTACAGAGAAAGTGGATAGGGGAAAGTTTTTCGACTCCTTTCTTACTGTACCTATTAGAACCTGACCAATGAAACTTTATGGTGAAAGATTCTGGGCAGATGAAATGAAGTCTTTTCCCCACACATAGCAATGTTAATTCGCAGAATTCGCTGCCACACAATGTGGCAGTGGCCACTAGTTTGCATGGTTTTACAGTGCATGGAGGAAGAGTATATAGATGGCTATTACCCATGAAATCTTAATTTCCCAGGTGCCTGGGAGGCCACTCAGTGATTGGGAAGGATATGGAGCCACAGTTGGAGGTAACAAGGCTTCTAGCTGTCTGTGCAGTGAGACACCTCTCTCTGTGTGTGGGGCCCAAAATGGCCAAGCTGTCTCTGTGCCCTGCACTTCAATAAATCTGGCTAACTTGTTCATTCAATAGTGTTTCAATGTAAGACTCAAATGTCACTTATGGACTCGTATCTCAGTAGCTACCATTTAAAGCTCATTACAGAGTTAACTATGCAGCCATACAATGCCAAAGAAAGATGTTTTTGCATGTTGTTTTGCTTGCAACGTGCCTCTTGCCGCCTGATGCCCTATCTTCATTAAGTTAAGAGTGTGAAACAAAACAAAGGAACAGAACAGATCTATTTATAAGAGGGGTGTGTGGGTGTGTGTTTATGGGGCAGGGGGATGGAGAGAAGGGTTGGTTAAGCTAACCAAAAGTTTTCAGCGGCGTTGTCAGAAGAAAGCTGTTAGTTCAAGCGTCCCCCCCAGCTTCTGGGCTCTTGTATGCCTTTTTCTGGTATGTATTCCTCTTGGACGGCAAGCTACAGCAGCCCTGTGCTGGCTAGGTGACATCAATCAGGATGCCTGTGTCTGACGCCAGCCAAAACAGATGTTGGAACAGGAGGAGGGATAAAAGAATTCAGTGTCCTCAATTTGTGCTGCCAGCTTCATTTTCCACGGGGCTGGCGTTATAGGGGTGGCTGCGCTTGTACTACTATTAAGAATATTATTATTTTTTTCCTGCACTGGGAGCAATGCAAAATATTAACGGCCCTGATTTAATCGTATCCACTATAAATATCAAGTTACCCATGCACGATGATGAGTGTGTGCACATATATAAGTATGCGTGTGTACATAGCGTTTGTGCGTGCGTGCATAATCTATGCACACATCTGAGTGGATGTCGCCAACAACACTTCCCTTGTTGCATGGCTTGATTGCATAGCTGTGGTGGGGTTGTAGCACACATTCAGGCAGCCTAGAATTCCAAGTGTGCCCTATCCTGTAATCACTGAGGTTTACCACATAATGTACAAGCCATCTGAGGGAGGGATGTGGCCAGCTGCCCAGAATTAAACAGAAATCGGTAATATTGCATATGGTCCTGCCCACTGTAATTAGAAACTTGGGAATTTCTAATTCAGTCTGGACCAGGATTGGGGAGCTGCTCTGGTACAATATTACTGATGTTGTTGGGCCACAACTTCTATAATCCCTGGTTATAATTTAGGCTGATGGGAGTTTGGGGAGGGGTGTCTAATGGCATTTGGAGGACCACAGATTCCCAAACACTGTTCTAGACATCTGGAACTCTTGTTGTCTCTGAGAGAGTGGGGGGTCCAGATGATCCCTCTGTGTGTTGAAAGTACATGTGAATGGAGTTCCGTCTGCTTCCATTTCCATTTGCACATTCAGCGTGTGAAGGGGTTGTGTGAGGGAGATCCTGGCTTAGTCAGGACCTCCCTTGTGGAGGAGCTCTAGGTGTGTAGAGTAGTATTATGAAACCTTGAGTCCTCAGAGGTTGTTAGACTCTTGTCACCCATCGTTCCCAATGAATTTAGTCTGTGGTCACAGAGGCTAGAAGTTGTAATTCGACAGCATCCTGGGACCCAATGTTGAAAAACACCAGTGAACCCCTTCACACAATATCCAAGTATGCAACAGTGGGAGTTGGCCGGCGATTCTGCATGGCCACCCCCTCATTCTTTCAGTCTATGTGTATTTGGGGTGGGTGACATGTGAATCTCCTTTATGCTCAGCTGCCCATGTAAACAATGCCTTCAGGATCTTGAAACAGCCAGGTATCTAAGCTGCTGTATCTAATGCAGCTTTTTACTAACACAGGGTAGGAAAAGTAAAATGAAAATAAAGCACAAATGAAAGCAGAACTTGATGGCCTGTATAAATTACACAAATACATATACATATAAATATAAATACATGTAAATATATATATACAAAAGTATATTCCCCAGTGTCTGCTTGTTTTGCGGGATTTATTCCTGATTGCTATTTTCTGATCAACTCCCTCCTCTATAATATCTATAAAATATATTTTTGAATTGTGTTCCAAGTGCAATCACACCAGCATTATGATATTGGCAATTTCATTTTCTATCTCTTTCCTAATCAACCCTAGCATAGAATTCAATTTATTCATAGCTGGCACACACTGGGTCAATATCCTCAATACACTTCAGTAGCCTTTTCCTGAGCAGACACAATGTGAGTTTAAACCCCATGATATGGCTATATTTATTTTGACCCAGTACTTCACTTCCTTACATAGAGTCACATTTGCCGTCCAATGCTCATTCATCCAGATTGGAGACTTTTTTTGGAAATCCATGTTTGCTTTTACCACCCTGAACAATTGGGAGTTATCAGCAAACATAGCCACCTCACTGCTCACCATTAACTCCAGGTAATTGGAGTTGTTGTTGACTACAAACCCCATCATCCCCAACCAGCGGTCAGGAATGATGGGACTTGTAGTCTAGCAACACTATTGGAGAAGGCTGCTCTATAAGAAGCTTGTTTTAATTACATGCAGAAGGGGTGTGTGTGTAAATCAAAGTGCACTCCAAAGAAAAGGCATAGAGGTATGTTCTAGAGAAAATAGTACCGTGTGTGTGTGTGTGTGTGTGTGTGTGTGTGTGTGTGTGTGTAAGTTTTGTGAGCTTGGAAAGTAATTCATTTGCTAATAGCTTTATCTTATTCCATATTGTATCATACCTCCATGCTGGATCAGAACCCAGTGATGGAAGTATCTTCCCAGAGTGCTTACGGCATGGATTGAGTTGAAAATAAGTATTAAGAAATATTGATGTATTGCATATGGTGAATAATTAACACTTGGACGAGTTAATAAGTCGACACTAATGCAACATGTCATGCAATATGAAAACTCATTCACCTTAAAAATAAATATTGAGATTTCATCTTACTAGTAATGTGGGCTATAGCAGTTCTCCCACAGGGTAGCAAAGTGACTAATCTATGATCAGAAATGTCTTGGTTGAATCTCCCCTCAGTTGCAAAGTTGCTAGGTGGTGTTAAGGAAGCCCTTCTCAAGAACACCTGCAATATGCAGATGATGCTGATAGATAAAACCTTACAGACTTCTTGTGAAGATAATTCACGTGAAGTCCTTTAAAGTGTGCAAAATGATGCCTAACTTTCAACTTTTGCTATAGATCAGGGGTCAGGGACCTTTTTCAGCCGTGGGCCAGTCCACCGTCCCTTAGACCATGTGGTGGGCCGGACTATATTTTTTGGGGAGAAATGAACGAATTCCTATGCCCCACAAATAACCCAGAGATGCATTTTAAATAAAAGGACACATTCTACTCATGTAAATACATACTGATTCCCAGACCGTCCACAGGCCGGATTGAGAAGGCGATTGGGCCGCATCCAGCCCCCAGGCCTTAGGTTGCCTACCCCTGCTATAGATACTGAATATAGTATTTGAAAGTTTCTTTTTTAAATTACATTATGTTATCTGGTGGCGGTTTCCTTCCTTATTAGCCTCATTTTAAAACACGAACCTGCATTTTGTAGGGGTAAACCTTGAATTTATGCATTGTTAATACCCTATTGTATTTCAATACTCTGGGAGCACTTGTAAATTTCAACCAGCTTATAAATAGTGCAGTCACTTCACAAGAATAAATCTACTACCAGTGTTGCTGATCAAAAGTGTTTGAGCTGTAAAATGTCAACTGTCTGATCTGAGACTATTTGTGCTTATACAATATCCTTCCACTTGAATAGCATGTACTAAATGTCTTGGTTTCTGAACAAGGAGATAAGAAGGCCAGTTCTATATGTGTGGCAGAATGAGGGTGGCAGGACAGACCGTACCAATTTAGACTGCAAATGGGAGATACCACTTCTGAATGCTGTTCCGTTTAAAACAAAACACACAACAACCTGCACGTATCCTGTAAGGGCTCTATTAGAACCTTTCTCCCCAATTCACAGAAGGTATAATTTTATTAGAACCAACCAACATGGCACAAAATAGCGAGCAAGGTCTTGACTTCTTCATGACGTCAGGCTGGAGGCTACACAAAACATGGTGGGGTGACAGGAAGTTAGGCCTTATCAGGGAGCACCAAAGTGCAAGAGTAAAGGTAAAGGTACCGCTGACCGTTAGGTCCAGTCGCGGACGACTCTGGGGTTGCGGCGCTCATCTCGCTTTATTGGCCGAGGGAGCCGGCGTACAGCTGCCGGGTCATGTGGCCAGCATGACTAAGCTGCTTCTGGCAAACCAGAGCAGCGCACGGAAACGCCGTTTATCTTCCCGCCGGAGTGGTACCTATTTATCTACTTGCACATGACGTGCTTTCGAACTGCTAGGTTGGCAGGAGTGCATGAGTAGTGGATGCAAAATTTTAGATTAGCCTCTGCTTATGCTAGGCATGTCCAAAGTCCGTTTTGGGGGCCTAATCTGGCCCGCTGGTCGGTTTCATCCAGCCCCTGTGGCAGTTCATCTCCTGGGTTAAAACCCGGAAAAATGCTCAACAACTTCAATCCTTTTAAAAAATCCTTAAAAAAGGTCAACAACTTTGGTCAGCCCTCATACATGTTCATTTCATCAAAACTGGCCCTCTTTGAAAACTGTTTGGACACCCCTGGCTTATCCATACCAAGGGCTGCAGAGACAATGAAGCCATGATGGCCTTTCTTTCTTATTTCCAACGATGTTCGTTTTCCTGGGATCATGCTTGTTGCAAAAGCAGAGCCCCTCTGTGCGTGGTTATGAGTCTGAAATCTTGTCTGATCCAGCTCCAATTCTTTGCCATTCTTTTTATTCAGCTTGGGTGGAATTTGCTGTTCGCGTGTTATTGATAGGCTTTTGCAATTATATATAAACTTTTGTTTTGGAAATGTTCTCTGACCTCAAGGCAGAAACAGATTTTGTTTTCTGTTGGATTATTTTAATTCTAGAATTATAACAAATGAATTATGCTCTCTGTTTCTGTAAACCAGAAATGGGTGTTTCGCGGACATCAGCACCACACACAACCATAACAAATAGAAGCAGCTATAAAACATGTCTGGTTGGCTGGCAAGCAATACTTGGAACCTTGCAAATGCTTTTAGATCACAGCCAATGACGAAGGAAGACAGATCATCCAAACCATTGCTCTTCTAGAGATCAGCAGTAACATTGTTTATGAGAGTTGCCCAAATCTAGTGGATTTCAGGGACATATTTTGGGGCCCAGTATTTTCATGCTGGGGACAGCAAACAGTTTGCACTGAGCTCAGTGAACACATGAACACATAGTTCGTGTGTGTGTGTAGCTTATATAGGATTTCTGCAAATTTCTCTTTGGGATGTGTAGGTGGACTAAAATCTTCTGCATCCTTCCCAAGAAGCAGAACTGAAAAGGTCCTTATTTCTTTGATTTTAAATAACAGTTCATTGGGAAACATTCAAAATTAGGTTTCATTTAGGGACTGCAATTCCAAACAAACTTACCCAAATGTAAACCCCTGTGGACACAGTGCAGGTTACTTCTTA
The DNA here is from genome assembly GCA_034642415.1 of Podarcis siculus. Lineage (NCBI taxonomy): Eukaryota > Metazoa > Chordata > Lepidosauria > Squamata > Lacertidae > Podarcis > Podarcis siculus. The sequence continues at coordinate 14,197,045 of JAXCMG010000039.1, forward strand.
GTAAGCAAGCATGCATCATAACTCTAGCCTCCAAAAACTCAGTTTTCTTTGGTTATTGTTGAATTATTGCTTTCAGCACACAGTGTCCTCTATAAAAATGATTAAGCCCTGCAATGTGAAAGATACTTATCTCATGTCACATAGAAATGCATCGCATATATTCCTGAAATATACCATGTGGTGTTATAAATTGCTTTTTATGATAGGTTCTTCTTTAGCACTGTTAACCAATTAAAAGCAAAAACAAAAATCTTTTGTTGATTATGAGTATTGAGTTTTAGTCAGTTGATTAACGAATTGATTTGCAGACTTTTGCAAAAAATAGTTCTGATGCTAACTGCTCCCCCCTGCAATTTTTTAACCTATTGCATGCTTTGCATTTTGTATCTTTTGCGCATTTTAGATGTTTGGCATTCAGTATTACCTCCTTCCAGGTCATTAGGCAGCCTGTGTTAGCTTCACACTGATTTATGCTTATTTTATGTTGATAGTATAGGTATACTAATAGTTTTAATTGGAGTACAGTATATTCTGTGTTTTACAGATTTTAAATATTTTGTAAAATGCTCAGAGGTTGGTAGGCAGCAAAAGATGTCATCAATGTTTAAAATCTGACCAGTTTTCACTAGATTTGCTTTTTTGTTTGTTTGTTTGTTTGTTTAAACCCCACCCCACCCTTTTTAAGGTAACCAATTCATTTTTTAAAAAGCACACCTTTGTAGCCCTAGTTAGCCTCTTCTATTTCTGGCTCCTACAAACATGGCTTTGTGTTGAAGCTTTTCAGCAGTAACATTGGTCCTGTGGTTCTGGTAACTTACTGCAAAATGATCACTCCTCAATGGGAATTGTAGCTTGCAGAAATACTAGCCAATATATCCAACTGGGTGATAGAAACATTTAATGACTTTTCCAAACTGTCTCTGGTCATTTGATGATGATGTGTTATGTGGTCAGTGAAACACAAAGCACCGTTGGGATTAACCACTGATTCTATGTGCCTTGAACTGTTGACAGTGGCAAATGCCCAAGTGTGTCACATGTTAGAGGAGGATACGAAACAGAAGAAATTAGTCTTTAATCATTTGGAAAACGGGAGACCCTTTCTCCCTCAAGCATACTATTATGTTTTAGTGTTCCCTAATTATTATTTTTTCTTTCTGTATCTTGCTATTGTGCCTTGAGGATTATAGCCAATTATCATTCACAGGAAAAAAAAGGCATTTATGCCAGGAGGTGGGGAAATGTACAGTGGTACCTCGGGTTAAGTACTTAATTCGTTCCGGATGTCCGTACTTAACCTGAAGCTGTTCTTAACCTGAAGACCACTTTAGCTAATGGGGCCTCCTGCTGCTGCTGCGCCGCCGGAGCATGATTTCTGTTCTCATCCTGAAGCAAAGTTCTTAACCTGAAGCACTATTTCTGGGTTAGCGGAGTCTGTAACCTGAAGCGTATGTAACCTGAAGCATATGTAACCCGAGGTACCACTGTATATGAGTGTTGATGTTAGAAGCACTTGGTTGCAAATTATTTTAATAGAGCTGCCCTTGGCAGTATGGTTTGGACCTGGTTTGCAGATACAGTGGAACCTTGGTTCTCGAACGTCTTGGTACTCGAACATTTCGGCTCCCGAACGCCAAAAACCTGGAATTAAGTGTTCTGGTTTTCAAACGTTTTTTGGAAGCCAAACGTCCGATGCGGCTGTCTGCTATTGTTTCCAGGGCACCTGTGCCAGTCGGAAGCCGCTGCTTGGTTTTTGAACGTTTCGGAAGTCGAATGGACTTCCGGAATGGATTACGTTCAAGAACCAAAGTACCACTGTACTGGCTATTGTTAAATCTTGGTTAGCAGTACACAGGTCATGCTAAACCATGGTTAAGGTTAGGGAGCCAGTGGAAGAGAAACATGCAGTGGAGGTGCAGGGAAGGAGTCAGTACCAGCTCCCGTTCTAGGAGAGCCATGGTCATAGCAAACGCTTTCGGATTTGCTTCATTTGAATTTCCCCTCCGAAACGAAATTGGGAGCCAGCTTAACTGGTATAACAGAAGAACTCACATGCTCCCAATAAGCAACAGCAGCCAGCTCATAGTGATCTGGTCAAGCTGAAGTTTAAAAACAGTTTTAAAAAGGATTTTTAAGTAACTAATGCCCAGAATGAACAGTCTGAAAGATCTGTGCTCCTGTTGCACCAGTGGAACAGAATTCCGCTAGAACAATGGGACTTCTCTGTCCTTTACTGTCCCCTGCAGCCTCCATGTACCTTCAAAACCTGCACAGGAAGGTTTGGGGTAGACCATGGGTAGGCAAACGAAGGCCCAGCGGCCGGATCCAGCCCAATCGCCTTCTGAATCTGGCCTGCGGACGGTCCGGAAATCAGCGTGTTTTTACATGAGTAGAATGTGTTCTTTTATTTAAAATGCATCTCTGGGTTATTTGTGGGGCATAGGAATTTGTTCATTTCCCCCAAAAAATATAGTCCAGCCCCCCACAAGGTCTAAGGGACAGTGGACCAGCCCCCCGCTGAAAAAGTTTACTGACCCCTGGGGTAGACTTTCCAGGCCAAAGCATAGGGGGCTACAGTGAAAATTGGTCTTTAAAAAACTGAAAGAAAACAAACCAAAAAAAGACCTTTCCAACTTGCTTCTAGCTAAAGAAGTTTTTAAACAGTTGAATGACTGTGGGCCAGAAAGAAAAAAGAAAGAAAGAAAAGCAGGGTGGGGGGATATTACTCCCCTCCTCCCCCCACAGAAATGAACTTTGTATCATATGAGAAACTGTGCTTACGGTTTAAACTGATGCGCATTGCAAAAACCAAACAATAAATTTGCCAGCATGGAAATACACTCCTAATCAGCAATAGTTAAGCATTTTTTTTAAATAAACTGACTAACTCTGAATGCATTCACACACAAATATGGTGAGCTTGATTCTAATAAATTGTATACAAAATGACTTTACAATTCAAATTCATTTAGAGCAACTTAGGGGACACTATTTAGAGTAACAGCCCAATTCTAGGTTTAGGCTGCAATCCTCTACATCAGGCACCCCCAAACTCGGCCCTCCATATGTTTTGGGGCTACAATTCCCATCATCCCTGACCACCGGTCCTGTTAGCTAGGGATGATGGGAGCTGTAGTCCCAAAACATCTGGAGGACCGAGTTTGCCTGCTCTACTTGCTTTCCATCATGGAACTAAAGGTAAAATAGATAGGGCACTCAGTTGATGTCCCAGTGACCAGATCTGGATTTGCTTAGCTTCAGCCAAGCCTCTGTGTCAAATTGCCTTGCAGACATGGCCTGATTGAGGGATTCTTCCCTTCACTGGAAACATGATATTTTGATTAATGCCTCTGGACATCCTTTATGTATGTTCGTTTGGCTGCTGAGCTGTGTTGGCATCTCATTGAGCTGAAACTTTATTCAGGAGGTTTTGCTTTGTTTTAATCTTTAATTCAGGGTTAGCCAACATGGCGCCCTGCAGATGATGATGATAGACACCCAACTGTTATGAGCCCCAGCCAAGATCGCCAGTGGTCCAGGATCATGAGAGTTCTGGTCCATCCCCATCTGGAGTGCATCCCATTGGCTCCCTGTGCTCTAGTTTCTTAAGACATCCTTTCAGTCCATATGAGAGGGATTCCTTAAGCATCTATTGTCATCAACCAAGTCTTTTCTTGGTGTAGGAGTCTAATGCTGGTGCATTTATTTATTTATATTTATATCACGTATTTTGTCCTCTCATTTTGTATTTTTATGTTATGAACCACCCTGTAATCTTCAGGTGGAGGGCACTACAGTGGTACCTCAGGTTAAGTACTTAATTCGTTCCGGAGGTCCGTACTTAACCTGAAACTGTTCTTAACCTGAAGCAACACTTTAGCTAATGGAGCCTCCTGCTGCTACCGTGCCACCGAAGCCCGATTTTTGTTCTCATCCTGAAGCAAAGTTCTTAACCTGAAGCACTATTTCTGGGTTAGCAGAGTCTGCAACCTGAAGCGTATGTAACCTGGAGTATGTAACCTGAGGTACCACTATATACAAATAACTACTACTGCTACTACTACTACTACTACTACTACTACTACTACTCTTGGTCAGTCACATAGTTCAGCTATGGACTATTTCCTCATTAATCCAACTCTTCAGATTTCCCCTTTTAACTATAACCGATGCTGCTTCACATTTCTCTCTTTGAACATGGGCAAGTGCTTTTTCTTAAGGCAAAGTTTCATTCAGCCGCAACAGAAATGAATAGTTCTACAAACAGATGTTTTCTTGCTGGCTGGGTTGCTAATAATGCATGTTGAAGTTTATTGTTTCGGAACGTCTTTTTCAGTGTACTTGACAGACAAACACAAAAGGATTATGGAAATTAAAACACTTGACTGGCAAAGCCATTCGGCTCTGATGGTTTAACTGTGTGTAGATGTCTTACAGCATTTTCTGAGTGTGTTAAAAAGAAACGCCCTTTGACTGCGTTTGCGTAGCCTATTCTTCTCAGCAGTCTCTTTCTGCTTGAAAACAGGAGAAAAGAAATGGCCGGGTCATTTTTCCAAGGCAATGCATTGTGCTCTTAAGTGTATGCAAAGCAGTAAAAACTCTCTATTTCCATAGTCAAGAGCATTTAAATGTGATCTGCAAACATTGGACTGGATAATGATGGAGTTAAGTGCCTCTGATCTTGCGGCTGGGCTCAACTGTCTTTAATTTCACCCCCAAAGGGCCAGGAATATCTGTTTTGGAGTCAATGCAATGTAGGAACCTGCATTGCACTGAGACAGGCCCAGTATTGTTGCTCCTGTCTTGACTGGCTGCTTATGTTACCGTGAGAAGGCATGGAATGAATTCCTCAAGGATCAGAATACATGTGAACATGTGTAATGCTCACTATATATACCCGAAGGAGCGTCTTATACCTGAAGGAGCGTCTCCACCCCCATTGTTCAACCCGGACACTGAGGTCCAGCGCCGAGGGCCTTCTGGTGGTTCCCTGACTGCGAGAAACGAAGTTACAGGGAACCAGGCAGAGGGCCTTCTTGGTAGTGGCACCCGCCCTGTGGAATGCCCTCCCATCAGATGTCAAAGAAATAAACAACCATCTGACGTTTAGAAGACATCTGAAGGCAGCCCTGTTTAGGAAAGTTTTTAATGACTGATGTTTTAATGTGTTTTTAACTTTTGCTGGAAGCCGCCCAGAGTGACTGGGGAAACCGGATAATAATAATAAATTGTTGTTGTTGTTTAGGAGGTGTGGGACAACATGCAAGGCCATAGCTGTCAACTTTTGCCTTTTTTAAAGGGAAATTCCCTTATTCCGAATAGGATTCCTTGCAAGAAAAGGGAATAGTTGACAGCTATGTGCAGGGCAAAGCTCTAGCATCAACTCCTTACTGCAGCAGTCTCTCCAGGATTTCAGACAGGGAGCCCTTACTAGCTCTGTAGGAGATGCCCGTGGTTCTACCTGGGACCTTTCACAGGAAAAACTATGTCCCTTCCCTTCTGTAAAGGATGTGTGGCTCAGTTTGAAGCTTGCAGACAAGGCTCTCTAAACCACTCAATCAGAACTAACAGCAATCAGGTTTTACTTGCAAGTTTACTTGCAGTTTATGGGTCTTGTGCAAGAGGATATGAGATGCTCATTATCTGTGGAAAGAAGGTCCAGAAGTGACAGGACAGGAAGTATAACTCGCTCAAAGCTTCCTTTGCGCCTTATTTTTTAATCTTTGAGCTTTGTTCGCCTACCCTTGACCAAATAGGCAATTAAGGTTTTTTTTCATAAAGAGGACTGTAAATATATATGCTTGTAACTAGAGGCCATTGGAAATAATACATATACGATGCCCCTTAACACAAATACAAAACACAAGCAAATATTCTACCTACTTAAGCTAAAACAAAGTTATAATAAATCCATGAAATATCCTGGAATTACACTTAATTTTAGCTAACACAAATTAATGAATCCCCTTTCAGTTCACTGGTGCAAATATTCCTTTGCAGCAATTGCAACTAACATGACTAGATAAGATATACAGTGGTACCTCGGGTTAAGTACTTAATTCGTTCTGGAGGTCCATTCTTAACCTGAAACTGTTATTAACCTGAAGCACCACTTTAGCTAATGGGGCTGGGTCACTTTAGCTAATGGGGCTGCTGCTGTGCCACCGGAGCACGATTTCTGTTCTCATCCTGAAGCAAAGTTCTTAACCTGAGGTAATATTTCTGGGTTAGCAGAGTCTGTAACCTGAAGCGTATGTAACCCGAGGTACCACTGTATAATAATATTCTGTGGGTTGGGGTTGGGAATCACCGTTTTCTTTCTGTGATGTTTATGACTATTTTCACTTCCCCAAATATTCCCACGTCAGTATGCTCATCATCCAAAATAGCATAGCGGTTTGTGCTAAGATTATATCTGAAGTGATCAAGGATCCTGTCTGTAAACTCTGCTTGGCCTTGAAGCTCATTGGATGAAGCTGATCCCATCACTGTGTTTCAGCCTAACCTAGCTTGCAGGGTTGCTGTGAAACTAAAATGGGGGAGGCAGCACATAGGGCAGGGTTGGGGAATGTGTGGTCCTCCAGAGGTGGTGGGGGGCGTCATGCTGGCCATCCTAAAGTAATCAGTACTGGCTAAATGGACAAATAGCCTGTCGTCATATAAGGCATCTTCCTGCCCATTCTCAATGGCACATTCCATGGCAACATCGCTGTTCCCAGGCAATATCTGGGGCTCCACACATGTTCCGCATCTCGTGATGTTGGGGCTGCTGCCCTCTCATCACACACACACACACACACACACACACACACACACACACACACA
>JAXCMG010000039.1:14206244-14270139 GCA_034642415.1 Podarcis siculus
CCCCCCCCCCAGCCTTCAGAAGAGGTCGGGGGACAGATTGTCCCCGGACCTGGTCTGAAGTCGGTTTCCATAGGAACGCATTAATTGATTTTCAATGCATTCCTATGGGAAACCGTGCATCGCAAGACGAAAAACTCGCAAGAAGAAAAAACTTGCGGAACGAATTAATTTCGTCTTGCGAGGCACCACTGTTTTGGTTAGCAAAACATAGTAGGAGATACTTCAGGATAAAACTGTCCAGATATCGTGAGGTATGATGAAAAGGGCTCTTAGGACATAATTTCATGGCGTCACTCAAAAATCTTGCCACATTCTCCACAACCCTGGAAGAGTCAGTGCGATAAATCCCCTCCTTCATTAAGGGGACCAAATACTTATAATATATTTTTGCATAAAATGGGCAATAAAATCAAACGTGTGTGATGGATTTGACCTGTTTCGTGCCACAAGGGCAGTATCTTTCAGAATATGGGATTTTCGAAAATCTGCCTTGTAGGCGGTAAGACTTTAAATCTTGTGAGGGAAAAAGCTCTGCGTAGGTGGGGATCATAAAACTGGTGCAAATATGGAGTGTCCTGGCCAAACGAGGGTGGAATTCCCAACCCCAATGGGGAACAGGTTTTAATGGCTGTGCTGCAAAGGGGTTTTGAATTCAGTCTCTAGGATTCTGCACTTGATTGTCTGGAATGATTCCAGTTGTGGGAGAATGAGCAGCGACTCGAGTGATAGGCCACAGGTTCTGATTTTGCTTTCGATGAGAGCCAACCATTTGGAGTGGTGGGACTCTGCCAGCATGTGGAAAGTTTAAGACGACGGATCGGTCATGAAATGTAGGCAGAGCCAGAATTTTATAGTGGGGAGCCACGCTTTGGTTTCCAGCAGCCCTTGTCCAGTTTCCAGACACATGGCAGCATATAGCACACAATTCAGCAGCCTAGGGATTTTGCACAGAAATTTGAATTGGATGCGCTTCAATGATTGGTTAACTTCACCAATCCATAATGGAATGCCATACAGGAGTTTGGGGGCTACTTTGGTGTTAAAGACCTTTAGTGGCTCAGAGGAGTTAAAAGCCCAGGGGGCGGGGAATAGAAGGCTTATCAATATAGGCACAAGGTGAGCCTCCCTCTGGGGAGGTTGACTTCAGTCAACCAAAGCACCTCACAAGGCAGGGTCACCCCCCCCAAAAAAAAGGGCTTCTGTCTAAAATATTGGTGTGCAGGCAGTTACATAAGAGAGTAGCAGATCACCAGGGATCCTAAGCCCACGGCATCAAGGTCAAAACCAGCACTTTCAATTACTTACCCTGGAAATGACCTGGGAGCCAATGCAACAGGTGAAGTATGGAATGTGATTGCGATACCCAGTCCCAACCAACACCCTTTCAGCTGTTTTCTAGGCTAACTCCAGTTTTTGAGCCACCTTCAAAGACAGTCACATGTATAACACATGCCAATAGTCTAATCTGAAGGTTACCATAGGCTTCCTTCCCACCGTAAATTTAGCTTTTGAAAGCATGGAAGAAAACCAAGAGGGGTTTTGTCCTGGGCACTGAGCGTGTGATCAAAGACACCTTGTTCTTAACACTTAACTAATGTCTTCTTTCCAAAGACACTATTTTGTACCTAGAACTGTGGACATAATAGTTATAGTACAGTCGTGCCTTAGAAGTCGAATACAGTCCATTCTAGAATTCTGTTCGACTTCCAAAATGTTCGGAAACCAAAGCGCAGATTCTGATTGGCTTCAGGAAGCTCCTGCAGCCAATCGGAAGCCACGCCGGACGTTCGGGTCGGCTTCCAAAAAAACATTCGGAAACCAGAACACTCGCTTCCGGTTTTTGATCTTTCAGGAGCCGAAACATTTGGCAACTAAGCCATTCGAGATCCAAGGTACTTTAAAAAGTAGATTTCACAAGCCTAAAGTCTTCTCACCTCTGTTGTAGAAACTCTCCTGGAGGTGTGAGCATATAATTTCAGGTGGTGGCTAGGGCTAAATGGAACAGTTCTCTAATTTATTATAAGGTATACATTCTTAAAGGGACGCGGGTGGCGCTGTGAGTTAAACCACAGAGCCTAGGGCTTGCTGATCAGAAGGTTGGCAGTTCGAATCCCCGTGACGGGGTGAGCTCCCATCGCTCAGTCCCTGCTCCTGCCAACCTAGCAGTTTGAAAGCACATCAAAGTGCAAGTAGATTAATAGGTACCACTCCGGCGGGAAGGTGAACGGTGTTTCCGTGCGCTTCTCTGGTTCGCCAGAAGCGGCTTAGTCATGCTGGCCACATGACCTGGAAGCTGTACACCGGCTCCCTCGGCCAATAAAGCAAGATGAGCACCACAATCCCAGAGTCGGTCACGACTGGACCTAATGGTCAGGGGTCCCTTTACCTGTATACATTCTTATGATTTGTGCTAACCATGGTTGAAACATCCACTGAGGGTTTTTGATTCTAAAAGTACCTCAGACATACTGTGCTCCCAAACTCCTTGTCTCACGTCCACCTGCTCAGCATTCATTTTCAAAGGTTCACTCCCATCTCCAGCAGCCTATTCTGGTAGAGCAGCGTCCCTGCCATTAGTTCGCAAATTCACATGTAACGGCAAACAGCAGCATATAAACTTTGGTTTACAAGCCAACTGTAGCTTGATAATCCTGATTTGGCAGCTTCTCGCAAACCCTGGCCTGTGGGCTGTTGCAGATTTGAGCATAGAAGCACACCGTGGTACGGGGCAGTATCTGGACACAGCCAATCTATGTAAAGAGAACCCTTGAGTATTCAAATTTGCAGTACAAATTGCAAGAATTAATTCTATTATTTATCCTAATAGTACTGACTGGAACAAGAGCAGTGTGGCATTATGCAAATCTAAATTCTGTTTTTGTTAGAAGCAGCGCTTTTAGTTTAGCATTCGGTTTACATTATCTAAATAATGGACAAGCTCCCTATTCAGCTAAATAAAGCAAATGCATTGCTTTAGGAATTTAATGAAAGCTTGTCCCTGGAGTGTGTATGTGCGTCTTAAGCTTGAAAACAGGGAAGCTCAATTAATGATACATTTCTGTCCCTGTAATAAATTATTTTGTTCTCTGTTGAGCTGTTAAATCCTCATAATTAGCTACTGCGCTTAAGTGCTGATTCCTTTCTATGCTCACAGAAATCTTCAGATTATGCTCACTTTAGCCCCTCCGCCCCCAGCCCAGTGCTCCTCCCTCCTCAGACAACGTGTAGAATTATTTTTTAATGAATTGAAAATGCTTATCTTTTGCTTTTCTCTCATACATTTGAGGCAACTCACTGTAGCTATTGTGGCCAGTTGTTGGCTCCTAGAAAGAAGTATAGTGGAACCTCGGTTTTTGAGCTCCTCGGAAGCCGAACGATTCGGAACCCGAACACTGAAAATCCGGAAGTAATTGCTTCCGTTTTCAAACGCACCTCGGAAGTTGAACGGCTTCCAAGGCACATTTCTCAATTTCCCCATTGAACTTGCTGACAGCCTCTGTTGTCGAATGTTTCGGAAGTTGAACGGTCTTCCAGAACGGATTATGTTTGACAACCGAGGTTCCACTGTATTTGGGTAGGAGAGTTGGGAAAAAATTCACATCTGGCGACCAATTCACCCCTTGGGTTTCAGATAATACATGGGTAGACGAGTCAAAAAAGCCTGGGACACAAATTTTCATGACCCTCTAACGACTATAGTGTCTCGTTTACCAGAAGTGATGCATTTAGCATTAACTCTGTAAGTGTATACTCAATTCTGACCAAACTAGAGCAAAATATATATCAGAGATTGGGAAAGAGGGGGGGGGGAGCCCTTAAGAGAAGATGCCTATTTGGGAAGTAGATCGATGTGTGTGAATAAAACCAGTCGATTCCCTTTTGCGATGTTAATGTTATATTTAAGGTCCCACACAGAAAACGGGTGTTCTTTTATTCTTTTTTCCCCAGTAGAAAGCTATACAGTACACAAGCCAGAAAGACATTCAAAATCCTACTCATTTAGACGTGAGAGAGTGCTTTGCCTTCTGATTGATAGTGCCCACGTTTAAATTTAAAGCACTGGGGGAAATCCATTTTGGAAAGCCTTTCTGACCCTGCATCACTGTTACACGCGAGTAGTCATTCTCCAGTGCAGATATTGCCTTGCATAGAAATCTTCCTGTTACACGTTCTGAGTGAGCAAACCTTGCTTGAGAAAGCATTTCTCTCATTCTAAAAGACTTCCCACCCCCCCCCAGAAGACATTTTAAGGTTCTCCAAAATCATGGCGTAGTGGGTTCCCTCTCCCCATTTCTTCTGTGTCTCCCTTCTGTGGGACACATATCCTCTTGCAGATACCTTTGAGTAGATAGAAATCAATATCAGCATTGTAGTACTCTGTGCTTTGCAAATCCTTGACTTGGTAGGGGGTGGTATGGTTTCTGAAAGACTATCGCTTATCAGGTTTTCATAGCATGGGAGTGGATTTTTATGGCTGGAATGTTGCCATTCTAAATAAATAAATGTAAAAGTATGCAGGAGAGCTAAACCGAAACCCTGCTTGCCATTGATCTGATGTCGCCCAGTCCTTTATGCTTCTGATGAACCACAGGCAAGGTATTTGGATATCGTCCACCTGCTCACTGTTTGACAGTGAACCATATTACCATCCAGCTGCTTTTAATTTAATTATTGTTATTTTTCATCAGGTTATTAGCATGCTGAGATGGCTCTGTTGGTAGAGAATGAGACTCTTAATCTCAGGGTTGTGGGTTGAAGCCCCACATTGGGCAAGTAATTCCTGCAGGGGGTTGGAATAGATGACCCTTGTGGTCCTTTCCAGCTCTGAAATTCTGTGGTTTTATTTTTCTATCTGAATATGCAAGTGACAGGAAAAGCAATTGCCTCTCATTATTCTTGCAAGAAGTAGTTGGATAATGTATATGGAGTGTTTGGACACTAGACAGATGATGATTGCTTTTAATTGCAAGCTGACTTGTATTTTATTTTGTTTTTTTAAAAAAACCAATTTATGAAATAGTACATTGCATTACTTTTTCATTTGACACACTGGACCTATCTTGATTTTCTTATTCCTTTCCCCTTTCCATTTCTATCTTTCTTAAACATGACTTAGCATGCATTGCTAGAGGCACAATACAATATTTGATGACTAGTGATCTGATTTGCTATGGCAAAGAGCATATTGCATGTTGCAATAAATCTTTTCTCTCTGTTTCATTCAAGTATAAAGATTATCTCATTTCCCCCACTCCTTTTTTTCTTGTGGGTGCAGAAATGATAGATACTTATGGCGATGTGTTCATGGTTATCTGTCTTATGTATTTTTCTATATATTGTTTTAGAAGATAGATGATAGATAGATAGATAGATAGATAGATAGATAGATAGATAGATAGATATGGATAGATAGGTATGGGTAGTTGCTCAGGGCTGAAAAGAAGAGGGTTCTGCAGAGTTGGAAACCATGACAGAGACCCTTGCAGAAATAAACATAAAAATAACCTGTTCTTGCAAATATAAATCAGGGAATCATAGGATTCTCACCTCCCTCCGGACATTGCCTGTGGCAAGTAGTCACCTAAAGATCATACTGCTGGTTTTGACGCCTTACATGACTCAGGACCCCTATATATAAAGCCTGCCTTTCCCCATATGAACTCTGAGATCATGGCAGACAATTCACTCCGCTCACCTGCTTGGACCCGTGTGCCACGCAGACCGCAGCATGACGACACCCTTACAATTTTATTACATATTGTACTAAGATAATCCCATAACAACTTGGCTGAAGCCTAGTTGAGTTAGTCCCTGCTCTCCCGCTTATTCTTTTTCTTGCCTCTTAGTGCATATATTTGTTACTGCTGCTGGCTGAGTTTCATTTGCATTGTGATTGCTGATAAGCACTTTTGCAGAACAGACCTGATCACGATATGCATACATGACCATCCCAAAGTAGCAGCAGGCAATGCAGTGATAACGATCCTATATAGAGAAGGGGGCTATTAAAAAATGACAATTGCTGTCATTCACCCCAGGGCTAATATGACACTTGCCGTGGTAGGCGGCTGTCATGATTGAAATGCAGTGCAAATGATGAACACAGTGACATTACTTCCAGGTCTTTCTATTCCCTGTAAGCAGCAAAAAAACTGTTGGTAATGGCTTAGATAAGAACAGCATGCTTTAGGGATATTTCTGGCCTCTGTCAGTAAAAAGCACAACAAAGGACTTCCTTTAGTATCACAAATGAACATAACCACACATACTGCTGTTGATGCTTTCTGTTAAAATGGGCCTGGGTTTACCATATCTTTTCCTAGTGATACCAGCTGTGTTTTGTCAACGTTGCAATGAAAGAGAAATTACTATCCTAGAACAAAGTTCTCAAATGATTTCCTTTGGATGTCCATGGATTTCATGTGGGACTCTTGTTTTTTTAAAAAAAAAATATTGGAGAACAAAACTTGTGATTAGGGCTGGGCAATATATTGCGCCCCAAACTGGTTTGAAGTCCATCTTGTGATATCAGTTTCATTATTTTTGACCTGGCAATATATTGTGAATCATGATGTGTGTTAGGGCTGGGCGATATATCGTCCAAAGCTGTTTCTAAGTCCATCTTGTGATATCAGTTTCATAATTTTTGACCTGGCGATATATGTGTGTGGCTATGCAGAAATCACGTGGGGAAAACCGTGAAGCTGGACAAAGTTTCTCTCGATTTCTACAGCCCCTGTGAACTCTGCCAGCTAAGCTCTCCCCTGCCTCATGAAGGGGAAAGTTAACTAGTGAAGACAAATCAGGTCATAAAATCATGAGCATAATGTGCCACATTTCTACTCCGTGTTGGTAGAAGAATTGCAAGGAGTTTTAAAAGCCCTCAGCGTCTTACACCTGTCAACAGCACATAACTTCAGTTCTTTAGACAACTTAGGGCGGTTGTGACTAAACAAGAAATTGAAAGAATCACAAGAGCAGGCGTCGGCAAAAATTACGAGCGGGGAAAACTGATGCCTTTAACTAACTACATCCTTATTTCAGACATCATGATATAAAGCCAGGATATGGCAATGTTTAGCTGATTTATCATGATGTTGAAAGCCAGATATCTCCCAGCCCTACTTGTGATCTTTTATTTTAAAGGGGGTTGTTGTTGTTTAGTCGTTTAGTCGTGTCCGACTCTTCGTGACCCCATGGACCAGAGCACGCCAGGCACTCCTGTCTTCCATTGCCTTCCGCAGCTTAGTCAAACTCATGTTGGTAGCTTCGAGAACACTGCCCATCTTGTCCTCTGTCATCCCCTTCTCCTTGTGCCCTCCATCTTTCCCAACATCTGGGTCTTTTCCAGGGAGTCTTCTCTTCTCATGAGGTGGCCAAAGTATTGGAGCCTCAGCTTCAGGATCTGTCCTTCCAGTGAGCACTCAGGACTGATTTCCTTCAGAATGGAGTGGTTTGATCTTCTTGCAGTCCATGGGACTCTCAGGCGTCTCCTCCAGCACCATAATTCAAAAGCATCATTTCTTCGGCAATCAGCCTTCTTTATGGATTAGAGAATAATATAGTCCTTCTTGACTGACTCTCAATAAAATGGCGTAAGGAAGACAGCTGTCTTGTGAAAAGCAGTTCTTGTGTGACCAATTCCCTTCCACGTTGTTCGCTTGGCATGGATTCACCCCTTTTCAATCACTGTCCTGTTCAGCGCCTTGCCAAAAGGATGGGGCTCGTCCTGCTTCAGGCCTTACTGTTTACAAACAAAAGGACAGCGGAGGGTGAAATGCTTATTTTAAATATTCCAGCTAAAAATAACTTTGAGTAATTGGATAGCCCCTGTTAGTACAGTGGCCTACTGGCAAAATGCGGAGACGAGCGTAGCAACACAGCACAACAAAAAACCATGGCACTGGATGAAACAGAAAGTTGACAAGTTGGAAGTGAGTTCCTGCAATTAAAATATCTCTTCCTTTACAACACAATTACTGTCGGAAACAGAAACTTGAAAAGTAGATGCACTGCGGTCTCGTGTGGTTGGGGTTTTTTAATTAAAAACACACACAGGACTAAGATAGGCCAGTGTTTGGGCTTTTGTTTCCTTCCCAGCAGCTGACTGCAAGGCAACTGGGAAAGACAGCTCTGGGGATGGAAAGACTCACAGAAACACATATCTTGGGTGTCTTTGTACAGGCTTGCCACACTCTTTCTTCTAGACTTCTGGTTATCCAAATAAACCCTTTAATGAGATGAATGAGGCTGTTATAAGGAAATTTCTCGTGTTAAATCCTTTTAAATCTGATTAATAAGTTGCTTGAAATGATTTCTTAAAAGGCTGTGGGCGACACGTTGTAGCTCCAGTGTAAAATGTAGGTTAAATGGTTACGCAGGTTACAATTTGTGATATTGCACAGGAATCAGTTCTATTTGTGGATACAACAGCTCACAGGATCAGGCTGTACAATGATTGGATTACTCTACAGGGTCCCTCCTGGTGTGTTTCCCCGTGGTTTTTTTAGATTTAAAAAGGGAGGACGGAATAAAATAGCACATTGCCACTTTTTGATTCAGTATTATTAATCATGATTGTCTCTCCCCTCCCTCCATGGTTTCCCACCCAATAACATGTGTTCTCTGGGTGGCTCACAAATATTTTAAAACAAAATGCAAAGCTAGAAGAACACAATCGAAATAGTAAAAAAAATAGCACGGCTCTCGTGTGGAATTATATTGTACGCTTTGGGGCATAATGAGTAATCCAGTTGTCAGCATATTGGGGGATGAAATAATAGCGAAAAGTGAATTTTGCTCAAATTATATAATCGCTGAACATTCAGGAGTAGCTCTCAGTTTCAACTGTGCTAAGACAAAAATGTCAGTGGAAACCCGATACTAAACCCACAAAGTGCAAGTGAAAAATGTGCCTTTTGAGTAGAGACATGAAACCTGGCTTGTGGG
Organism: Podarcis siculus; assembly: GCA_034642415.1. Classification (NCBI taxonomy): domain Eukaryota; kingdom Metazoa; phylum Chordata; class Lepidosauria; order Squamata; family Lacertidae; genus Podarcis; species Podarcis siculus. The sequence goes on from JAXCMG010000039.1 coordinate 14,215,194, forward strand.
TGGGGTGGAATAGAAAAAGTTTAATTAGAAACTTTTCCCCTTTCCCTCCTTATCCTCTGGGCTTGATATGAACAGATAGGGAGATGGGGCTGAGCGAGAAATTATGGTATATTTTTCTCAAAATGATCGTTGAAATGGCATTAATTGAACGATAGGGATGCTGTGTGTCTGAGGTATTTTTCCCTTAGGACCTGCAACATAGTTTGGCATTTTAAAGCACATTCACAAAATTCTCTTTTTCCCCCCTTCTAAAGCTTTTGCTGGAATGATTACCGTATTTTTCGCTCCATAAGACGCACCTGAGCATAAGACACACCTAGTTTTTAGAGGAGGAAAGGGGGAAAGCCCCCTTTTTTTGAGGATCAGCTCAAAGTTGTTGAGCTTACTTTGCAAAGGGAAAAAATCCTGTTTTTATGGGGTTCAACTCACAGTTCTGCAGCTTCTTTAGGAAAGGAAAGGGAGCCGTTTCTACAGTTTCCAGACAGATAATCTAATCAGCCAGTCACATGTCGCTGGGGAAACAAACAGCCTCCTTCTGCAGAACATTCAACCATGGAGGCCTGGGCAAGGGGGCGGGGCCGGAAAGGGAGCCAGCGATGGACCACACATTCGCTCCATAAGACGCACAGACATTTCCCCTTTTTAGGAGGAAAAAAGTGTGTCTTATGGAGCGAAAAATACGGTAACTGTGTGATATCTGATCCCCCACCCCATAGCCTCTTTCCTTGTGGCAGCAACAGGAGGTGTCGCTGCACAGCCTAATTTTCCCTTGGCACTTGGTATATTGAAACAGCAGCATCCCAGGTGCCAGGGAACCTGGGAAATATAGTTTTCCAGACTGCCTGAGTGCTCAGTAGGACTGCAAGAGTTAACAGCTTGGGTTTATTTGAAAAACTGCCTTATGCCATAGATGCCCACTCAGCCACTTCACTCTGTGGAAGTGGTGCTTTTACAAGTGCCAAATAACGTAAAGCAAACGTCTGATAATGGGCAGGGTTAGTAAGGAGTCTTGGGATATAGAATTATCCAGGGCACCCAATAGGGGCATCAGGCACTCTGGGAGTTACAGATCCCAGGACTCCTTGCACCATATTTCTTTTATTTATTTAACAAAATTTGCATACCACTTAATTGTAAAACTTCTAAGTGGTTTACTAAGAATATAAAACTTGCATTAAAATGGTCACTAAAAGTCAAAGCTTTAAAAAATCTCAATGCAATCGTACCTTGGTAGTAGAATGCCTTAGTTGTCGAACAAAACAGCTCCCGAACATGTTCCGGTTTGCGAACGTTTTTCAGAAGCCGAATGTCCGACGTGGCTTCCGTGGCTTCCGATTGGCTGCAGGAAGCTCCTGCAGCCAATCAGAGGCCATGCTTTGGTTTCCGAACCGTTTCGGGAGTCGAATGAACTCCCAGAACAGATTAAATTCGAGAACCAAGGTGTGACTGTAGAAATAAAATCAGCGGCTTAAAATGCATATTATAATATAGAATCACAGAATTGTATAGTTGGAAAGGACCCCAAGTATCCTGTAGTCTAACCCTCTGCAATAAAATTTCAGATTAAAAAACATGCCAGCTTTACACGTCTGGGTCGGCTTGCCTAAACAAAACATTTTAAGTAGAGCCAAACAAGTGCGAAACAAAAATTCCAAACTGAAGGAGATCTTCTTGGGAAAAGTATACTCACATAGCTGTCAACTTTTCCCTTGCCTTGCGAGGAATCCTATTCGGAATAAGGGAATTTCCCTTTAAAAAAGGGAAACGTTGACAGCTATGTATACTCAATTTTACAATGCAGTTGAGCTTTATTATCTGGTTAAACTGTACTTTGTACTAGGTAATCGTGACAGTGACATCATTAGCATTGCCCAATCCAAAGGGGAGAGGTACAGCAAATGTCTTGCCCATGCAGTGTGTAACTGATCAGTATAAACTCGAAATGCACCCAAAATGTGCTCTTCCCACAGGGTATACTCCACGAATATTTACAGATGCAATTCCCCCTCTTCCCTTGTAAACAGCTTTATTTGTATGTTTTCTGTATTTGTATCCCACCTTTGCATAAAACAGTCAAGGCAGCCCTGCCACCAAGTAAAATGATACACAATAAGTACCACCATAGATTCATGGAATTGTAGAGTTGGAAGGGATCCCAAGGGTCATCTAGTCCAACCCCAATCACAGCGAAATCATCCAGGACGGATGGCCATCCAGCCTCCAAGGAAGGAGAGTTCACAACCTCCCGGGGGAGACCATTCCACTGTCAAAGGATTGATTATTGCTATAACTGTTTCTGAGGACGGACATTTGTTGGGTTGCCGTGGGTAGATAACGGAAAAACAGAGGTCTTAATTTACAAATCCACTCTTCCTTTGTTGGTATGTCCTGAGATTTCCATTTAGTAGCAATCACTACCCTGGCAGCTGTTGTTGCATATAAAAAGATTGTTTTTTCTTCATATGTGGTATGTCTTTGCCCACCAACCCTAACAGATAAGCTTTGGGATTTTTTATCCAGGTTTTTTTTTAGCATTTTCTTAAGTTCCTCATGTATTATTCCCCAAAACTTCTTTATTTCCTTGCAAGCCCACCAATTTCCTTCCAAGCCCACCAATTAAGTGAGTATATAGAACTGGCAAAATTAACTTCAATTATAAGATATCAATCAAACCAAAAGTTAAGAATGGTGTGGAAGTATTTCGAAGATTATATGTCAAAACATTGTTCTAAAAATGACATGTTAATAGGCTTAGAATAAAAAATGTAAGCAATAACAAAACAAATAAAGAAAGAAGGAAAAATCAGAATTTAACAAAAATAATTTATTCTAGAATGCAAGGGAGGGAAAGGCAGGAAGAAATATACAGAAGTCGAATTGCTGTGGAGGGAAGTAGAGGGTGGGTGATGGGTTTTATAATTAAGTGTATAATTATGCAACTGTTGTAATTTAGATATTCTATTTTATGTGAGGGAATCATTGGGAATTTTGGTTATTATGTATATATGTTAAGTTTCAATAAAGATCTTTGAAAAGAAAAAGAAAAAAATAAAAGAAACGAAAACAGAGGTCTTAATGAATCTGTGTGATGAGTGTGTGCTTAAAACACAAAGCTTGAAGTTTGTTCTGTGGATCCTTTTGTTCGTATACCGACGGCAGGCTCTCACTCAGTGCCGGCAGATAGCATGCAGTCGCAGAACTCCAAATCAATTCCGTCGTTTAATTGCTAGGAACAAATGTGCTGCTCCCGGTCGGTGACCTTAAAGTGTTGTTTCCTCACACAGGCAGAACCCTGTCTCGGGGAATTTCAACACCTCCCACCCAAGCCTGTAGTCTCACCTCCAGCCTCCAAGCCATATGCTGCCGTTATCTCCACTGGTCCACTGTAGTGACACAGAACAGAGAGGCATGCCAAGAGGACAATGACAGTGACTTTTGCACAAGGAACACGTCTGTTGTCTCCCTGCCAAGTCTCTAATTAATGGCTGCATTCAGTCCCTCGCTAGCCCTTCTCAGCTGAATGTATGATCATTGCCTTGATTCGGGGCTTTCTCTCACAGAACAGCCGTTTCAGTCCAAAGCAAGAAGCAGATCGTAATCTTGGTTAATCCTGCTGTTGGTGCTATCTACCGTATTTTTCCATGTATAAGACACCCCCTGTTTTTGGGGACTCCAGATTAAGAAAACACCCCTTAGCACTTCCCGTGTCCCAGTTTCAAACCTATTTTTTTAGTAAAAAAAAAACAACCTAGTCTTATACGGTAATTCCTTTTCAGGGGAGGCCTTGCTTTTACAATGTGAGGTTTTGTTAGGAAGGGTGTGGGCAGGCTTTATATGGCAATCCCAAGAGATTTCTGTGCTTCCCTACCTTCATGAGGTAGGGTCAAGAGCCAGGGGGGGGGGGGGGGCTAGTCAGAATGGATTCCTGTTGCAAAATCTCCCCGCCAAAATGGTAAATGGCGGGGGAAACGACAGGAGAGAAGAGAGTGGTGTAGAAACTCTGAACATGTATCCGGATCAATAAGCTTTAAACAGCCTTGGCCCTGTGTACTCGAAGGAGTGTCTTCACCCCTTCGTTCAGCCCGAACAGTGAGTTCCAGTTCCAAGGGCCTTCTGGTGGTTGGTTCCCTCACTGCGAGAAGTAAGGTTGCAGGGAACCAGGCAGAGGGTCTTCTTGGTAGTGGCGCCCACCCTGTGGAACACCCTCCTGTCAGATGTCAAGGAAATAAACAACTACAGTGGTACCTCGGGTTACAGACGCTTCAGGTTACAGACTCCGCTAACCCAAAAATAGTACCGCGGGTTAAGAACTTTGCTTCAGGATGAGAACAGAAATCGCACGGCAGCGGCGCGGTGGCAGCAGGAGGCCTCATTAGCTAAAGTGGTGTTTCAGGTTAAGAACGGACCTCCAGAACGAATTAAGTTCTTAACCCAAGGTACCACTGTATATGACTTTTAGAAAACATTTGAAGGCAGCCCTATATCGGGAAGTTTGATGTTTTACTGTGTTTTTTTAATAGATTTTGCTGGGAGCCACCCAGAGTGGCTGGGGCAACCCAGTCAGATGGACTGGGGTTGATGCTGTTGTTAGGATAAGTTTCTGAAATGATTGCCTGTTGTTAGGCAATCCCCACTACACTTAGCAGTGAGAGGGGTGGTACAGGAGAGAGGCAATGTGGGGTGCTGCCAGCAGAGGAGGCCTATCTGTCTAAATAGGGGTGGTGGTGGATTGGTCACCTAATGTCACTTGGTTGACCAGGTTTGGTGACCCAACCCATAGTGTCATCATCATAAACTTTATTGCACTAGCCAAAGGCCATGGCATCATTCACAAAGGAAACAAAAAGAATAACAACAATAACCATAAAAACCATAAAAACATCAGGCACTGCAAAGACAATAAACCATGGTCACGTCTCCTAGAAATTATTTGTTGCATACGATAGAATAGCAGGGGGTTCTCAGATGGAATGTGCCAGCTCAAATGTCCGAATCACCTTTGCAATTGACCGCTATTTTATCTAGTTCTTTTCTCCTGATCTTCTTAGCTGCCAACGCATATAGTGCTGCTTTATAAGTTACAAAGTCATCAGTATCACTCAACAGCCATTTCACCCTTTCCGCCCTGTTCAAGTGCGTTCCATTCGTAAGCAGGGGTTTTATAAATCGGTCTCTTGGTTCTATATATAGCGGGCATTGCAATAAATAGTGGTACAGGTCCTCTGCGCAAGGTTGCCCACACAGACAAAGTCTCTCCTTGTATTGTACTTTGCCGTACCGACCATCCACCACCGCCGAGGGCATCGATGGGAATCGTAATTCTGTAAAAGCGATTCTTAGTACGGCAAGTGGGAGCTTTGTAATATAACTAGCTTGGATGTGCTCTGTTTTGATAAGTGGGAACCATGGTGAACTTTTGGTAGAGGCAATCGTGGTTAAATCCCTTTCTGCATCGGACCTGAAGAGACAATCTCTTAAGTGCCTCTTATCCATCTTCATGGTCACCTGAAGATCTTGTAATTAATGTTGGGTCAAGAGGCGTTGGAAACCCATAGTGTGGAACATGCCCTGTTCATTTTCACGTCTCCCACCAACCCCCCAATGGACTGCCTCATACCCCTGGTGGTGGGACCCTCTCCCATTGCACACCCAGAAAGTTTGGCCGTTGTGTGGTATAAAGTACCTGATGATGAGCGAAAAGAATGCCAATGCCTCATTGTGCTTCCTGGTCTCTTTACAGTCCCATTCCAAGGCCTTCTGAAAACAGACCAAAAAAAGCTCTTGGGGAAATCCCAAGCAACAGGAAACTGCCAAATCCTATAGCCCCTCAGACAGTGAATTCCACCCTTAAATCTCCCTTAATATTTCATTCAGCATTGAAGAGTGGGGTGGGCAGGGAGGGAATATCCATCTGTAGAAAGCACTAGAAACGCTGCAAAGATTCACATTTAATAGCCATCACTGTAGTGTTAACATCTTGTTTCCATTTGGTGTATTCAAGTAAATTCGTGTATTGGGAGACTACATGGAAGTAAAAATAATAATGATAAAGGCACTGGAAAATGGGGTAACAATATATTCGAATTCTGATCACTTGAGTCCAGTCTGCTATTGCAATAACTTCCCCATGTTGTTGTTTTTACTGAAGCAAGGAGGCTGAAGCCTATTTCTATGCCTATTCACTTCAGTAGCCATATTTCCACCTAAAGCAATTTGCACGCTAGTGAATAGCATGATTGTTAAGCTGACCGGTTAAAACGTTTGCTTTTCCTTAGAGCAAGTAATGGTCTTTGAAGCCTGATGATATGGATCAGAGAAAAAGAGGCCCTCCCTACTCCCTCTCTTTCCTTTTTCATTTTGGAAGAGTTGCTTTGACTCTCAGGGTTGGAGGCAGTTCCTTTCCTATTCATTGAAAGAGTCTCCTAATCGCCTAGTTTGGATTCATGTCATGGTTCTAGGGACAAAAGTGAATGTTCATGCTGGACAAGGAGACACACAGACATGCCCCACTTCCTCACCTCCTGAAGTTCTTATTGTTCAGTACAAGTCGAAACTTACTTTGTGTTGCCTACCTTTAGTCTCCCAACTTCCTTTGCCACTATAATGTTCCATAGTTGGCTGTCCTCATGGCCTGGTGAGATAATGGGCACACCCTAGGCTAGGCATGGCCAAACTTGGCCTTCCAGCTGTTTTGGGACTACAACTCCCATCACCCCTAGCTAACAGGACCAGTGGTCAGGGATGATGGGAATTGTAGTCCCAAAACAGCTGTAGGGCCAAGTTTGGCCATGCCTGCCCTAGGCTTTTCTGCACCCAAGAGCAACCTGGCCATCCTTTCTCCCAATGTTACACTTACGTGGTAATACAACCTGCTGGTCTGGGTCTGGCAGCGAGTCTTGTGACATTGCTGGCCACGTTGCAAACCTTAAGACAAGTCCTCCCACAGTAGGACACATTGAATTTTTCAACTTTCAAATTCCAAAAACACAGGGTTCTGAAAAGTTGTAACACGACTTGGGATTTCAAAAGATATCCGGCTTAAATTAATAAATTTACTTTTGCTTGGTAAGTAAAATGTGTGTAAAAATCCATAGTAGAAATATTTGCTGGGTTGCATATGCTGGGTTTTATAATGGTTTTATCGAAATGTTGCGTATTATTATGTTATGCCTTTGGCTCTTAATTTTTTGTAAGTTGCTTAAAGACTTTTCTTTTGTAAAATAACAACAAATTGTTGTTGTTATTAATAATAATACCTCAATCGCAGCAGCAGTAGTAAAAACCCAAAGTCTAGCAGTATGTGGGTCATGCTAACCTGTAAAAATCTATCAAATGTTTGGGGAATTTACTGAAAGGATGTTAAAAGGTATCATAGACTGCTTTTACAACTTCAGAGTTTCAGAACCATCTGGTTAGATAGGATTCGTGAAATGCAAGTCCAAAATATGTCTGGACACACAGAACTAGTTGAATGGATCTTAGTCACAGTTGTATAAATGGATGGATTTCATGCCTTGTTTAAATTGGGAGGATTTGTTGCTGTCCAATAAATTAGCTAATGAATGACATTAAACATTGCCTAATGAAGCTATAGCAAAGGCTGCCCATTCCAGTAACTTCTGTTTCTGCAGAACTTGCTCCAAGGTATAATTTACATATTCCAAATAATCTTTTATGTTATCAGTATCTCCACATTTTTTTGTCTCCCTGTCCTTCAGTTTGATGGAATAAGCATTTCAAATGTCAGTCAGTTCACTTTCTGCTAGTCAGTGAATAATGGGCAGTTTCTAATTTGACAGAATAATTAGGCATTTTAGAAGCCTAGGGCTAATTTTGGTTTTTTATCTTAAATGAAGCAGCAAGAGTACAGCGCATTTAGATCAAAAGTTTAAATTAATGTGTTAGTTAGAATTTGGAAAGCATTTTTAGTGTATTCCAACTACCATGAGCTACCAGGTAGAAAAGAAGCCAGCTTGTGCACTGTTTAAGGTTTTCCTTTTCATTTGTAAAGGTAAAGGTAAAGGGACCCCTGACCATTAGGTCCAGTCGTGGCCAACTCTGGGGTTGTGGCGCTCATCTCGCTTTATTGGCTGAGGGAGCCGGCGTACAGCTTCCGGGTCATGTGGCCAGCATAACTAAGCCGCTTCTGGCAAACCAGAGCAGCGCACGGAAACGCCGTTTACCTTCCCGCCGGAGCGGTACCTTTTTATCTACTTGCACTTTGACGTGCTTTCGAACTGCTAGGTTGGCAGGAGCAGGGACCGAGCAATGGGAGCTCACCCCGTCGCAGGGATTTGAACCACCAACCTTCTGATTGGCAAGTCCTAGGCTCTGTGGTTTAACCCACAGTGCCACCTGCGTTCCTTACTTTTCATTTTTACCACACCATTAATGTACAAGGTGATTTACAGAACAACAAAAAGGAACACAGGACCTAGTTCTGTGGAGCTTACATTTCAACATTTGAAAATAGGAGAGACAATTGTTTTTTAAAAGATATTTATTAAAGTTTTAACAAACAGAACAAGGAATACTCATAACAGAAAACAAAAAACTACAAAAACAGAAAACTACAAAAAATACATCAAAAAAAGAGAAAAGAAAAGACATTCAAACACATAACAACACAAAAGAAAAAAGAATTTAAAAACCAACTCAATTTTCTCATTTTCCCAGAGTTCTCATTAGCTTGTTTCTTTGACCTCCTCACACCTCCCTTTTTTGTATTCCCAGTCATAACATTAGTTCAGCATATTCTTACCCCTTCTTCATTATAACATTTAGCTTGATATTCATCGAATTTACAGCTTTATACCTTAACCAATTCTCCTACCATTTTTTACATGCTCTTACTGATCTTATTACTAAGTCCACTTAGGTCCATTCCAACATCATTTTAACATTCATTAATTTTACAATGTTTCTGTAAGTAGTCTTTAAATTTCTTCCAATCTTCTTCCACCGACTCTTCTCCCTGGTCTTGGATTCTGCCAGTCATTTCCGCCAACTCCATATAGTCCATCACTTTCATCTGCCATTCTTCCAGAGTGGGTAAATCTTGTGTCTTCCAATACCTTGCGATGAGTATTCTTGCTGCTGTTGTAGCATACATAAAGAAAGTTCTGTCCTTCTTTGGCACCTGTTGGCCGACTATGCCCAAAAGGAAGGCCACTGGTTTCTTCAAGAAGGTATATTTAAATACCTTTTTCATTTCATTATATATCATTTCCCAGAAAACCTTTATCCTTTGCCACGTCCACCAAACGTGAAAGAATGTACCTTCATTTTCTTTACATTTCCAACATTTGTTATCGGGCAAATGGTATATTTTTGCTAGCTTGACTGGTGTCATGTACCACCTATATATCATTTTCATAATATTTTCTCTTAAGGCATTACATGCCGTAAATTTCATACCGGTGGTCCACAACTGTTCCCAGTCAGCGAACATAATATTATGTCCAAGATCCTGTGCCCATTTAATCATAGCAGATTTAACCGTTTCATCTTGGGTGTTCCATTTCAACAGCAAGTTATACATTCTCGAAAGTATCTTTGTTTTTGGTTCTAACAGTTCTGTTTCCAATTTTGATTTCTCCACCTGGAAGCCTGTTTTTTTGTCCAAATTATAAGCTTCCCTTATTTGATAGTAATAAAGCCAATCTCGCACTTTATCTTTTAATTTGTCAAAACTCTGCAATTTCAGTTTATCTCCATCTTGTTCCAAAATTTCCCAATATTTTGGCCATTTGGCCGAAAATAGGAGAGACAATTGAAGGGGAAGGGCAAGTCCAGGGGTATAGGGTATGATGCAGAAATGGGAAGATTGGAAAAAGTAATTCCCCATCTTTTTATTGAGTTCATTTAATTTTTTTCCAGTGGATATTGGGGGGGGGGGAGGTTGGGGAAAAATAATGCGACCCCTAATTCATGAACTAATCTCTCTTTTAAACTGAAGGTTGGAATTCTTTTAAGGTGATGTTTGAAAATACTGCATTAGCTTTCACTTTACTCCCCTGAAATGCTACACTCCTGAAGACGCAGTCTTCCATTGTCTCCCGAGATGGACAGATGCCAACATGAACAACGCAATGCAATCTATAAGCATATTGAATTCGGTGGTACCTTGGTTCCCAAATTTAATCCCTTCCGGAAGTCTGTTCCAAAACCAAAGTGTTCTAAAACCAAGGCGTGCTTTCCCATAGAAAGTAATGCAAAATGGATTACTCCAGACTTCTAAAAACAACCCCTAAAACAGTAATTTAACATGATTTTTATCTAACGAGACCATTGATCCATAAAATGAAAGCAATAATCAATGTACTGTACTATAAAATAAATAAGACAGTACTGTAGATGATAAAAATTAAAATTATTTTTTCTTACATGTCATTGTTTGGATGGAGGGCTTTTATCCATTTCTGCAGTCACACAATCAATCAGTAGCTGAACTGGGTTCCACACAGTCACAAAAACAAGTCACAAAAATGGAGTCACAAGCCGCAGTCACAAGTAAGTCCCACAAAATGAAGAACAAGTCACAGTCAAAAAAACGAAAAAGCAACACAAAAAAAATTTCAATTTTTTTTAAGCAAAAACAAAAGCTTCAAATATCACCTCTGTGTTGCATGGGTGCTTGGCCGACATATTCAACAGATTCAGAATCAGCCGACAGATTCAACAGGAAGCCTCTGATTAGCAGTAGAAGACTCAATTTACAAACAGAACACACTCAACAGGAAGCGGAACATGTTCCTCTTCCAAGGCAAAGTTCACAAACCAAAACACATACTTCCGGGTTTGCAGCATTCTATTTCCAAGTTGTTCATAAACTAAGCTGTTCTAAAACCAAGGTACCACTGTATTCTTAGAGGTGCACTACTCTCAGGCTGTTGACTTCGGGTCGCCAGGCGCCTCTGGTGTACAATTTCTGTTGCTTGCTTGAAACATATTTGTTTAGGCAAGCCCTTCCAGACAGGTAGAAGTTACGTCTGTGTGTGTGTGTGTGTGTGTGTGTGTGTTTATGTATGCTACTATTGCGGCCCGTGTTTTGTTAGCCCCGAAATGGAAAACGAGCGAGTTCCCAACTAAAGAAGAATGGCAACTTAAACTGATAGAATATATGCAGCTCACATATTTTAACTTATAGAGTAAGAGAACAAGAAGAATGTACGTTTAAAGAAGACTGGAAAATGTTTATTGAATATATGGGTGACAATTGTGTTTATTTAAAAACGCTGGTAGCGTTAAGATAAATTCAACCCTGAAAATAATTTTTGATGGATGTAACAATGGATTACCGAATGGTTTAGTTCATGTAAAATATGCAGGGATGTATGGTATGCAAAATGAACCACGGAAAGAGAAGAAGGGAAGTTTTTGATGTAAGGTTGTCTAAATGAATGCTTTGAAATGTAAATTAGAAAATTTAATAAAAATTATGTTTGTTTATATAAAGAAGTTACATGTGTTTTAATCTGCTTTTAGCTATTCTTGGCTTTGATTCATCTTTTGAAAACTTGTATATACTTGCTTTTAACTGTTTCTCCCAATTTGCTTTAAACTGCTGATTCTAAAACATACTCCTGGTCCAGGATTTGTTTATGGATATGGGAGGGCCATAGCTCAATGATAGAGCATGTGCTTTGATACCAGCACATGGCATGCCTAGGTATGGTTGGCACATTCTCCTGCATGAAAACTTTGGTGTCAGCCAGTGTAAATGATACCAAGATAGAAGGACCAATTGCCGAACTCAGTATAAGGGATCTTCCTATCTTCCTAATATGTGCAGGTAATTAATCTTTGGACAGTAAGTCATTTATTGTCCTGGACAAATTGGTCATCACTTTGCATGCATGGACCAGATCTGTCCATTGCAATGAACAGGGAGATGTCTACGTTGAGGAACGCTTAGTGAGCCTGAAGGCACTTATGTAACTCTTAAAGGGGGCATTAACTTTTCTTTCAGGAAGGATAACTTGCTTTTCCATCAGGAAATAACATCACCATCATGCAAAAGTGCAAAAAAAGGCTAGTTGTTTTAACCACATCTGAGGTTCTGATGCACTTTTCGCTGACTTTGAAATGAAGAAAAACATTGCAGAGCTTTTGACTCTCAACTTTCATTTTTACCGACTATTAAATATCACGTGAGCCTGCATGAGGACAGAAGCAACGTTAGAAATAATTGGAATAATTTTACTAACAGAAGACATTGGCTCCGTAAGGGGAGGCATTCTGGGGGTATGCAGTTGATAATGTTCAAGGCTGCTACAGAAACTAGCATGATATAATGTCATCATTTGGACTGATTTAATGAACAAATTATGTCTTAATAATGATTTAATGTCTTTTCTCTTTCATTAACAGACCAGAGACGACTTCCTGGGTCAAGTGGATGTGCCACTTAATCACCTTCCGGTAAGATATTTTATTTACAACCTTCTCTATCCAATCTCCTGGGACAATGGCTTAAACCAAGAATGGGGAATCTGTGACCCTCCAGATCTTTCCGGACTCCAATTCCCATTGACCCCAAACCAACAGGACCAACTGTCAGGGATTCTGGGAGTTGGTAGTCCTGCAGCATCGGAGGGGGGGGTGTCTACAGATTCCCCATCCCTGGTTTAAACAATATCTCCTATATACATAAAAATGTAGTACTGCATCACAGTCACAAGTCTGCATAATGTCAGGGTGGGGTAGAGGAACAAAAGAGAAGGCAAGGTACACAACACTAGTGGCCATGGAATGGGAGTGAGGAAGGAGGGACACTGAGGGGAAAATGACAGTTTTAAACAATAGCAGAGGTTTGAATAAAGCTGTCCATATATTTACAACTTCCATCAACTGATCAAACATCTGTTTTGAAGCTGGGGATGCAGGTTCCCAGCCACTATTATTGTTCCTGGAGGGGAGAGGAGCTCCCAGAAACACTTATCATCTGGTTCATGTGTGGAGAAGAGTGGTTTTCCCTTCCCCTCTGTAACTTTAGGGCAAATTTCTAAAGCCCCATGATAGGCCTTTGCAGACTACGGAAACACATATATACCAAGCCCTTATTTGGTAACTTACTTTAGCATCAGTAGTAGTGCAGTAGATGGATGGAGTTAGCCATTCAGATGGTGCACAGCCAAGGATAAGATAGGCAGGAGCTGCACCATATTTGTACATTTGGATGATATGCAACACCCAATGTGAGCTGATGACGTAACTTGTGCTGTTGGCCACTCTCCAGGCAACGAATGCATATAGCAGCAGTTTGCTTCCACCATATATTCCTAGTTCTTTAGCATTTAAAGCAGCCTTCCCCAATGTTTTGCTGTCCCGCTGCTTTCACCCATGACCAATGGCCATGCTAGCTGGGACTGATAGGAGTTACAGTCCAAAACACTTGAAGAACCCCACAAAGCACTGGTTAAAAACTTAGCGTTCAAGTGAGTTGAGTACAGTTGTAGCTTGGATCCCGAACACCTTGCAAGTCTAATGTTTTGGCTCCTGAATGCCGCAAACCCAGAAGTGAGTATTCCAGTTTGCGAACGTTCTTTGGAACCCGAATGTCTGACACGACTTCCGCAGCTTCCGATTGGCTGCAGGAAGTTCCTGCAGCCAATCAGAAGCAATTCCTTTGTTTTACGAATGTTTTGGAAGTTGAACAGACTTCCAGAACGGATTCCATTCAACTTCCAAGGTGCCACTGTATATAAAAAGAGTAAAAGAATCATGACATGAGATTAAGTAATAGGAATTCTTATTCTACTGCTGGTATTGATCTCAGTTGTGTTTTTAGTGCCGAGTTTTACAAATGTGCTAGACCTTCAACCTGGTAGGGTTGTCACTAACCGGGGATTAGTGTCCTCTCCTGAATTGCACCAGAGCACAGCCAGCAGTAAACTTGTTAAACGTTCCTAATAAGCTCTAATGTTTTAACTCCATTTGTCAAACCGGTTGACAATCACAAAAGTGTTTTCAGAAAGGTTCCCTGCTGCTGCTCTAAAACTAAACCACTTGGGACCTAGTTAGAAGTAATACTCTGTTCCAAATGATTCATAAAAAAAATTAGCTCTTTGCAATTTTCTATTCCTTGTGGAAAAACTACGTGCGATGCCACAGGGCTCTTTTGAAATAGCTGTTTCCATCTTACGTCAGTGGCGTCAGCCCCCCATGTAGCTGCTATATGTAGGAAAGCAACATGGTTCGCGTTGAAAGCTTCTGTCTTTTTTTTTTTAATTAAACCTAAAATAACAACATTGAATGTGCTATGTGGTTGATAATGAGAAGTCCCCGTAACAGAAAACATTGCCTTTAAGAGCAGGAGAACAACGGATTCCAGAAAGTGCGTTTAGTCTAACTTTTCTGCAAAACACACCGAGAAACCCCAAAGCACTGATGGGAATACCATTCAAAATACCGTGGGGGGGAAAGCAATTGCAATTATTGCAAACACCAAATTATAATGAGCCAGTGCACACTTATAGATCTCTTAAGCCTGATGCAGAATTCTTGTAATGTTTCGGACCTAACCAGCCTATCCACACCTGTTCCAACAGTTCCACAGCCTCCCTGGGATTTGTAGGTAGAAAACAGAGATAGCGCTGCATCGGCATATTACTGATACCTCAGTCCAACCTGCCAAATTTTACTAATTTATTTAGAATATTTATAAACCTCTTAATCAAAGAGCTGTCTCATCGGTGTACAAATGGCTTTCTCCAGTGGTTTCCTGTAGATGTTAGAAAGCATAGGGGACAAGGTGGAAACCTGAAAACACATATACCTAAGACTATGGGGCAGAATAGAAAATTCCCAGCACCACCTAATGAGACCATGTCTCCAAGCTTATCACAGCCACCACATTGCATCTGTACCAATATTAATGCCAGCTATGGCTTTGATCCAAACTTAGTCCTCCTTAGAAACAGATCCATCAAAGTTAATGGAATTTAGTCATTATTAGCTGACGTCCCATTGATTTCAACGAAGCTTGTCAGCGTCTTGGATGTAACCCAATATTTAAACCAGAGTTTGCAACCCCTCTGGCTGTCTTTGGACATTTGTCCGTGGTGTCATAGTGCCGTGGACACACCCTTCTTCCCCTTCCTATTGTGTGCTGGGTCCATGCAAAGGTACAACAAGGAGCCCTTGACTTAATGCAAGCCAGGATCGCTGTTCCAAAGCCAATAAACAGGGGAAGGGAATCATTCAATAGTGCTTGTCGACAGGTTCATAAACTGTGGCATATGAATCCATAGTGTAGGGATAACCAATTTGTGGGCACCTAGATGGTTGCCCTTGAATTTTTATTTTGAGGGGAGGATTTATTTTACTTCAAGGATAGGTCCTTCTTTGGAGGTGTTTTTCTGGATGTGTGTGTGATTGGGAAAGATGCACCTGGGCGCAGAGAGTGATAGGTGCCTGGGTGACTGAGAGAGATGACTGTGGTCTGTATGCTTGGGATGAGTGTGTTCATGTGCTGTGTGTGCAAGAGACAGTGGCTGAGGTGTGCCCACCTTCTATATTTTTCTGGTACTACCCTGTTTCCCCAAAAATAAGACAGTGTCTTATAATAATTTTTGCTCCCAAAGATGTGCTAGGTCTTATTTTCAGGGGTTGTCTTGTTTTTCCATGAAGAAGAATACAGTACACATTTATTGTCTAATTGTGAGTCAGCCAGACTCTATCAGGGCAGAGCGAGCAGCAGGGGCAGCTTGCCCTGGCGGCGGGACGGGCTCTCTGATTTACAGAGACCTCGCACTGCCTGAACAGCTCTGGCTGCGCTGCGGCCAATCAGTGAGCTGTGCGGTGGCACCCGCCGCTACAGTCCACAGGAGTCAGACGCCTTACGGTAGATTCGGGGGCCTTATATTCCGGGGAGGCTTTATGTTTGGGGGAGGCCTTATTACCGGGGAGGTCTTATTTTTGGGGGATGCCTTATATTACAGCGAGAGGCAAAACTGGAAGTAGATCTTATTTTAGGGGAATGTCTTACTTTCGGGGAAACAGGGGGAATGCTCCCTGTTATTGGAGAGCATGGGCATTGCTCTCTGTGTGTGATCTGTTGTGGTCGCCACAATCAGAACCAGCAGGATGTACCAACATACAGGACTTGCCGAGTGGTGAAGCAGCAATGACTGTACTGTCCCTAATTTTTTGTTACCGCCATGCCCCCAACGATAGCCATTGTGTAGCTGGAAGCCGCAGCACTTTCTAGGCAAGCATTCAAACATGAGCAGATGATCACCTGCAAACCCTTGTGTGAAAATAACCATAGTTAGAGTTAACCCTGGTGCAGATGTAAAACTACATGATAGTTTACTGCGGAAAGTGAAAGGAGGGAAGGCTTCAAGAGGGAGCCTATGGGTGCTATGGGTCTCTCAGAGTTGTTAATTCTATGGGGAACATTATGTACCGTATTTTTCGCCCTATAGGACGCACTTTTTCCCCTCCAAAAATGAAGGGGAAATCTGTGTGTGTCCTATGGAGCGAATGCAGGCTTTCGCTAAAGCCTGGAGAGCGAGAGGGGTCGGTGCGCACCGACCCCTCTCGCTCTCCAGGCTTCAGGAAGCTATCCGCAAGCCTTGGGAGCCCGGCGGGAGTTTCTGCCGGGCTCCCTAGGCTTGTGGATTGCAGCCTGAAACCCGGGGAGCGCTCCGCAGCGTGCCCCGGGCTTCGGGCAGATATCCGCAAGCCTAGGGAGCCCGGCAGGGGGGAGAATTTTTTCCCCCTTTATTCCCCCCCCCCCAAAAAAAAAACTAGGTGCGCCCTATGGGCCGGTGCACCCTATAGGGCGAAAAATACGGTAATTTAGACTGGACCATTTAAAGGCCAAAACCCATGGTCTATATTGCTGCACCTTCTGTCTTCATAGTCTTACAACAAAGTTCACATCTATTACCCTGAAATAAAAATGATGTAAAGCTTCCAGTTCTAGACCACTGTTAGAGAGAGCAGAAATAGCGAATTCACAACCTCTGCATTTTCTGTTCTCTTTTATATGCAAGGCACATGCTTATGGACTTGACTGATGCACTCACCAAGAATAAGGAAGCGTTAAAAATGTGTTAACAAGCAAACCTTCAAGCCTAGAACAAGGAGAATGTTTTTAATGCCCATCTTCCCAGTGTCAGACAGTGGCACTGCTTTTGGAGACTCTTAACACATTTAAGTCACTTGTCTGCTCCATGGAAATTCTCCTTTTGCACAGTGAAAACACTCTTGCTGAAAACTGTTCAGAACTGAAAAACAAACTGTGTTTCATCCCGACAAATAAGGGTTTTCACATCGAGCTGGCCTTTTACAGAAAGCTAGCTAAATATTTAGCTCTGCAGGAGACTCGTGGGTAGTAATGCTCTGTGGATATATTGCTTGGGAACGAGAACTGGGTGGAATGGCTGTTGAATGCTTCTCGGAGGCTAAATTGGGTAAATATATATTTTTGCATGACTTGGTTCCTGTTGTGAATCAGTGGAAGAGGGGACCGTCATAAATTTGATAAAATGGTCATGCTGTTAACTTGACAGGAAGCAGTAGAAATCCTTCTTCCTCTAGAAATACCAATTCACAGGTAGAAAATGGATACTAAAAAGACAGAGCACAGCAACTGATTTTCTCCTCTGCATCCATACCTATAAATGTCCACACAGCTCCCCACAGTCCTGGGAGCCACACAGCTTCAAAGTGCAAACCACTGCAGTGGGGCATAACTGAATATTATATAGAATTTTTTTGGGGGGTGTTAATGGCTAACAGCTGTGCAATATCCATTTACGCATCCATAAATGAGCACGTGGTGTGAGTTTTCTGACAAAAAACTTCCAGTGCGCTAATTTCCCCCCCAGTTTTGAGTTAGCATGTTATTTTGACTCAGCTAAGCAACACTGAAAAAAGCATGTTCTGTCAATTTTACATGCTGTTAAATATGTGTTGTTGTTTTTCACCACTTGCCCAGAGTACCTTAACTGAAACATGTGATGTGATGGGCATCATAAAAGCAGACTTTTATGTCATTTCTCTCCATATTGTGTACTTGGCGCTTGCCTGTCACCACATTGACGACTGAGTGGGCAGACAAGTTAAAATGGCGAACGTAGTTCAAGAACATGGTTAGGCAAACTAAGGCCATAGCTGTCAACGTTTCCCTTTTTTTAAGGGAAATTCCCTTATTCCGAATAGGATTCCTCGCAAGAAAAGGGAAAAGTTGACAGCTATGACTAAGGCCTGGGGGCCAGATCTGGCCCAATCGCCTTCTAAATCCGGCCCACGGACGGTCCGGGAATCGGCGTGTTTTTACATGAGTAGAATGTGTCCTTTTATTTAAAATGCATCTCTGGGTTTCTTGTGGGGCATAGGAATTCATTATTTCTCCCCCAAAATATAGTCCGCCCCCCCCCACAAGGTCTGAGGGACAGTGGACCGGCCCCCTGCTGAAAAAGTTTGCTGACCCCTGCTCAAGAATCTTGGAGCAAGTAGGTCAAGTGAGTGGGCAAGTGGCCAGCCCAGGTAGGGCTTCCCACAACCCCACTGCCACAAATGGCTACAGGGGGAGGGAATGAAAGTGAGAAAGTCTTTCTCCCCTTTGTTTGCCCCCTGCTGCTAAGAGAAGAAAGTCCGTATTTTAAAAAGCAAACTTACTTAGAATACTTATTGCAAAATATTGGAAGATACAAGATTTGCCCACACTGGAAGAATGGCAAACGCAACTGATAGACTACATGGAGCTGGCTGAGATGACTGGCAGAATTCGAGACCTGGGAAAAGAGGAGGTGGAAGAGGATTGGAAGAAGTTTAAAGACTATTTACAAAAATTATATAAATTGCATGAATGTTAAGAAGGTGCATGAAAGGAAAGACTATGGCATCAGAAGTTTAAATGAGATATGGATGAGAATAAGTTGAAATACAAAGATGAGATTTGAAGTAAAGTTATGCCAAAATTAAGCAGTTAAATATTTGATGGAAACACTTACTAGAGGCATAATACATTAGAATTAGAACATAAAACTGGAAAGAAGGTAATAATTTGCTGAACATAACTTTTCTATGGAGAACGCAGGAAAGGGAAATGTGAGGAAGTCCAGTTGGTTATGGAAAATATGTATGGAAAACTGTGAGTTTTTTCTTTTCTTCTTTATATATTGTTGATAGTTATGTGTTTTGTGTCTGATATATGTTCTGCTATCTTCTTCTCTTAAAAATTCAATAAAAAATATTTAAAAAATAAAAATAAAAAGCAAACTTACTTCACTTGGCGGAGAGGAACAACTCACTTCTGCGGCAGCAACAGAGCAAGCACAGGGATGGGCGGTGGCGGGGGTGGTTGTCGGATGAGTTTGTAAGGAGATAGGGATAGTTTGGGGGGGCAAGCTGTACAGAAAGAGGAGAGAAGGTTTGGGGGCAAAGCTGTAAGGGGAGGATTTTTGGGGCGAGTTGTAAGGGGGGGGTTGGCAGAGGGTAGTGGGTGGGTAGGTGGGCAGCAAGCAAGAGCGATAGCCCCTAATAAACATAGTATTCATACAAATGCAAAGTTTTCACTGGAAATTGCTTTTAGTAGAATATTTGTAAACATTTTTAGATTTGACACCTCAACTGTTGTAATAACCCTGTTGAGAGAGAGAGAAAATGAAAGCACTGAAAACTGTTAACAAGATAACTTTAGCAGATTTGAAGAGCTGTGTTCATAAATACATGGCATTCACAGGGCCGGCCGAAAATAGCGTACGCCTTTGATTTTAGATTTGACTGTTTTGCAATGCAATTTTCCCAATTTTGCTTGCACTGTATCTATCCATTATGTTACTGTTAGCAAACAATGCAATTCTTTCTTTTTTTTAAAAGGGAAATTTTGTCCAGAAAAATACAGCAGTGGAGAAGCTTGTGGAAAATGTTATACCACACATCAGAGGTTGCAGCTTAAGGATTTTAGGCAAACGAGACTCTTTGAGATAACATTATTCTATTAAAAGGAAGAAAGCCAAACATGTAATAGTACTGTGGTAATGCATATTACTAATACCACAGCCAGGAATTTAATTCTGCTTACTTTGACTATACTTATCTGTTTCCTGTACCACAGACACGGGTGAGTGAAATGTCAGCTTTAAACCATGGGTTATGAATCTGGTTTATTCATCTCATTGGAATCTGTTTTAAGCTAGGATCCTCAGTTTGAACATAATACTTAGTAACACTTAATTCAATAAAAGCGAAATTGAATTCTTCTCACAGCTCTGTTGGAGGAGGGGTTGGGTGTGTTCGAGAGAGAGAATTTCGGCTATACCCACTGGCATGTAACCCCTGATCACCCCACACACTGTTGCTTACAGCCCTCAGGGGCAAAGCAATAAGATTTATCTACCCTTGCACTAGACCATGGTTTAGCATTTTGTGTGGACACAACTACTGTGAGCTTGTAAAAACGTCTTCCTTTCTGCAAGATCATAGAAATTGATGTAGCTCTGCGCGTCTGGCTGCATATGCCTGGCTGCTGGCATGAACTGAATGTTGATTAGGATTAATAAATAGCAGAATAGATGGAGGCTTTTCACTCCTTGGGGCTGCCAGGCAGCTGTTGTGCAAGAAGGGAGCTTGCTGTTTTGAGTTTTCTCAGCTGCTTTTCTTGGGATGCTACTGTTTACCTTTGAGTTAGCGTTCCCTAAGAGGTTGGTAGCCGGGGAAAGGAAAAATCTCATTCCCATTGTTTTCCAACAGCAAGTATTTCTCTGTTGGGTTCCAGTCTACAAGGCTTTGTTAGTTATGTAAAATGTGCTTGCTTAGATCCATTTGCAGAAATTCCCTCAATGGTTTCCGAGTAGGCAAATGGGCATTCTCAGAGTGGATATATATATATATTGGCAGGCGTGTTCAGGCCAGTACTAGCTAGGGTCTGTGTGGCAGAAGAAATATTGTGTTCTGATCTCTGCACATAATATGCAAGCGTGCAAATTTGGGTGACATTTTTCTTCCTAGGCAAACCATCTTATTCTGTAATGGTTCTATTTTATTATTCTCCTTTGGGCTGGAATCAGCTGCTCGGTGCTTTGATAGAAAAATCTCTAGCAGACAACTGCAGTGTCAGATCAGGCCAGAGTCCAGGTCTTTCAAAGGGTTCCCCCATCTAGCAGCGAGTGGAAATGAAGAACAATCCCAGACTGTATTTTCACAGTTTCTGCTGCTGTGCCTGGAGTCCTGAGTGCAGCAAGTTCATTTTCGTCTGGGATTTTAATACGTCTTCAGTGCAGCTGTTCTAGTCCATTTGCTCTCATAATGCAGGTTTTAAAGAAATGTCTGAGCAGTTACATTCTTGGGTTAAGTATCTGCATTAAAAATTTACAGCGTAGTTGGAACCCTTCCAATATCCTCAATCAGCACACACCATTTTATTACTATAATTAATCATTTCTGTTAAATGTACAAAGTGCATTATAACACTTATCTCATTTATTCTTGCAACAACCTTGTGAGAGACGTTGGCTTAGGAAAAAAAGGGAATACATTTTACAGGAAACATATTTCTCTTTATACCTAGCTCACCCTTCAACACCCCCCCCCGGCTTTCTTATGACTCTTGATGGTCTGCCAAACATTATTTCCCTTTATTAAACAGATTCACTGTTCTAGATTTTCGTATGTAGTCCAAAAGCTGGCAGTCATATAGGTGTGAATTTGCCCTTATCGTGTATTGATACATTATCATGTATTTATATACGTCAGTTGCTGTTTTGTTCTTTAAACAAGCCAAATTAGAATTTTCTTTTTGGCTCAGCAAGCCCTGTATTAAGCTATGATTATCAATAATGACGACAAAATGCTTTCCCAGACTTCCCAAGGTGCTTCGCATCCATTATCTTTCATGTATAACCTTTACTAAAACACTGTAAGATCAGTATTACGATCCTCATATTTTACACTGAATCATTCCACTTCTCCATCTTCCTACACTGGCTGGCAGCAACTCTCCAGGGTCTTAACTTTCCCATACCTGTCTGGAAATACCAAGTACTGAAAATGAGATGTTCCACCAGCATCCTCTTCTGAGGAATAGTCTTGTAGACAATCATTACATCTCTCCCCTACATATCTATTGATTTGTATTTGAATGTGTTTTCTATGGTGAGATACTGAAGGAACATGCAGGGTCACATCAGTTTTAAAAGATTGCATCTTTGAGTTCTAATGCTAAAGCACTTGGGTGCCCATGGCAAATGCACTTAGATAAGACAGGGTTCCTGTGCACTAGTAGGGTTTTTAACACACTCAGCTGTATGCGAATAATAATAATAATAATAATAATAATAATAATAATAATAATAATTTATTTATACCCCGCCCATCTGGCTGGGTTTCACCAGCCACTCTGGGCGGCTTCCAACAGAATATTAGAATACAGTCGTCTATTAAACATTAAAAGCTTCAGTAACAGGGCTGCCTTCAGATGTCTTCTAAAAGTCTGGTAGTTGTTCTCTTTGACATCTGGTGGGAGGGTGTTCCACAGGATGGGTGCCACTACCCTCTGCCTGGTTCCCTGTAACTTGGCTTCTTGCAGTGAGGGAACTGCCAGAAGGCCCTCGGCGCTGGACCTCAGTGTCCGGGCAGAACGATGGGGGTGGAGACGCTCCTTCAGGTATACTGGACCGAGGCTGTTTAGGGCTTTAAAGGTCAACACCAACACTTTGAATAGCACCAACACATAGAATCTCCTTTTGTTAGCAACTCTACAATGAAATTCTGACCCCTGTTGCAGTGCATGCTTAGCACTAATATGTATTCTTTCCCCTTCAGAAATTGACCATTTAATGCTTGTACAAGAACTTGATATTTCTGAGGAGGGGAACTGCTTCCATTAATGCAACCCTTTAAAAAAATCCTATATTTTCAATGGCAAGTTCCGAGAGGGCAGTTTTTAATGCAAAAACCCAAGCTATCAAATACTCAGCTTGGTCCTTCTGTGTATATATTTAATATGACTGTTTTATCAAATCTATAACTGGCACCCCAGATGAGTAAGAAATTTCTGCAAAATTTCCTTGACAAATTTGGTTATGGCTCCAGATTATCTTGATTCTGATCGATATGACTCCTTCATCAAATCTATAGTTGTCATCCCAGATAAATAAGATATGTCTGCAGACTATCCTTAGCAAATTTGGTTATGGCTCCACGTTACCTTGATTCTGATAGATGGAGACATCTAGGAATTCAAGTCTGTCATTTTAATCTTAGGACTGTTGACGATTGGAGAAAATGATGTGACCGCTTCTTTTGGAACATAAGCTTATGGTAGGACTAGGTGGGGGAAAGTGTTGACTGTAAATACCCATGGAAACCTCATCTTTTTGGTTTGTGGAATGTCTCCTAGAACAAGCCATGTGGGCTATCTTAGACTTAGGAGCTAGCTCTGACTGCTAAACCAAAAAAAATTGTGCGTGTCGTTCTCAGCGCCTTCAGTTGTCGCAGTTATCGTGCTTCTTGGCACATTGCAAATGTGCCTTCTCTAAGTTGGTGATTGGAAAACAGGCCTCTACGTGTGACTTGGACCATTGCTTCACTGAGATTAGTAGTAAACAACTTTGTGCATCTGTAACAACTTCTGCTTCCACAGCATTGATTGTTGAGCTGAGCTGTTAGCGGTGTTGAGAGCGACACCTGGTGGAATTGCTCAGCTAACAATACACAATGGTTGCAAGAGCGGCAGAGTTCTTTGGAATAATGTAATTTCTGTAGGTCTCCTGTTTACATTTTACTGGAGCGTGCACTCATGTGTTTGTGAGCATTAATGATTTCATTTTTGTCCCAATAGACTGAAGACCCAACCATGGAAAGGCCGTATACTTTTAAAGATTTCCTCCTCAGGCCAAGAAGGTGAGAATATGGACATATATTATAGATGAATAATATAATATAAGAATAGTAAAAACATAATATGTGTACTGTGTAATTTTACAGTTTACATACAGATTGATAGATAGCTAAAACTAAGTGCTTTTCAAGTTCAACAGGACATTATTTATCCCTCCTTTTTTACTATTTCCTCTGTAGTCACAAATCTCGAGTAAAGGGATTTCTGAGGCTGAAGATGGCATATATGCCAAAAAACGGAGGGCAAGAAGAGGATGGTGATCAAAGGGAGGATTCTGAGGTAAACTGCTTTAAATGCAAGGTTTCCAAATTTCTTTATTTCTCTGTAACTGTTGCATATCTGATAGGCATTCTGCTTTACTGATCATATTGCTAAAAGGTATTCTTGTTATTATTTCTTTCATTTAATCGTCGCTTTCCACACAAAAAGTCTCGCAGCGACTTTCAGGTCTGTAAAACACCTAAAGCTTACAATTGTGTAAAAACATTAATACTGGGCTGAGGTCAAAGTTTCAGTACAGTAGTGAGGACCTCAGCTACTCCAGATTCAGATAGTTGAGCCAAGTTTGCTTTGGTATTCAACTCAGGCTCCCGTCTATAGCACGGCAGCCAGATTCGGCAGCTATTAACAAAAATGAACTTTGATGGCCAAGCTCAATTTCAGTAATGGAAAATCGTTATAATCTGCAAGTTCTGCAAGAAAGAAGGGAGACACCATATTCTATCAAGCACTTTGTCCCTTGAAGAAGAGGGGCAGAATTTCCTCATATCTAGATTTTGTTGCTAAGAGCTAATACACGATGCTCTGCTAAATCTCTGCTGCGATTTCTGTTCTTCTTCTTTTTACTATTGGTTCTGTCTTATCATTACATGCTTGCATTTTTAAGTACGATTCTGAGCGGCCCTGGGAACACGATTTGTTGTTGGTGGGGCAGCATATAAATTTTCAAAATAAATGCATAAGCAAACAGAGCAATTCCGCAGGTGTGGACAAGAGAGATAGTTTCAGGAGTGGAGCACCAAGTTCATGGGATCCTTTCAGCAGAATATGACGTGGTTTGCTACGGCAGGGAGAACGGAATCTGCAGAAGAAGCTTTCATCTGACTACTCAATTATGCTACTTCACTCGCAGCTTACAATGCAACTGCTTTCTTCAAACGTTGCTGCAGCGCTGGTGACCTGTGGCTTGAGTGGGTGGATGTTACTTGTAAGTTTGTCATTTGTCACAAGCCAAAGAGCCCACGCTGTTAACACATCCAAAGTGTTTTATGAATCAGCCAGGAGAGCTGGAACAGCTTTCTATTGTAATTGTATCTTTTCATGATATGAGTGAATCAGATGCGAGCTATTTCAGCCTTTATTCCTAGTGATGACCTCAAGGACGAAGCATTGTTTTCAGTCCTAATTGAATAAATGCCAATTCTGGGTTACGAAGCAAGCATAGAATTCCTTCCCATTTTGCTATGTCACATTGCAGAACAGAGCTGTTCCTTGCAGCAAAATTCCGGCAATATTGGGCAAACTAAAATAACTCTCTTACTCTCCAAAGTTCGACATTAAGTTTATCAAGGAAAGGAGGGGGGATCAGACTCAACCATGCTTTTTCCACCATTTATATTTCACTAGTGAGGTGTGCTTTCTGTAAGGCTGACTTTTGACTACTGAAAGCCCAGTTGCTTCTCTTCTGTCATGCTACAAAGTTGCATACACTTGAATCGGGTTTTTTCAAATTAATTTGCATTTTCCTCTCCCCCCCCCCTCAAAGCATGGCTGGGAAGTGGTGGACTCCAATGATTCTCCATCTCAACGCCAGGAGGAGTTACCACCACCTCCCTTACCTCCTGGATGGGAAGAAAAAGTGGACAACCTTGGGCGTACCTACTACGTCAACCATAACAACAGGACAACGCAGTGGCACCGGCCAAGTTTAATGTAAGTGCATGCCTTCATCCACCGTATAATTAACTTAGGATACTGAGCACCACAAGATGTGCTGATGGCCAGCAACCCAAATGGCTTTCTAAAGTAGTAGGAAAAATTAATGGTCGAAAAGCCCATCAACAGCTATTAACCATAATACAGACATAACATAATTTTATTTATGTGCTGCTTCTCCACAGTTCAAGGCTGCTTACAACGTGAACAAAATACACGTTTATGACAAAAGTAGTCATAAGCAACCAATATAAACATTAAACACAAGCAAACTGAACAATACCCGCATAAATCACAAGTTCTAAAATAAATATACAGTGGTACCTCGGGTTACATACGCTTCAGGTTACACACTCCACTAACCCAGAAATAGTGCTTCAGGTTAAGAACTTTGCTTCAGGATAAGAACAGAAATCGGGCTCCGGCGGTGCGGCAGCAGCAGGAGGCCCCATTAGCTAAAGTGGTGCTTCAGGTTAAGAACAGTTTCAGGTTAAGAACAGACCTCCGGAACGAATTAAGTACTTAACCCGAGTACCACTGTATAAAAAACCAACAGCAACAATCTCCCCACAACAAAGAAGCCTCAGCAACAACTTAGCCCTAGAGTATGTTCCGCAGCCTCAGCTTTTGTAGCTGGAGTCAGTCCGGGCCTCGCCCTCCCAGATCAGGTGGGAGAAGACCTGCAAGGCAGGGAGCAGGTCTTCCAGAACTAAAAGCCCTAATAACTAAATGGAATCTCTGTATTCAGATTTGGTGGACAAACAGCAGCAGAGGTCTTTAGCTTTCTTGTCATGATCATGGGTTTTCTGGAGGATTCTGACTCGTCACTGTTGAAAACAGGGCACTGGACTGAAGCTTAAAAAGTTTGTGCTTGTTCTCACCTGCAGAGCTGATGTTTGATAGTTGAGGGGTGAAATATGAGACCCCTAAAGTAGTATTTGTTGTTCAAGATAATGTAAAGGAAGCAGAAGATAGCAATTTAAATGCCACACATTTCTGTTAGCTGTTTCATCTGCGTTTATTCCACCCTTCATTCATCAGGGAGCCTGCACTTGTGAGACTGATGGATAGATTCATCAAACAGTGCTGCATTTTCAGTGAAGTAATGCAGACTGCTCTAGGAGGTAGCCTCATAATTGATGGTTTGTAAAATGTTTTGCGGTTGTCTAGAAACAGAAGTTCATAATTTCATAGTCGCTGCTTGCATAGACAATTTAAAATTCCAGGTCATTAGAAATAGTAATTATTTTACAGTGACCCGGGTTGGAAATTTAATAAGTCAATATATGAAGAAGTCTTTTGCCCGTAGATGCAGATAATTCTCCTCTCTTCTTGAAAGAAAAATGAAACCTGACCCTAGCTTGTTTTAAAACTGGTAACCATAGTTTCTCAGTGCAGATGAAACAGGAAACTATGGTTACTTAGAGACTTACTGGTTTGATTGCTCACTCTACAAAGGGCTGCATGCATGGGCAAAAGGCTAGTTCATATCTCAGTTCATCAGTCCAAGATGTGACCGTCCAAAATCTGCCTTTGTGTTGATAAAATTAAAGTATTTGTTGTATATATGATAAAAGGGGCAGTTTTTTTACAAAACCTCCTGCTGCACTTAGTGTAGATCTCCTTGATGGTTCTGTTGCAACAGAATAACAAGGTGACTCAGATTTTTCTAAATTTTTAAGTGTGGGTTTTTTTGGACCAGAGTGCTTAGATTTGCCATTAGTATATGTCTTAGGGTTAGTTTACAGAGAAAAGAATCCAACTATATTGGCTTATGCTTGATTTTTTAAAAATAATATTACAGTAAAAGTCTAAGTTAATGTATTGTTTGACCTACTATTATGAATGTTATTTTGCTGATGCCTTTTCACACCACCTTAATTTGTACTGGTGATTGCCTCTTCCATTATTTCCGCTTCACCTTCATGAACCTAATTCACTGCTCAGTTTTCACACAATTATTAAGGCTTAATCTGATGCACTGGCTGCAGTCCCAAACACGTTTAAAGATTAAATCCAGTTTTCCACCAGTGGGTTTTACTTCTGAGTAAGGATACATAGAATTGGATTGTTAATCCTCTTGACTCTACTGGTCTAACGCTGTGTGATTTAAAACACTATTTAGAAATGAGTCCTATTGGAAATCAATGCAGCTGCCACATAGTGTATCTACAATATAAATAGACTTAAATCAGAGACCTTTACATTTACTGGGTGGAATTTAGCGCCAAGCTGGGGTGAACATTGCAGTCCCCTCTGTTCTCTCCCTGTAACCATTTTTGGGGTTCTCAGACACTACCCCCCTAGCTAATTTTAAGGGACACTGGAAAGCCAATAGGGGGAAGCCCTATTGCGCAAGCCTTCTAGACTGCAGGTTTCATTGTTTTGAAACAGAGCCTATCATGAACATTGCTGAGTCTCTTTAGACTGCAGCCCTGTGTACACCTACTTATGAGTAAGTCCCACTGAATTTCATGGGGCTTACTTCGGAGTAGACATGTGTGGGATTGACACGCAAGGCACATCTTTAGCTTAAAGCCTGCTGTATCTTGAGGTCCCCTCTTAGCATTTCAATTTAATTCCATGCAGTACAGCCTGCCTAGCTTGTTCAATACTTCACTCTGCTGATTAGTCTTCCAAAGTTTTTCAGCACTGTGAAATTGAAGAATGAAGAGATGGTCCCTTCAGGACATGGGGACGTTTTTCTCCTGTGGTTATGTTTATACAGCAGGATTTATCACATCTCATTATCTGATATTTCCCCTGTGTGGGAGTTTCCTCCATTGTGCAAAGGCATTTTTCATTAGAGACTCAGCAGTTGATGCTGATTTTCGCAAGTTTACCATCTATTTAGAGAGCAGAGTAGCTCTGTCGTAATTTGCTTGTAGGCATTTCATGTGTATGTGTATCAATATTGTTTGATTTATTGGATAAAGGGGAACGATATCCCTGGCACAATATTCTGTGCCAGTCTTTTTAAAAAAAATCTCTCCAACTGAACCAAGGACTCTCATTTCCCCACGACTAGTCCAGCATGTATTTCCCAGGCTTCCCGTTCATCCACCATAATGAAGTTTTAGATGCTAAAATCTATTTAGCCCTGGTCAGAAGGAAATAACTGTGAGTCTCACCTCTCCTACCTGACCAACAGCAATAAACACTCATCTCCATAATTGCCCTTTCCCATGTCACCGTCCCATTGATTTGGTTCCATCAAGGAGTCAATTGTCTATCCTCCTTGTCACCAAGATGAAAATAGACCAATCTCGTAATAATTTGATATTTGACCTAACATCTTGCAAACCAATGCAGTTCTGGCATGCAAATGAGAAACTTAAGTTAGCTAGATGGAATTTTGCATTTGTTTTCCCCTGTATTCTGCTTATTTCTTACTCCTTCCATTCTTGTTTTAAAAAATAAAATAAATCCTTTCTGATTCAAATCTTTGTGGTTATCTGTTTGTGGCCGTGAGCTCAGTGGAGCCCTTGAGGTCTTCCTGAGGTGCTCATGAAGCTTCTGGGCCCCTCCCCAAATTACTACCCCCTCTGTCTTGTGGTGGTGAGGATGGTTTATACCATGGGTAGGCAAACTAAGGCCCGGGGGCCGGATCTGGCCCAATCACCTTCTAAATCCGGCCCACGGACGGTCCGGGAATCAGCGTGTTTTTACATGAGTAGAATGTGCCCTTTTATTTAAAATGCATCTCTGGGTTATTTGTGGGGCATAGGAATTCGTTCATCCCCCCCCAATACAGTCCAGCCCCCCACAAGGTTTGAGGGACAGTGGACTGGCCTCCTGCTGAAAAAGTTTGCTGACTCCCGGTTTATACCCTTTTCACCCTTGATAATTATGTAGAGCTGAAGCAGGAAGTTGAAAGAGTGATGCTCTTTCCCACTTGCTCTTTCAGCTTAAGCTAAGCCTTGGAATTTATGTAATTTTACTGGATCTGGGTTTTATGCACATCCCTTGGGAAAGCGTGCTTGCCCATGCCTTTTCTCTTTAGGTGGGCGAGCAGAAATCCAGGGCAGGGGGGAAGAGAAGGGACTAAAGGAGATGGCAAGCCCAACACTTGCTCAAATATCCAAATGTCCCTACAGCCCTTAAAAGGTTGGCATCCCCTAGTCGGAGTATTTTTTTACCAGACATGGAAAACAAAATGGTCTCATTAAGCTTCAGCGATGTCACAGTTAGTTCTCCCCACCCCCACCCCCAATGTTTCACTGAATTACATACACATGTAATTTATGTAATCTTCTTATCTTGGTGATGGGAGTGCTTTTCATGTTCACCGCTGAGAATTTTTTTGAGCATTTCTTAGAATTACCCTTCTAAAAATATGTAAAGCTTAACTTCAAATGCCATGCATAATTGAATGGGGGGGGTATCAGCTGTACTGACACCAGGCATTAGTTTAACATCCAGTTGCGTTTCGCTTTTTGACAAGCAGCTACGTTTTCTTTCCACTGCGACATAAATATTGCAAGTTGGATGTTTGTTTTTCCTTTGGCTTTATAGCCGTAATTTCGGTCATGTACTCTCTAGCTCCAACCTCGGTTGTTGCATTGTCTTTTGACGCTGCAAGTAATCCTTATTTTGATAATCAGATTGTTGAAACACCGTTTTTTGATAAGATAGGAAAGTTGATTTATGAAACTCAAAAGAGTTTTGTTTTCTGAATATGAACAAGAGTGTTGGAATTTTAGGCTTCTTGATATGAAGCGGTAAAGCTGTTCTACAGAGTATGCTTGGTAATGGAGTCTCCTCCCTCAAAGATCAATACTTTTAACATAAAGTAAAGGTAAAGGGACCCCTGACCATTAGGTCCAGTCATGGCCGACTCTGGGGTTGCGGCGCTCATCTCGCTTTATTGGCCGAGGGAGCCGGCATAGAGCTTCCGGGTCATGTGGCCAGCATGACTAAGCTGCTTCTGGTGAACCAGAGCAGTGCATGGAAATGCCGTTTACCTTCCCGCCAGAGCGGTACCTATTTATCTACTTGCACTTTGACGTGCTTTCAAACTGCTAGGTTGGCAGGAGCAGGGACCGAGCAACGGGAGCTCACCCCGTCTCGGGGATTCAAACCGCCAACCTTCTGATTGGCAGGCCCTAGGCTCTGTGGTTTAACCCACAGCGCCACCCGCATCCCTACCCAGTAATGTACTGTGCTTTAAATACCGTACATGCTTCAGGCTGGACTCTGTTCCTACTGCAAGAACTGAAATTTGCCCTTAATGAAGTTGACTGCTTGAGACTGGCTGCAGGCTTTCTTTGCTTTGGAGTACAGAATGATCTCACTTTAATCTGGCTTGCAAGAGACCTAGGGATTCATCACTAGCTGTGATAGGAGATGCACAGAGTGGACTTTATAGGTCCCGAAATGTTGCTTTTAAATTTGGTGCTAATTTAGGTGTGCTGCCACTTACAGTGCTCATACTTGCCTCCTCCTCCGACCCAACTCATTACTCTTTTGTCAACCTAACATTTCAGGGATGTGTCATCCGAATCTGACAACAACATCAGGCAAATAAACCAAGAGGCGGCTCACCGGAGGTTTCGATCCAGGAGGCACATTAGCGAGGATTTGGACCCAGAGGTACCACCCTTGGAGGGTGGAGAGGCACCTGAGGTACATGCAACTGGCTTTTCAGTTTGATGCTCTACATGATTTTACAGAATGTGTGTTAAAGGCAAGATTAGAAAGGTACAGTGTGGGAGATTTATGAGGGGAAAACATAAGTTCCTTCAGCCTATTGTGTGAAGCCTTGTGTTGTCCTTTGTTAGTATATTATTGTTTCCCAGTGACCTTCCTTAGTTAGTAAATGCAACTGAGCAATAGAACAGCTGAATAAGACTTGGATGCTCATATAGGCCAGATGCTTTGGGACTACAATTCCCATCATCCTTGACCGCTGGTGCTGTTAGCTAGGGACCATGGGAGTTGTAGTCCCAAAACATCTGGAGGGCCGAGTTTGCCTATGCCTGGTATAGGCCAGTCTTTCTCAGCCTTGGTCTGGCTAGCTAGGGGTGATGAGAGTTGTAGTCCAACAACATCTGGGGACCCGAGGGTGAGAAAAGCTGGTATGCACCATTTACTGTGGTGGTGTAAGCCCTACTGAACTTGTTGGGATTTGCTTCTTGGTAAATATCCAGAGGATTCACAATGGGAGATTGTGGTTTTATTGTCTTAATTTGGTCCAGAAGGCACCTTAATGTCCCACGTCTTCCACCAACACCCACCAACTGTCAAATATTCATTTAGCCAATAGTTTAATCCAGAAGATGGAAAGAATGGGTGGGGGAAGGCACAACTGAGAAAACTATCGCCACTTTTACTGAGTGGAAGGGAAGTTTACTTTAATTAAACATTGTTTTTATTAGATCAAATAATGCTTGCAATTTAAAAAATAATAATAATGGCATATTATTTGCAAAAATAATAATTTTGCAAAATTCAGCTTCCAGGCTGTTGATTTCTGGCTATTGGAGTCTTCTTTCTTGACTTGATGTAAACTTGGGTCCTTGTGTGTAATCTGCTTTGTGCCTTGATAGTTTGATTTGATAACTTGAATTCCTTTGAGGTGGGGGCTCACATTGTAACCTTGAGGGTTTGGCCTCAAATCAGGAATAGCTGGCAATTGTTCCAATGGGTAAATGACATAAACAGCAAGGGAGCCTGGTGGGTAGACTCACAGCATGTTTTACAGTCACTAAATAATGTATTGCATGGGAAACACCACCTCTGTGCCTTAAAAAAAAAGTTAATGCTGCAGTTATTCTCAGGTCAGTCAATAAAACACAAGCAAGGACCCCACCCCAATGCCTGCATTCCCGCTTACGGAGATGTGGAGGAACTTGCATATCTTCTATAACTGCGCTTCCTTTAACCCGGTGCTTCTGAAATTTTGCGATTGCACTTCTGTTACCTGGCAGTTTCACCCTCCCCAGCTCCCTCTCATATCCATAGTACAGTATGTTAAGAGCAAAGCTGATTATCAAATGCTAATCACGTTTTCGGGAGACTTTTAAAGTACATATTGGTTCTCTTAAGTTCATTCGATAAGCAGCCCAGCTAAGACGGTGTTCACTTTATGTGGAATGGTTGCGTTGGGACGTATGGCAGGGAAGGTTGCCGTTTTGCATATTCACCGTGGATTCTATCCTTTCCGTCAGCCCTGGGAAACTATTTCAGAAGAGGGTAATGCAAGCAGCGATTCCTTAAGCCTGTCCTTGCCACCCCCACCTTCATCGCCCATCTCTCGGACCAGTCCTCAGGAGCTGTCCGATGAACTGAACAGAAGACTTCAGATCACTCCAGATTCAAATGGGGAACAACTCTCTTCTATGATTGTAAGTAACCTCAATGTGTACGCTGCTATCTTATGTATGCTGCCGTCCATTCTGACTGCTGAAATTCTTGCAAATGCTAGAAATGTTTTGCACTCGGAGATTAAGATAATCAGTTTTCCAAAGAGCTGCTGCCTTCTACCCAAGAGCATGCAAATATGTGCGCTCTTCTTTAATTAAAACCGGACTGCTTTACAATACAGCAGGGTTGCACTATTCTGAATATTTACTGGGGTGCAAGTCCCATTGAATCAGTAAATGTTCAGCTGCAATCCTTAGCATGCAATCCTGCTGGATCTAATGGACTTCTGAGAAAACATATTGAGAATTGGACTATCGCAGTTGTCTTTTATTTATGTGTAACTTTCAGTATTTTTTTCAGATAAATTACTACAGGTATAGCCTGGACTTTGTTGGGTCAAGTATTCAGTGGATATAAGTTGATAATTTTTGATTGGGAGCAATGTCCCAACATGTTAGGAGTTTAGCATCTGTTCCCATAACTCAGCAATTGCATTTAATGGTCAACGATGAATATTGGCAGGGCGACAGTATCAGTGACTGAGGATAAGGGTACTGCTAGGTTATCTATTTATTTAAAGGAAGCAATTTCAAATATTGCATATCACAGTTGAATGGGACACCTTATCAGCTTGCCTTTCATTGTTCAGGAGATAAGAAAGCTAAATATAGGAAGGTTTCATTTATGAATAACTTTGAAATATTCACCAGATATGCTTATTGGGTTCAGATACAAAGGAAAACCTGGGTTACTTTAATACCAGTGCATGATTAAGTCCTGTTGAAATGACCGTTTCCGTACATGATTCTGTTAAGGGGCTGTTACAATATCAGAAGCAGTTAGCTGAAAGCACTTTCTCTATATGAATATAACCACTTCTGATATTGTACGTAAGTGAAATACTGTTGGGTTTGCATAATACATTTCTTGCATGATCACTGTGGCTGTTGCAAGGTGTGAATCATTTACAAGCTGTTCTCCTAATCAAGTCAATTCTGTGTCCCATCAAATGAGGGCACCTGGATATGTGATAAGCCTATTGTGCATTTTTCTGTTCCTGCTTATCATGTGATCTGGTTCCTACATGTACCTAATAATCCTGTAAAAGTGGCCTATTCATTTTTGAGCAACAAACAACCTGGCTGAAATAACCCCATCCATAATAACATTCTCATGTAAGGAACCTTCTCCAAAATGTACTGACAAACGTCTACCACAGGAGTCTTGGTATGGTGATGTAACTCTACAGTTACACACACATTGCAGAAGGTCTTTCCAATACCTCTTGGACTTTTCAGGGAGCTTCCTAGCACTGCTAGTCCCATCAATATGCAAGCTTGGAACACCCTAAAGCACATTAAGAGGGGACCATCCTGTCTTCCTCCCCACCCATCCTGTCTTCTGCTACGACAGGGAACAAGAGAAGTGGAGAACTATATGTGGTAGAAGCTGCTGTACTGAAACTTTCCAGCTCTGCGAACAATAATGAAGCAGACTGCCTTTGATAGGGAAAGCTGGTTTGTGGAATTGAGGCATCTAGCGTGTTTCAGGCAGTGCCAATTCCTCGGCCAAGTGTTCTTGGCATCCGTCTGCCCCGGGAGACGATGGAGGAGCCAAGGGTGGGGAAACCTTTATCAGCCCAAGGGTTGCATTTTCTTCTGGGCAGCCTTCCAGGGCTACATGCCGGCGGAAGGTGGGGACCATAAGCAAAAAGGCAGAAAGGGCAATGCAGAGCTTAGACTTCTAGCTCTCTACATTGGGTGGCATTCCAGCCGTGGCAAAAACCAGAGATTTCTACTCCTGCACCTTTCCATCCAGAGATGCAAGAGGTGTTATCACAATGCAAGTGCAGATTCTAGCCAGGGAAAGGCGCTCAAGGAGGACACAGAACAGGGCTGGTTGAAAGTCACAAGGGCCGGATGGAGAGGTTGCATTTGCCTCCCTGACCGTGAGGTTCCCCACACCTGCTCAGATTTCCAGGATTTGGCCATAGCTCTCCAAGGCAGCCCTTCGAACCCCCACCAATCCTTGTGATTTGGGATGCTGCTCCCCAAGGCACACCAGAGGTCTAAATACCAGGCCAGATGCCTAGACCCTAGTTACAGTGGGAGCCTTGCAAGACATTAGGGTGATCAAAGTACTTCATGTCCATTGGTAATCTTCACACCACCCTGTAATGTACATGGATATTACTCCATTTTACTTTGTGATAGAGGCAGATGAAGATAAATAAAGCCTTCTCTTTAGAAGAGTCACCCAAGTTTTTCCATATTTCCCCTCATCTTCTTCACTCATCGCATTTTTGTTGAAGAGCATCCAGAACAGATATCCCAACAAATGCTCTAGTTATCTTCCAGCCTCCCATTAGTCTCTCCCAACGTTATATTAATGTTGATGGAATATTTTTCAGCTATACTTGATTTTCAAGAAAGTCAGCTTTCTTGAAGTTGGTCAGCAGAAGGGGGATTTCATTTCTGGTGAGCGAACTTCAGAGGGTGGAAGAAAGGAGAATACAATATCAAAAAGTGAATCTAATTGATTTTGAGTTGAGAGAAAAATGCCAGTGTACATTTAATAATTCAGTGTGTGTCCTTTTTCCTTCAGCAGAGAGATCCTTCTGCAAGGTTAAGATCTTGCAGTGTGACTGATGCAGTTGCTGAACAATCCCATTTATCACTGGTAAGCAGGATTTTCTTAATGGTTTTTTTCTACCTCTCTTTTTTCTAATGCAGTTTTGTATTTTTGATCTGCGTGGGTCTGTGGCACCTTCTCTTGTGGAAATCATTTCAGCTGTGACCCCCGTTATATATTGACTGCTACAAACTTTCTTAAACCCTCTTAAGAAGGGTAGGAACCCTAGATCCCAGAAAATGGAATATTCTCAGTGCAGGTTGGAGAAGATGGGATGAAACTGCATGGTGTTGGTCAAGATACTTCTTGACCAGATGATCTGAACCAATTTTCAGGCATCCTGGGATTTAGCATGGATATTTCTCAAGAATGGATATGAGCAGGTATAGAACAGGCCACACAGCTCTATGGCTGTGGTACACATAATCTGTGGCAGGATGGGTGCCCTCATATGCTAGGTATATGAAGATATATTGAAGATGCATATGAAGAAGAGGCCACATAAATAAAACTTGGAAACACCGGATTAGTAATTTACAGGTCTACCCCTAACCATGCTTACTCAGAAAATCACATAATTTAATGGGGTTTCCTTTCTAGTAAGTGTGTTTAGGATTGCAGTCTAAGGCTTGCAGTCCTTTCTGTGCTTACCTTGGGAGTAAGCCCTCTTGAACGCAGTGGGATTTACTTCTGAGTAAATGTAACTAGGATTGTGCATTGGGTTTGTTTCTTTAAGTACATGCTATGGAGACCTAATGTTTATATATTAATCAGGCATCATAATGTTATAATCCATGTCATTAAGTGGGGTAATTTATGTATACATTGAAATTGCATGAGGGGAAAACAGGGAAAGGTGCCAAAATTTCCTGGAAAATTGTTTTTTGTTTGCTTTGCTTTGCATACTAACTGTTTTGCAGTTTTCCTGTTTCTGTTTAACCTCCTTTGCTTTCCAAGTAGTGTTCTTTTCAGCTATAATCCAGAGAACTCTATAACTTCTACTCAACATAAACATGCCTAGGATTATGTTGCATGTCCATGTCAGACATACCTAAAACAGCTCTCCAAAATAATTAATAATGAAAATAATTAATCATAACACCGCAGGAGAACTTTTTCCAGTTTCTCTTCGTGTCAGAAAGAGCTGGTCTGCATGAGAATACATTTGAGATAACTTTAACACTAGATCGTTCTAGGTCGCAGAATGCATGGACAAGAATGAATTCTCATAGCGAATTCTTTTTCTTTCAAATGTCAATTAAACTGAACAGTGTCCCAATGGAAGAAAACAGAAATTTTAAAAATGTGGTCAAACCCCTCTGGAAAACCTTGCTACTGCTTTCTTCTCTTAGCGATTAAGCTCTCTTCTCTTTTTCCCCTGCCCACTGCACCACCGTTTGCAGACACTTGCCCTTTCCTTTCCTGGTGGGGCGGTATAATTAACTGAAGACCCATTTCTTCATTTTCAGCTTGAATTAAGCCTTTGCTCTCACTGATGCGGGGGACGGGACCTTTATTTAATCTTGAGGTGTCTCAGATTCCTGGCTTAGATAATTTCTTTGTGTTCCTGCCTGTAGAAAAGGAATAGATTTAATTGTCCTACCTAGTGTTCGACACATTGCCTTACTTGCTGCTTTGAGTACCCAAGTGCTTTGGGTGCAAGTGTACACATAGTTATGCTTGTGTGGAATCCAATAGTATAATATTGTTCTGGAGCTGCGGTCAAATTATGAAGTCATCTCTAGGTGGAAATGAAAACAGAAGTATTTTGGATCCAAGTGCTGATTGTTTCAGGCCGACACCTCTCATCTGCTGTAATAAGTGACCGCCATTTTCCTTTCGTTATCAGGGACTGATAGCTTCTTTCCTCATAAAGTTGATACAGTATTTTAAAATGGGCTTTTGTTTCTTCCGGAAGACATGCACATCATCTGTGACCTCCTTTCCCGACCACCCCTTAATTGTAACAATTGTTATTTAACAGCCGAGCGTCCCATCTAGGAGAGTTCGTTCTTCAACTGTCACTGGAGGTGAAGAGTCAACGGTAATCATGCCTTTATCAAGCCAAATATATCCTCTTCCTATAAGCCCAGACTCTGTCCTGTTCTTTTCTCTTCTCCTGGCTTCTCTCCAGAATGTTAGCTTTTTAGGTCTTTTGTGGGCTATTCATTTTTTCCCCCATCTGTGCATGTAACTCTTTGGCTTCAGGGTGTACAGATGTCAGCTTTCCTTGTTGTGCCTCTTTTGTGAGATAGATCACCTTTTCCCAGCACTCATGGCGTAAATTGTGGGTGAACAGAAAACAGACTTCTTCTCCTCAGTCCTTCAGTTTCTTATGCCGTCCATCTGACTGGGGTTCCCCCAGCCACTCCCCCAACAGAATATTAAAAACATGGTAAAGCATCAGACATTAAAAACTTCCCTAAAAAGGGCTGCCTTCAGATGTCTTCTAAAAGTCAGATAGTTGTTAATAAAGTTGTTCCTTGACATCTGATGGGAGGGCATTCCACAGGATGGGTGCAGCTACCAAGTTCTGCCTAGTTCCCTGTAAACTTACTTCTCTCAGTGAGCAAATATTATACATACATACATACACACACACACACACACACACACACACCTTACCTTTCAGCTACATAGACACCATACAGTAAAATTATAATATAATTTTAATATAAACAACTGATACAGTTCAAATTATAAAGCCCCACATCCAAAAGAACCCACAATATGATAGGCATCATTTTTCCTACCCTTCTTGTACATCATTTTGGACCTGGCATTTGAAGTTTATTCCGATGTATTTTTATTTCTTGAAAGGCTGCTTCCCAGCTTCTTCTCGTACCATAAGAGGAGGAGGAGGAAGGAGAAATGTGTATAGGTGCAGGAGTTTTTAAGAACTAGGAGCAGAGCATTTATCTCCACGATCCCCAAAGGGGAAATACTTAATTTGACTTAATTTTATTGGAATGCCCAGCTGTGAATTCTCTCCATTTGGACCAGTGTAAATAGGGATGCCATTGGTGATGGGCATGGGAGATGGTTGAAACAAAACAACAAATCAGAGGGAAAACACAGTGCAGGGTCCTTTGCCAGGCCCCTCCTCCATAACCCAAGTGACTGGAAAATTCCAGGGGGTGGGCAGGGAGGATATAAGCCCAACCAGTAAGCAGAAAGCATGAATGACCACAACCAATTCTACCTACATACACGCTAAAGATAAAAAGGAGCAGGTGGCACTGTGGTCTAAACCACTGAGCCTCTTGGGCTTGCTGATCAGAAGGTCGGCGGTTCGAATCCCCATGATGGGGTGAGCTCTCGTTACTCTGTCCCAGCTCCTGCCAACCTAGCAGTTCGAAAGCACGCCAGTGCAAGTCAATAAATAGGTATCGCTGCGGCGGGAAGGTAAATGGCGTTTCCATGCGCTCTGGCACTCGTCACGGTTTTCTGTTGCACCAGAAGCGGTTTAGTCCTGCTGGCCACATGACCTGGAAAGTTGTCTGTGGAGAAACGCCGGCTCCCTTGGCCTGAAAGCGGAGAGGAGCGTTGCACCCCATAGTTGAATTTGACTGGACTTAACCATCCAGGGGTCCTTTACCTTTTTACATACACTGTATGGGGCTTAACAGCAGGCTGGTTCCAGGTTTGAAGGGACTCACAGCATGAGGTCCTCAAAGCAATTTCATTTCTGCATGAATGTGGTGGTGAATTGACAGGCTTAAATAGGAGGAGGAAAAGGGAGCAGAGGTACTCCTACAGTGACTGCCAGGGAGCCACCTTTTAAATTGTCCACAATGCCCTGCAGTGAAATAGCATTAATTCAGGGTGCTGTGGGCCATTGTAACAGCAGCTGTCCAGCACTTACCAGAGTGCCAAAAGGGGGGGAGGTACAGCAATGCCATCATCAATGGCTGCCCAAGAATCCATTGAATGTTCTAACTTGGTCCTCACAACTTTCATGTCTCTTCTTGAGCCATGGAGGCACATACTGTTTTTCAACTTGGCTAGAAGTACTTTGGACATTTTAAGCATAGTGGTTTAAATTAATACCCTTAGCATTGGCAGTGGTACTAATCTGAAAACAATACAAAAATCTATAAAGGATGGCAGAAGTCGACGGAGGTTCTAGTTGTTCATTTTTTGGAGAAAGCTTTGTGTTGCAACAGCACGTTAAAGATTATACCGGGCGGTCTAGAGTATTGGCGCTCATTCTTCAATCCGTTGCCATTTCTTCACCGACTATTTCAGATAGGGGGGCTTACATTAATATAGATCAGCTTGAAACAGAGAGGAAGGGGTAATGGCTAAAATGCATGAGAAGTGTTTTCTTGCAAATTAAAGCACAGCTTTATTTATTTTAATCTTTGCGGCCCATAAGTTTAAAAATTGATATAGCCCAGAAAGGAAATCTAATTACAGTCATACCTCGGGTTGTGAACGTGATCCGTGTGGGAGGCACGTTCGCAACCCGCAGCGCTATGTCTGTGCATGCGCGTGACGTGATTCGGTGCTTCTGCGCATGCGTGTGACGTCATTTTGCGCTCCTGCGCATGATCGAGTGCCAAAATCCGGAAGTAACCCATTCCGGTACTTCCGGGTTCAGTGCGGTCCGCAACCCGCAGCGTTCGTAACCTGAGGTATGACTGTACTTTGAATAGCAAGAGATAACTTTTTATTCCTAGGCAATTGCATTATTCCCTGTCTCTGTTGACATTCATATTGAGACCTTACTAACTTTTCACATGGGCCCCTTAAGCACTGCTAGGGGAAAAAAGAAATGCATCACACATCCCATATTTCAAAAAAAAAAATTTAAAAAATGCTTGCGCTAATTTGCATTTTTTTGATGCACATATAGAAATAATTACTATAATTTATATATAAGTACAGTAATAAAGAGGGAGGCTGAGTGCCTGTTGAGTGTGCTGTCTGGGTGTTTTGTTTTGACGGGCAACTTCAAGACCTCTGCTCCACCTTCTTAGGAGTCTTCATCTGAATCCAGACTAGAACTGGACAAACCCCTCAAAGAGAGGGCTGCCCAGAAGAAGGGGACTGCCCCATTGCATAAGCGGAATATGCTTCATTGGATACAGCCCACAGTCTCCTAAATTATTTAGGGTTGCATCCAACCCACTTATCAGCGTAATTTTTTCACTGTCAGAATATTCCGCGCTAGTAGAAAGTTGTTCCACAAGAGAACGCATTAGCAGGTTGCTGGTAACTTTGATTGTGTGGTGCATTGCACAATCCGGTTGCACAACAAGCTAGCAAAGCTGGCGTGTTGGATCCCGTGTTGCACAATGTTAAGACTTGCCCTTCCACTACCACAAGATCCCTTTGGAGACAGGCCCCATCCCTTTTTGCACGTTTAATATTAGTTTCCCCTCAACTTTAAATCAGTGGAGACATTTTTAGAGCAAAAGGATGTACAGAAAAGGGAGAGTGTACCAAACTGGGATGCCAGCTGAGCATAAAGTATCTCTTAGGTCTTAGGAGGATTTCACACAAGACTGTTTGGTTTCTTTTATATATGTGTGTGTGTGTGTAGAGATATAGAGACTGCTGAGCAGCCCTTTCTGGTGTTTCCATATTTTTCCTCTAGTCATCATTAATTAATCATCATTCTCATAACATGCATTTTTTAAAAAGCACCACGTTTTTCAGAGCAGGAGTTACCGTACCTCTCACCTTCTTTAAACAAAACAAAATTCAAAACAACTTTCAAATCTGTACCCACAATTCCATCTGAAACTGTTCTGGAGAACACATAAATGTTCATCAGCACCCACGATCAATTCTTGCTTCGGCTTCCTGAATGTGTGGTTTTATTTTTACTTCCACAGAAAGATCGCAGACTTTAATCCACATAGGTTGTTACTGATGTATAGCAGTTTCTTCCCCAACTGTGACCATCTCTGAAATTCTCACTCCATTTACAGTAAACCAAAAAAACCACCTTGCCTTTGTAACAAGGGGAGCTTTTTCACTGTTTCTAGCTGCCATGGAGACTTGGTTTAGTTCCTGGTGTTGTGGCCGGGGCTCTGATCCAGATCCCCACTGCTTACATTTGAGTAAGAAACCACTGCCGCATATTAAAACGTAATGTATAGTTTGACCTTCAGTGACTGTGTGTATACAGATCCATTCCTTTGTGAATATAGGGGGAAAGTTCATAAACAGTGGAACCTACATTGTTTGCACTCTAGCCTGATTTGGCATACCTGGTTTTCCTGTCTTGCGTTGCCTTTATTGTATTGCAACCAGGGGATCTCACATTCTACGTTCATTAGTTATGAGGAACATCTTGACAAATGGGGGGAGTTTCCTATGAAACCTCAGAGACCAAAGTAGGGCTCAGCAGTTGTTAGCAGGTGATTAGGAGGTCGCTTGCAGTGTCAATATTTCTGCCTGAGTTTGCAAGCAGCAGAACAGGTGCCTGCAAGAATCCTTGGCCTTAAGAAGGAACATAGAAACCACTTGAGGACATAAGAAGTTGCCTTATTGCAAACCATATTGCATACACTGACTGCTAGCAGATGTCTAGGGTTTCAGGTAGGAGACTGCCTCAACACTACCTAGAGATCCCAGGGATTGAACCTGTGTCCTTCTGCATGCAAAGCAGGTGATCTGCCACTGAGCCAGTGTGACTGTAGTGATTAGAGTACCAAACTAAACCTGGGAAGACCCAAGTCCAAATAAGTTCACAGGGTGACTCTCAGTCTAACCCAGTGTTTCCCAAGCTTGGGTCCCCAGCTGTCATTGGACTACAACCCCCATCATCCCAAGCTAGCAGGACCAGTGGTCAGGGATGATGGGAACTGTAGTCCAAAAACAGACACCCCGTTTGGGAAACCCTGGTCTTCACCTATCTCAGAAGGTTGTTTTGAGAATCAAAAGTGGAGGCAGGGGAGCTTCATGGAAGGAAGACATCATAAAAACAGGAATACAGTGCTCAAATATTTGTAAACCCCATATATTATACAATGGATGGTGACATCTCTGAAAGTCTGTTTCATTATTAACCAACGTATTTGGATTCAAGGCTGCACAGCCGGTGACCCAGCAAAACAAATATTGCCCACAAGCCACAAAAGGTTTGACAAACCTCCTGTTATTATTTCAGCTAGCTAGGGAAACAAACACTTGTGCATTATTTGAAGGAATGCTGGTTAATGGGAGTAAAATAATTTTCTTCTCGG
Organism: Podarcis siculus; assembly: GCA_034642415.1. Lineage (NCBI taxonomy): Eukaryota > Metazoa > Chordata > Lepidosauria > Squamata > Lacertidae > Podarcis > Podarcis siculus. Next base: position 14,258,181 of record JAXCMG010000039.1, read on the forward strand.
TGCTCCTGGCAGTAGGGTTTGATTCTGCTAATTCTTTTTATACTCTTCCGCTCTTCCTGATGCCTGTCTTTCATGAACAAACAGTATCTTCAGCGAAGATAAAGTGAAATACGCTTCTCTCAAGCTGGACAATGTTTGTATCCCTCTTGATTTCAGCACATTGCAATTTTCTTGTCACTTTTGTGACCCATGCTCCAGAGGATGGAAATGAACCCTTGTGTATCTGAACGCGAGCCTGCCTTCTAAGAGGGAGGTGCTGTGCCGACACACACTTCCTGGTTGTACTGCTGCTGCAAATGTTGTTTGTACGAATGACCCGCTGTCACATAGTAACACTATGGTAATTTCTTGCATAAACAGCCATCAGTGGCCTATGTACATACTACACCGGGCTTACCTTCGGGCTGGGAAGAGAGGAAAGATGCTAAGGGTCGTACTTACTATGTCAATCATAACAATCGAACCACAACCTGGACTCGTCCTATCATGCAGGTACGGAACTTGCTATCCAGAGAAAAGCGACAGAATGTTTTATAGAGTGTGTGGAGTCGTTTCCATTCTGTGGCCGTGTCAAATTTCAGAATGACAGCTATAGGCGTGGGGGAGGACAGTTTCGGGGGAAGTAATTGGTTTTAGCTGAGAAGACATGCCTTGACTAAGGCAGGATCTGCTCTGTTTGGCGCAGGCCAGTGCCAGTTTCAATACGCATCAAACCCGGGAGGTGCGCATCGTGACACATGTCCACCCTTCATCCGCTTAATAACATCTTCACTCGGGGGGAGGGGGCGGCAGAACTGGGTCATTGCAGGACGGTGATGGGCTGTTTCGTAACTAGTTGAAGAAGAGCAAAATTCTCTGTTCCTGCTTGCCTAAATGAAGCTGTGATTGTCAAACTGCAGCAAGAGCACTCAACGTTTTTGCTTGTTGAAGACAAAAAGTTACCTGCATTTTAACAAAGTAGAACCCATCCCAAAGAATGTAGTGCGTCTTTCATGCAGCTCTTACTTTCCATGGAGCAATTTCTCCCCTTTCCCTCACAATGCTAACATAGCCTCCAACATTTCTGTAATGAAAACTGGGACGTCCTATTCTATTATTATTATTATTATTATTATTATTATTATTATTATTATTATTATTATTATTAATTTTGCTATTTATACCCCACCCATGCGACTGGGCTGCCCCGGCCACTCCTATATAGGGCTGCCTTCAGGTGGCTTGGGGGGGGTCGGATAACTCCACACCCTCTAACATTTCTCCAATGGAAATAGGGATATCCTAAGGAAAAGCGGAAAAGCGGAAAGGCACAATTCAGAAACCGGGACAGCTTCTGTAAATCCAGGGCTGTTCCTGGAAAATAGGGACACTTGGAGGGTCTGTAAAAGATTAGCCGGTATTCCCCATAAACCCCCATTAAAGCTATGATTTGAAGTGGGTTTCAGATTCTGACTTAAGGGGAAGCTGGTTAACTGTAACCACTGTTAACACCAGTGTTATAAGTATAAGTTAGCAGCCAAGAAAGCAAGTGAAATTGTACATGAGCTGACCATGGCCAGAAGATAACATCTGAAACCAGGCAGAAGCATGGAACAGCAGTAAGCAAGTTATGTAAACAAGCAGGGGCAGAGAATAAGCAGTGATTTAGGTAACTAATCCTTAACTAGCTGGTGGGAGTTGTATCGCTGAGTGTTTTTCTAAGAGCTTGGTGCCATTCATACATCAGGAGACTGGTCCAAGCAGGAAGCTGCGAATGAGCCTCTGGGTGACTGTAGCAGCTGTCTGTTCCAACTATGAAGAACCAGCCCTTTTTCATACCTGCCACTCACTCATCTGCTCCCCCTGCAACAGGTCCTGGATGCTTTTTGCAATAGCAAAGAGGAACAAGGGAATTCTTGTTCTTTTCTGCTACTCTTAGAGGTCGGGTGCTGTAGTGGAATGGGGAGGTGAAATGACTGCACTGAGAGAAGCCAATGTTGAACTTAACTTGAGCAAAAATATAATCTTGGGCAGCCAAAAGTTATCCTGCTTAGGGAACCTTTTGGACGCAAGTAGGCAAGCTACAGGAAATGTGGTAGATGAAGAAGCATTAGCTAGTAGGGCTTATGTACCTGTTTCATACTATAAACTGCTCCTAGTGCTATACTATAAGGGACGTGGGTAGCACTGTGGGTTAAACCACAGAGCCTAGGACTTGCCGATCAGAAGGTCGGCGGTTTGAATCCCCGCTACGGTGTGAGCTCCCGTTGCTTGGTTCCTTCTCCTGCCAACTAGCAGTTTGAAAGCATGTCAAAGTGCAAGTAGATCAATAGGTACCGCTCCGGCAGGAAGGTAAACGCCGTTTCCGTGCATTGCTCTGGTTCGCCAGAAGCGGCTTAGTCATGCTGGCCACATGACCCGGAAGCTGTACGCCAGCTCCCTCGGCCAATAAAGTGAGATGAGCGCCGCAACCCCAGAGTCAGTCACGACTGGACCTAATGGTCAGGGGTCCCTTTACCTTTAGTGCTATACTATATTTTAAAAAAAAATGAGGGAAAGGAGTAATGGGTAAACCTAGTGTGCACGTTATGAAAGAAGAGGTAGTAGAGGCCTTAAATCTACAAGCACACCCCCTCCCAACCCCTGGATTTTAGATCGTGTGCACACAAATTGTAGCCTTCCAAAACAGTGACTAAGAGGGCTGGGCCTTTTTCTCCCTTCCTCATACCCCATCGCCCCATAATTTGAGCTGTCTAAATGCCTCACCCACATTAGTTTGATATAATAGTTATAAAAGCCTTCACTCTTCAAAAAAAAAAAGCTACTCCTAAACATTTAGAATGCAATTGAAAAGCAGGATTTTGACAGCATGGCAGAAATTGTTCCAGGTGTGATCATTTCCCCCCCTCTAGGCAGGAATGTTATTGCTGAAAAAGTTATTTAATAATTCACCGACCGGCACGAACGTTTGGAAATTGTTTGATCGTGAATTGGCTCGTCTTTTGGCGAGGAAGGTCATAACATGTAGCTAACTTGTGTTTGCCTCTGAAATAGCTTGCTGAGGATGGTGCGACTGGGTCAACATCAAACAGTAACAACCACCTAAGTGAGCCTCAGATCAGACGGCCTCGTAGCCTCAGTACTCCCACAGTAACATTATCTGCACCACTTGAGGTGAGAAGTGCTTTCTTCAATTCCCAAGCCTTCCCTCCCTCCTGGATTCCCATCCTCTCTATCTTGTTGTTATTCCTTACTTTTACTTCCAGTTTTCCAGTCCACTTGTCAGTCTTTTGCAAAAACTCCTTTGTGCCTCAAAAAAATTACATTTGCGTCTTACAGGTTATGTTTCGCCTCTATCTTTATTTTGTGCATTTACACGTTGCTGTTCTGACCAGTTCTTATGCTGAACATAGTAGACATGTTCCTATTTTTATTTCAAATCTTACAGGATCATCACTTAAGAAATATTCAAATTGTTATTTTAATTTCCTTCTTTTTTTGGTTGTTTCAGTCAACAAAGCAAGGGCATGTAGACTGAGTTATGAATGTAACTTTTCAATTTGACTCTTATTTTCTGTTTTGCATTTGAATATAAATCCTTCAGTTCAGTTTGTTCTATGAAGATGAGCTTTTGGTTGTAAAGTAGATATTGTTGTTCACTGCCAAACATTTATTTTTGTGCTCAATGGTCAGAAAATCTAGGCACTTTCAATGTGATATAATTCTATTCAGTCTCTGCACTGCTGAAAACATTTCTGGTGAAGGGAAGTAATTTCCCCGTTGAAATTAATTCTTTTGAGATAATACAAAGATACCCCTTTATAATAATAAAAAGCAGTATCTTTTGAAAAAAACTTATTTGATGAACCACCTGCAACTCCTCTCCCCATTCAGATTGGCCCAACTTTCAGATCTCCTGCTGCTTTCTGTTTTTGGACTTTCACATACTGCTGCTTTTCTAAGAAGTAATTTATTTATGAAGTATTTGCTCAAAAACCATAGGTGCACATCAGAAAAAAATAGCCAGCTACAGAATCAAAGCAAGTGAATACATTTTGTATTTTTCATTTAGCCGTTGGGGGAAATATTCATGATTTCTGTATTGTAAGTGACAGCTGGGGAGGAGGAAAGCACTGCAAGTTAAGTTTTTAGCAACTGAGTGTGACAACTTTGCACGGATTAATAATCACAGTGGATGAAACACTGAAAGGTTGAAATCGGAAGTAACAATATTTGCAATTACACAAAGTCAGATTCTCAATGCACCACATATTTAAATATCACAGCTCAGAGTGTGTTGATTAGTGTGAAAAGCTGGCATAGGAAATAGACCTGTGCACACTTTGAACACTAGACAGACCCCTTATTTGGCGCTGTGGTCTAAACCACAGAGCCTAGGGCTTGCCAATCAGAAGGTCAGTGGTTCGAATCCCCGCGACGGGGTGAGCTCCCATTGCTCGGTCCCTGCTCCTGCCAACCTAGCAGTTCAAAAGCACATCAAAGTGCAAGTAGATAAATACTGTAGGTATCGCTCTGGTGGGAAGGTAAACGGCATTTCCGTGCGCTGCTCTGGTTCACCAGAAGCGGCTTAGTCATGCTGGCCACGTGACCCGGAAGCTGTACGCCGGCTCCCTCAGCCAATAAAGCAAGATGAGCGCCGCAACCCCAGAGTCGTCCGCGACTGGACCTAATGGTCAGGGGTCCCTTTACCTTACCCCAATAGCAATCAGATTGTTGGACACCCCCTGTGCCTGGAGTGCCTGGGGGAGTCATGTGAACCCTCCTAGGAGGCTCAATATTGTCTGTACTTCATGGCTGCAGTCCTCTGGGGTTCCAGACATTCCCAGTCCAATCCGTGGAGATGGAAGGGATTGAACCTAAAACCTTCTGTGTGCAAATCGGGTGCTTTACCACCAAGTTCTGCCCTTTCAGTGAACAACAAGACATGCGCACAAATGAGGCCAGCATATGCAACCTTGCTTTACAAAGATAATGAGTAGTTGAAGGCACAGCTGCTTCCTTACTTTGAAAACCCGCAAATGAGATTTCTCCTTGCCAGCATTTTATGGCAAGAAGGATTCAGATTGTGAATCCCCTTTTTGCCATTTCTTTGCCTAAGCAGGCTGGGAGGCCAATGTTCAAAACCCTCGCCACCAAGAAATGGCCCACTGCTGCCAGCTTCCCAGCTCCGAACAGCTGTGCACATTATACTTCCCTGTGTTACCACATCCGTGCGCACGCATGCTGTGTGCTCCCAATGAATGATGCGTGCAAGTCCTCATTTTAAACACATACTCTCAGATCAGGGCAAGGTCTGAAGGCACCTAAAGCAGACAGCTCAAGAAGGTGTGGGTTTGGTCAGTGCCTAGGTGGGGCACTGCCTGGGATCTTCACGTCCAACCCCCTAATTTTTCCTCATATTTTGCACCCACTCCAGTGAACTTCTTGTCTGCATACAGTATACAGTCTGTGTTCTTAATATGAGAGTTTAGCTCCTCTCTCTTCCTCATCACATTGTTGAGGAGAAGGTTTGTTGCTCAGCAAAGTGTAACTTATATTTGAATGACCCAGTGATAAGATCAGGAAGGGTTTTTTGTTTTTGTTTTAATTGTTTTATATATGGAATTGCTTTTATTTGTTTTTGCACTTTTCTTGTTTTAGGGTTGCAATTTTTCTGTTTGTTTTATAATTGCATATTTCATTGCTGCAACCCATTTTGGGGGCCTTATGGTGAACAGCAAGTAAGAAGTCAAATAAATAAAGAAGGAAGGAAGGAGGGGGAGAGAGGATTTAGGGCTCTGGAAAAATGGCCAGAATGAACTCCTCCTCAGTCTTGTCCCTGCTCCCTTCTTCCTTAAAGATAAACCATTGCTTTTATTTTCCTTTTCATGCTATGGTTTCTTAGCGTTTAGTTAAAATTGTGGCGTTATACTTGGTAAGAAAAGGCAGGCTGATGCTGTAGTGCAGTGATGGCCAAACTTGGCCCTCCAGCTGTTTTGGGACTACAGTTCCCATCATCCCTGACCGCTGGTCTTGTTAGCTAGGGATGATGGGAGTTGTAGTCCTATTATAGCTGGAGGGCCAAGTTTGGCCATCACTGCTCTAGTGCATTGAAATACCTATGCTGCGGATTTTGGGGTGATGATTGTGGTAGATGATGGGAGTTTTGGGTTTCTCCTCACCCGCTTCCCGAAAGGGTATGCCCTCGGAAGGTGAGATTCGGGGCTTGCACTGTCTTCTGCATCTGTCTCAGCCTAACCACAATAATAACTGTGTGTGTGTGTCTGTGCTTATTGCGCGTCCACATGTGTAAAGTGCATTAGACAAGGAATAATGGCTGATTTCCAGGCAATGGGGACGATTATGTGCTTTCAGTCCTTTTATCCCAAGTGAAGATCTCTGCAGTGTAGTGGTTAGTGCACTGGACTAGAATCTGAGAGATCTGGGTTCAAATCCCCACTCAGCAACATAAAAGTCCACTGGGTAACCTTGAGACCAGTCTCTTAGCCTAACTCAGGGGCGGCAAGGTTTACCTCGCCTGGGCCGGTTCACTTCAGCGGAGATCCCTCCGTGGGCCGGATCGCATGCATGTGAGTGTGCGCACCAGCCATTTTCAGCGTCTGCGCAGATGTGATTTCTGGTGCCGCAGAAGGGAGTCCCCGCAGCACGCCGGTTTAACGCAGTGTGCAGGGATTCACTGAGCAGGCGGCTCTGTTTGGAGGCAGCTTGTGGACCAGTTAAACAACCCCTGTGGGCCTTTTGTGGCCCATGGGCCTTAGGTTGTCGACCCCTCTCCTAACCTACTGAACACAGTTGTTGTGAGGATTAAATGGAGAGGCAGAGAAGAGTGTGTGCCACCGTCAGCTCCTTTGAAGTGGGATAGAAATGTAATAATGAATAATAATAATAACAAAAAATAACCTGGCATCTTTCACACTATAAGATGACCGTCTTGATTCTTACCGCTGCTTCTTCCCACAGGGACTGATCAAGGACTCTCCTGTGCGAAGAGCTGTGAAGGACACCCTTTCTAACCCCCAATCTCCGCAGCCTTCTCCCTACAATTCTCCAAAACCACAGCATAAGTTGACGCAAAGCTTCTTACCTCCTGGCTGGGAGATGCGAATAGCACCCAATGGCAGACCTTTCTTTATCGATCACAACACAAAGACCACTACATGGGTAAGAGGAATTCCAAATGTGTGCATCTCTTTTGTGGGGGACCTGGGGGTGTGTGTACAGGGCTTAGCAACAGAGACCAGAAAACATGTGAATGTTGGGGTGGAAGCGGCAGAGAGTGGGGAGATACCTCAATAAATTTCAGCAGAATTCAGTAGAGGGTAGTCTACAGGCGGCTTCTACACTTCATTTCTTTTTTGAACTATCGTTTCAGGCTGTAATTTTTTTTTTCTGATAAGCTACTCCATGGTACTTTAAATATTATGTTCTCCTGCTTCTTAGCAGCAGCTCAGCGGACGCACATTATGCTTTAAAGCTTTTGCCCTATAACCCTATATTGTATGCTCTGTGCTGAAAATAGCCAGTTTCTCCAGTCAATTATTATTATTGTTGCTAGGCCACGGTACTTGGCATTTTAGAGAATACACACACACACACACACACACACACACACACACGTCCTTTCCCTAAGGAGCTTACGGTGCATTCTGAGCTCATTTGCTTTGCTCTCTAGATGTTGTCGTTTACATCCAGGGATAGCTCAGTTGGTAGAGCACAATATTCTTAAATCTCACAGTCATGGGTTTGAGCCCCATGTCGGGCAAAAGATTCCTGCGTTGCAGAGGGTTCGACTAGATGACCCTCATGGTCCCTTCCAACTCTATAGAGTTATATAATTCTTGTTATCTCTGTGACCTCTGCACACACATCGCCATCTTCAAAAGCATCTTTCTGTATCCTGCCGTCCTGCTTTCTGTTATGCTCTTATTGGCATAGAAGGCTACCTTCATATCAAGTCAGACCATTGGTCTAGCTAGCTAAGCATTGTAAATGCTCACTGATAGCAACTCTCCCAATCCTTCTGCCTGACGTTCAGCCTCCCGGGCTCCTCCAGACACAGGAAATAAATATAAAAAAGGTGCTACAATATCAGCCTGCATATCTGGCCATCTCCAGAATAACTGAGATGGAGTGAAACTGCATAGTGAAAAATAAACTTCAAACCTCTGCCCAGCTGCACACAACCCTGTAGGTTTTAATAGGCTGAAATCCTGTCTCGTCATAAATTCATTGGGGCTTACTGCCAGCTAAGTAGGTTTAGGGTTGCAGCCCTTAGAGATATACTGAAAGCCAGGTGTGAGATTTCTAGCTATAAGGTTTGAACAAAGCCCATTATAGTGGTACCTCTGGTTACGTACTTAATTCGTTCCAGAGGTCCGTTCTTAACCTGAAACTGTTCTTAACCTGAAGCACCACTTTAGCTAATGGGGCCTGCTGCTACCGCCGCGCAATTTCTGTTCTCGTCCTGAAGCAAAGTTCTTAACCCGAGGTACTATTTCTGGGTTAGCGGAGTCCATAACCTGAAGCGTATGTAACCTGAAACATATGTAACCCAAGGTACCACTGTACATTATTTAATAGGTTGCTTGAAAGTTCAGCATGCAATTTGCTAATCAGCTATAAGGAATGTTGTTTTCACGGGAAGGGGGAAGAAGCTAAAACAGTTGCACGAGTTACTGTTGAAAATGGTTTGCATCTGCTCATTTGAACTATGCGCTCCTAAAGAAAACATTCCTTTAAAATAGTTGTGTACGTGGTTTGCGTTACACCGCAAATGCAATAGTGGGTTGCAAGGTTCAGTATACAAAGTGACCACTTCTTCTCGGAATCAAAGAATTAGTGAAGAAATGGCTTTGATAGGAGAGGCCCGAGTAAAGGTTTAAATATGAAACGGATGTGTGTGCAGATCCAAGCTATGGCGTTCTTACAGCAACTTGCTTGTAATTACAGGAAGATCCGCGGCTGAAATTCCCAGTGCACCTGCGTTCAAAAGCTGCTTTAAACCCTAACGACTTAGGTCCCCTTCCTGTAAGTATCCACCTTCATACGTTTGTACAGTTTGATCTAGACGCTTGCTGCATGTGTGGATAGATTTGTGTGCGGTGGCGGTTGTGTCTGTTGTTCCTGCTGCTTTACCGTGAACAAAAACGTGTCCCCCAGAGTCTTTCTAACAGCACTTTTGAAGTGTCCAGTCACTTGACTGCTTGGCTGCGATGCCTGCCCATTTAGCTGTGGCATACAAAAGGACAAACGTAGCCTTCGCTGAAGGTTAAATCACTGCACAGTCTCTGGATTGGGTTTTAAAGTTAGGTTTTAAAGAGAGGGAAGACTTGAAAATATCATCATTAGGGAATATGACTCATTTCATAATACATTCTCAGCCTGCTGATGGAGATATGTATATATGTACATATTATTCTCCCCTGTTCTTTCATAGGCCTTCTCAAATCCAGCTTAATGGCTGGATTCTTTTCTGAGGCGTGAACAGAGAGTCTGCTTCGTGGCTTTAATTTACACGAGTAAATGACAACTTTGCATTTCAGACTGTCCTCTGAGAGGCAGACAATTTGTAGGATTGTAGGAAGATGCCACTGGTTTGCATTCTGGTAATAAGAAACAAGAGAACCGATTTTGTTGCTCTCAGCGGTCTCTTCCCCCACCCCAACACACATATTATGTTTACCTCCTGGGAAAAGCTGTGTTGTGTTCCATTTGTACGTGCCCCTATTCTAAAGACTAAGAATAAAACTATTCTAAGAAGCCGCCTTAACATGGAGTCAGAATGTGGGTTTATCCTTAGCCCCATACGGTCGTACCTTGGCTCCCGAACGCCTTGGGAGTCAAACGTTTCAGCTCCTGAACGGTCGAGAACCGGAAGTGAGTGTTCCTGTTTTCGAACGTTCTTTTGGAAGCCGAACATCCGACGAGGCTTCCGCGGCTTCCGATTGGCTGCAGGAGCTTCCTGCAGCCAACCAGACGTCAAACGTTTCGGAAGTCAAATGGACTTCCGGAACGGATTCTGTTTGACTTCCGAGGTACGACTGTACTGTCAGTTCTGACTGCAAGCAGCCCTCCCACATGAGAAGCATTTCTGAGCCCTGCTCCCTGAGAGTAGAGAAGCCAGGGGCCGAATCTGGAACCTTCAGGTTGCAGCGCATGCCCTCTCTGTCTTTCTCAACTCTGGCAATGTTGACTGCAACGGAGGCTTTGTTGTTGGGAACACCTCTAGAGCTAGACCTAGAATCCAACCATTCTCCAGGAACGAAAGCAGCTTCCGTTTGGCTTCGACGTTCTCCCTGTCCGTTGGTTTGATGGGAAAGAACCAGATCCACATATCACCATTTGGTATGCGCAATCTGGTTCCATTCCCTGGAATAGGTGGTACCCATTGTGTGCAAGAGAGCCATGCGTTCCTCGGATCGCACATGGCTCAGAATGCAAACCTCAGAACAACTGTATATAACAACGTGGAGCATTCTTAAAGGGAGAAGAAGATAGGTTTGCCTGCTTGAAATAAGTGCACATTAGTACATCAATAAATATTAATTCTCCTGCTGATGTTGTTTTGTTTATTTGTTTATTTTTGTTCTTTAATTACAGCCTGGTTGGGAGGAAAGGATACATTTGGATGGAAGAACGTTTTATATAGACCATAGTAAGTAGGCACACAGGTTCTACAGCAAGTAGATGAAGGGAGGTAATCAATATTGAAGTGAAAGCTTTGTAATTTTACTCTTCATTTAGGAAGCCAGGTGTTGATATGTGGCGACATTCATACCCGAGAATTAGTGCCTTCCTACGGTACTGTATAATTCACCAAAAGCTTGCTTTTAATTGGCTCATCAAGCTTTGTCCCTATTTGATCTTGTGAAGCATTAACATTTCTTCTTTGTGGTTGTTTTTGTTGAACTTCTTTGGATTTTTTTGATTTTTTATTTTTTGGTGTTGTGGATGGATCCCATGGCTTATATGCACTTATTAATAAACGAAAGCACACTCTAGGAATAGAAAATAAGATGAGAAAAAATAATAATGATGTAGCCACGAGTCTGTCTATGTAGGCAGTGGAAGAAATTTTCAATAGAATCTTCCCCCCCCCAAAAAAAATTACTCAAAGAAGGTCTTGGGGCAACGCCAGTTCTGACCTTATTTTCTATTTGTGGCATGTTAATCTTGCACTCTCCCTGTTAATCTCTCTACACTTCTGTTCCTTGAAGTTCCAGTGTAAATGGTGTTTCATTGTAGACCCTGTCCTATTACAGCACCTCTGAACAAGTGTGTGGGTCTTTGTTGTGTTTTGACTATCAAGTGGCAACAGAAATAATTTGTTCTTCCGCTGGGCTGGGAGTGTTTGTGATTTTTTTTCTTTATATCTTCATGAATACATATTGCTCATTAAATATCTTCTTGAGATTAAAAAAAAGGAAAACAGAAGAAAGTAGTATTGAACTTGTAAAATTAACTTTTGTTATAAAAAAAAAAAATCAATGCGCCATTGTTGTGTTCTATGTTTTCCTTGGAACTCCATAGAATTAACCACTAGAAGTATCCATAGTTGTATGGTGCCAGGTTTTTATTCTCAGTTAAACTGCTTGCGTAAAGTAGTTTAAGTGTTTTGCAAGTGCATGAATAGCTTTTAAGTAGTATTGTGGCTTTAGTATAAGGAATAGAATTCATACACTTTCAGAACTAGATTGGGCCATTTGTGGGGGGGGGGGAGAGAACACCCGTATTTAACTAAGAAACTGAAGCTTAAAGTCGCCAGTTACCCCTTAATTCTGTGTATCTTCCACCTGTTCCAGTATAATATGTCTTCAGTGTTGAAGCTTGGGGTACACTGCATCCTAAGCATTGATTTGTTGCCACTCTCAATCCTAAATAACTGCTTTTTGTGGCAGCCCCAGGAATACATGGTACCCCAAGCATCAAAATCTGGGTACAGGGTGATGAAATGGTCGCT
>JAXCMG010000039.1:14270149-14292757 GCA_034642415.1 Podarcis siculus
TCAAAATCTGGGTACAGGGTGATGAAATGGTCGCTTGCCGTCGCCAAGGCTTTAAAACCAACTCACTCCCATGTTGAGCATAATATTCCTGCATTGCCTGAGGTTGGAGTACATTCGACCCCTTACAGCTCTACAGTTCTATGATTCTATTATTCCTTATGGGTGTTGGAAGTTCTTAGGAGGCTACTTCATACCTATGGTCCCTTAAGTAAGCCACATGCATACGCAGCTGTGCCATGGAATCATAGAATTTGTAGAGTTGGAAAAGGATCGCAAGGATCGTCTAGTCCAACCCTTTGCAATGCAAAGAATCTCAGCTAAAACATCCATGGCAGATGTCCATCCAACCTCTGCTTAAAAACCTCCAAGGAAGGAGAGTTCTGTACTGGCTGAAGCAAGAGTGTTGGCTCCAATGGCTGTTCTAGTTCTCCTGCTAGAACCAGGCTCCATAGCTTGTCCTGAGGCACCCACCCACCCGATACCATGAGCTACTGCGGCCCCTGTGGCAGTTTATTTAGGTAAAACCCTTAAAAAACAACCTTCAACAACCCTAAAAAAAAAGCTCAACAACTTCAATCCTAAAAAAAAAGGTCAACAACTTTGGTCGGCCCTCACGGCTTTCCACTTCATCAAATCTGGCCCCTTTGGAAAAAGTTTGGACACCACTGGCTTAACAGATGACCTTTTATTCTCCAAATTCCAAATTCATTGAAACCATGAAGGACTTTTAAGGCTCTTCCCCCCCCCTTCCACAAAATTGTAGCTGCCAAACTTCCAAGATACATCTTTTTTAAAAAAACAAACAAACAAGGATATTTATTTCAGTCAAAGCCCTTCTTGCGTCCATCACAGTTTCAAGTAACTCTGCCTACTTGACCAATCGGCAAAGGGCAGAAATTGAGCCATTTGCAGTTTCTCCGTGATAAAGCTGTCCTCAGTTTTTGAAAAGTCAAGCAGTGCAGAAAACGTTGCCGTGTTCGTATAGTCATATGCTTCCAACCACACCGTTGTGCAGTGATTTCTTTTGCAAATAAATAAATAAATATTACTGTTGGGGGCCGCCCAGAGTGGCTGGAGAAACCTAGCCAGATGGGCAGGGTATAAATAATAAAATTATTATTATTATTATTTTAAAAAAACATACATTTATGCTTAAAGAAGCCATATCAGTGAGCTCTATGGTCAAGTTATTTTAAGAGTTCTGCCATGATTCCCACCCCCTAATTTTGTGTGTTTGTGTGCTGCAAAAGGGTATATTGTTTCTGAGAGCCTAAAATTGCACTTGTGTTCTGTTATCACTTAACGTGTGTTAGATAGTACAAGTTTGTAAATACGTTCCGAAAGGCAATGCTTTCCTACTTATGACTACTATTGCTGCAGTTTTTGAACTTTAAAAGAGCCCCAAATAATTCCCAGGACTGTTAGCTCAGTTGGTAGAGCATGAGACTCTTAATCTCAAAAGTCGTGGGTTTGAGCCCCGCGTTGGGCAAAAAGATTCCCTCATTGCAGGGGGTTGGACTAGATGACTCTTGTGGTCCCTTCCAACTCTACAATTCTATGATTCTGTGTTTCCCCCTAGTTCAGTATTTACAATTGCTTGCTTGTATTAGGACCCTCAAAGGGACGCGGGTGGCGCTGTGGGTTAAACCACAGAGCCTAGGACTTGCCGATCGGAAGGTCGGCAGTTTGAATCCCCGCAATGGGGTGAGCTCCCGTTGCTCGGTCCCTGCTCCTGCCAACCTAGCAGTTCGAAAGCATGTCAAAGTGCAAGTAGATAAATAGGTACCGCTCTGGCGGGAAGGTAAACGGCGTTTCCGTGCGCTGCTCTGGTTCGCCAGAAATGGCTCAGTCATGCTGGCCACATGACCCGGAAGCTGTACGCTGGCTCCCTCGGCCAATAAAGCGAGATGAGCACCGCAACCCCAGAGTTGGTCATGACTGGACCTAATGGTCAGGGGTCCCTTTATCTTTACCTATTAGGACCCTCATGTCACCCTTTGGAAGGCTAGAAGGCCTCGTGCCTTAAGCTGCTTCATGAACGCAACAGGATGTCAAAAGGATATTAAGGAAAGCTTCTCCACTCTTTCACGCATAGGCTTGCAACATAAATCAGCCTCATCACACTGCACCCTGGTTTCGGTGTACCCCAAAACATACAAACACATTCCTTCCAAAGGGTTGCACAGACCTGTACACAGTCTTAACATGTGACACACACATGCACCCAAACAAAAAAGACATGGTCACCTTAGACACTGAGAGCACCCATATATAAATGAAGTCTCTGCATTTCAGAGTCTTGATTTAAAGCCTATATGGGCTTGTGAGAACTTCAGACATATGACTTGACCTTGCCACCATCCTAAATGGCACTTTTCCCTCCAGGTTGGGGAGCCTAAGGCCGTTGAGGAATGTTCCTCATATACACAGTGGTCAGATTCCAGACTCGGGACAGGCCACAAAATATAGTTGGAGAGAGAGAGAGATTGATTTTATATATACATATCCCTCAAAGGGATAAAAAAAACCCTAAATTTTTTCTATGTGAGCAGGAGATGCCTTTATAATTTATCCATTGGTTCTGAAATGCCTTTCTTCTTCACAAAGCTGTTTCCCAACACATACAGCCCTCTTGTCTTCATCTAGTTTTCTCCTCAACAGTGCATATACCCCAAAAGCTGCCCCTGCTCCAGGTTTTTTTCTTTTCTCTCTCTCTCTCTCCACTAGGATTGTCTCCCATGCCCTATGGAATAGCAGGACAGCTTTAAAAAACCTATAATTGAATTGATATTTTAAGGGTTCTAATTAAGTCTACTCTGAATTTGACAAAAAAACAAAACAGATTAAACAGGTTTAATTTCTAACCTCCTCCATTCTCTAGGGCTTTACCCATCACACTCTTTCCCTCTAGCATTTCATTCCAGCCGTCCGTCCTTACATTTATAAGCTAGTGGGATAGCCCTAATGTCTATCCCGGAAGTAGTTTTTAAATAAGTCATCCTCAGAGAAATATAGAATCTATTTGCATTGTAAATTTAGTCAGGTGTTTGGAGCAGTTCAGTAGTCTGCGTTTTTGCATATCTAATCTGAGCTGAACACAAATTATAAATCCCTGGAAAGAGGGGTTTATAATTTGTATATGTGATACTATAAAGTCTGTTAACTAATGAAGTGCTAGATTATAGATGGTAGTTGCATTTTTGAATGGATGTTTCCCACTAAACAGTTGTGATGGGGGATTTAATGGATGGGGTGTACATAATTTCCCCCCTAACACTGCAGAATGTAGTTATAAAGAGATAGGCAAGAAGAGGAATGTTTTGTTTTTGTTTTGTTCTTGTTTTAAATCTCAGTTTGGATGTAAAAAGAATTCTAGAAGAGAACTCATGTTGTGGTTTCTCTTGTTAACTTACAGATAATAAAATTACCCAGTGGGAAGACCCCAGGCTGCAGAATCCTGCTATTACTGGTCCAGTAAGTACTGAATGTAGAGTTTTGTATAAATTTGAGTTGAGGCATCTGTGATTGGCAGCTGTCACCCTGAGGATCATTGTGAGCAAAATAGTCCTGCTTGCTTTGAAGGAAAACTACCCACCCACTTTTCTCATTATCGGCTCTTGGCTTCTTTTTCATCATCTGTTCATCAGACCCAGAATCATATCAATACCTATTGATTCCACTACGCACAAGCAATTCTGCTAGTGCAATGAGCCTTTCCTTCCACTTCTCCAGTGCCCTCTGTGCTACCTGCAATTGGCTTTTAAGGGTGTTGAGAGTTGCTCCCAGAACAGTGGGATGGTGTGGGGAGCAGAGGGAGAATTGTTCCATCTGGCAAGCTGCAAAGTTTGCACCGATAGAACAATTGCCATTAAATTCATCCGGGAGTTTCCAAAGCCACCTTGGGGTTAACAGGTGAGAAATAGAGGTGGTGCTGTGTGTGTCATCTGCATACTGGTGGCACTCCAGATGAAATGACCGAATGACTCCTTGCAGCAATTTAATACAGATACTTAGAAGCATGGAGGACAAGATGGAACCTTGAGGCATCCCATTGGCCACGAAATGGAGCAAAAAGCCCCCCAGACCATGTTGTGAAGCCCATTCCCCCCAGAAAGGACCATTTCCATCATAACACTATTCCTCCAGCCCAGAGAGGAGGCACAGGTACCATAGTAAGTGGTATCAAACAGGGTTGTATTTTGCCTATTCATTCCCTAGTGTAAGAGTGACTCAAAATCAAACTAGAAGCCAGACTGGAACGCATCCAATAAATTGTATCGTCCAAGACTGCCTATAGACATGAGAGAGCAGCCACCTTCTCCAATCCCTTCTTCAGAAAGAGGTAGTTTAGATACTGGGTGAACATTATCCAAACTAGAACGATAGAAAAAAGCAGAGACATCACCTTGCCAACAAAGGTCCATTTAGTTAAAGCTAAAGTTTTCCCAGTAGTGATGTATGGAAGTGAGAGCTGGACCATAAAGAAAGCTGATCGCCGAAAAATTGATGCTTTTGAATTATGGTGCTGGAGGAGACTCTTGAGAGTCCCATGGACTGCAAGAAGATCAAACCTATCCATTCTTAAGGAAATCAGCCCTGAGTGCTCACTGGAAGGACAGATCCTGAAGCTGAGGCTCCAATACTTTGGCCACCTCATGAGAAGAGAAGACTCCCTGGAAAAGACCCTGATGTTGGGAAAGATGGAGGGCACAAGGAGAAGGGGGCGACAGAGGACGAGATGGTTGGACAGTGTTCTCGAAGCTACCAGCATGAGTTTGACCAAACTGCGGGAGGCAGTGGAAGACAGGAGTGCCTGGTGTGATCTGGTCCATGGGGTCACGAAGAGTCGGACATGACTAAACAACTAAACAACAGAACTATAGAGTTGAAAAAGGACCCTGGTGGCGATCTTCCCACTTAATGCAGGAGCTGACAATGCAGGGTGCAACCATTCTGTCTGTGACAGGTGGCTGTCTAGCCTCTGCTTAAACACCTCCATCAAAAGAGAGCTTTCTGAAGTTGCCTGTTAAAGCAGGGTGGAACTTGACTTTTCGAACAGTGGCCAACTTCATCAGGGCAACTGGGAACAAGCGTTGCACTCAAAGATGCATTGGCAACCTCTGAGGTCTGGATGGAAAACCCAACTCTGCCTGATTTTAATAAACATGAAGAGCCAAGGATCCAGTTTGCAAGTGCTCAGATCCTCAGGCTACACGAGCTGGAAAGAATCCTCAGTAACAGATGTCTGTAAAAGTGGACTGAACCTTCTGTTTATTTTATTCTAACTGCAATCATGTGCTCCCTACAGTCTTTGTTCTTTGTTTCTTGAGAGAGAGTGTGTGTGTGTGTATATAACACGACCAGATGATATCCCGACAGGCTCTATCTGCTTCTAATAAGAGTATACGGATAGATTGCACTTCCATGCCTATCTATATATAACAAATCCAGCAGTCAGAAGCTTGCAGAGCTTAAATCAAGGGAACTGGTTTGTTAACCCAAGCTTTTGGGGGGTGGGGAGTGCAATTGTCTAGAAAGCATGAGACAGAGTGGTGGGTTTTTTCAATTTGTGGCAACTGTTAATCTTGTAAGTAATTGTAGTTTTTCTTTTTTCAAAACAAATGCTCTTTGGCAGTTAATCAGTTACTTGCCTTGAACCCCTAAATAGTTAGAATGATTGTGTGGGCAAGGGGACCCTTAATACTTCCAGCTGGGCAAGCTTTTTTAAAGCATTATTTGCTGGTCAGGTTTCTAGTCCCTGTGTATATGGGATGTAGGATTGGTGAGAGCAGCCGTTAGCTCAGGAAGATTTTGTTTTCGCCCTCTTCCGTTATGATTATGCTTCTCTATATTGTCTTGCTTGCTGATTGATTTATGGCGTTTAATTGTGCTCTACTGTATATTTTGTTGCAATGTGCTATTCATTATATTTTGGGCCTTTGGGCTGAAGACCGGGATTTAAATAATAACAACAACATCCTCCCATCTTTCAGAGTCAACCTAAAACAGTTTTTAAAAAACAGACAAGGAATACTTCAAGGGTTGGAAAGAGTGGGTTATGTTTGTCCTTGGCCTAGAAGCAATTTTGCTTGGGTGCCGCTGACAGGCTGGTTGAGACAGTTGCCGAGACAATGTATGTGATTATTTTGGTACCACATAAATGTTGGATGAGGATGATGATGATCAGGTCACTGAATGTGTGTAACTGGAACAGGTTTACTGATGGCACGGTGTCTGGATACCGTTTCAAATCAGGCATAAAAGAAAACAGTCGAAATTATGACAGTGGAGAACTTCCAACATTTGCTGTAATTCAAACTCACAAAATCTGAAGATGCCAACTTCCTCTTGGCATCTTATCACACTATGGCTTCTTTGTAGAGTTCAAGAATGCCTTAATTCCTTCCCCCAAGAAAACCAATCCGTCCCCTGATTTAAAAAAATATTATTTCAGTTCCCTGAAGAGAAATTTTAACTTGGCAACCATACAGCCATTTTATCCACGTGGATATCCTTTGTCGATATTCATTTTATATTTGGGGACCTGGCATTTCTCTTTTAAAATGCCGGATTGTAGAGTGTGGCGCTTTGGTGAGTAAACTTCCCCTTCCAAAAAGCGGTTCGTCTCCTGAGAAAACTGTGTTAGCAAGCAGATGGATGCTTCCAGCTTCAGCAGGCCTGGAAGGAGCCTGCTACATATGTGCTTCCTTCTGTTCTTCTAGATCGATGTCAGGCCAGCTTTTCCTTCCCCAATCCGAGACGATAAAACTCGTTTCCTAGTCCACAAGCTGATTTTTAATCTTCGTTAAATAATAATAAGCATTTCCAAGGCAGCAGGAAATGTGCTCGTAACACACTGTCACCCCAGTGCTATGAGTGAAGGAGCACTTGACTATATTTCTTAATTTGGCATGCCTGATAAATAAGACCGATTATTTTGGCATTAGAAAAATTGGGATTTGGAATACAGTGGTATACAGTGGTACCTCGGTTTACTAACTTAACTTCTGGAAGTCCATTCTTAAACCGAAACCATTCTTAAACCAAGGTGCCCTTCCACCGTTCGGCTTCCATTCTTAGACTGAGGTAAAGTTCGCACACTGGGACACTACTTCCGGTTTTGCAGAGTTCGTCAACCAAATAGTTCGTAAACAGGGCTGTTCTTAAACCGAGGTACCACTGTATTTATAATGGGGTGACAAGAGAGAATCTGTGGGAAAGGCCCAAACAGGCCAGTGGTTTAAAAATAGATGTGTATTCCTTCAAATGTCCGGAATGTCCTAAGGTTGTAATCGTAAACACATATTCTAAGAAGCGTCTAGTTGAATTCAGTAGGACTCCAGTTCCTGACACCTCTTTTTTTGACCACAATTTCCATTATTGACTGTATGGCCAGCCAGAGAAGTCCCATTATGTTGGGGTAATGACTTGGATCCCACCAGTGGGCTAGACCCGTATCTCCCTCCCAGGCCAACTTTGACAGGAAGGCAGCACCATCCCCCTGTCAGTCATCCGAAATCATGATGTCATGTGGTTGTCAGCTATCAAAAGTTCAAAGGAGGGCACTGTAAATCACTCATCAGCACAGGTGTCTTTCATGTTTTCCATTAAACAGCAGCCTAACAGGTGCATGTCAGCATCACAGTTTGCACCCATGCGTAGGGAAGCCTTCACAAATTACCTCCAAAAGGGTGGGGGGAGCCACCCTCTTCTATAGCCAAATTCTGGACATAAGAATGTAGAACTCACTGTCCGTCTGGGCAACTTAGTCGCTAATCTTGCTTGAGTATTTTATTTCAGAAAATCTGCTATAGGCTAGCGTTTTGCAAGCGTGTTAGCAGGACATCTTGCGAGCAGAATTTTGTCCCACTTACTAGCCCAGATGCCACAGTCCCCTAATGTTGCCTTGACTAGTTTCTTCAGGGCCGGACCGCCCATGAGGCAAGGAGAAGCGGCTGCCTCAGGCAGCAGGATCCACAGGGGCAGCAGATCTGAGCTCCAAAGGATGCATTGCCTGCTGCTGCCATTGCCATGGCAACAGCCATGCTCCTTAAAGGCCAGGCCTGCCGCCTCCTCAGCACCTCTGCAGAAACCTCTCAGTGAATCGCAGGTGCTGCTGTAACTCCTCGCACCAGTAGGGAGAAAATTCTGGGGGCTGCTGTTTGGGTCTCCAGGAGTCTGCATGATTCACAGCAGCCCCCTCCCCATTATTCCCACTTCAACCATTGGGTAAGGTCAATATGATTCCCCTCCCCCCCCCAGCTTGTTCCCAAAGTTGATATTCCCTCACCGTTTTGTTCCTAAAGTAGATTTTTATTCCATCCCCACTTGTTTCTGATGTAGATCTTTATTCACCCCTTCTTCCCTGGCGGGGTGTTGCGCCATTTTATAGTTCGCTTCAGGTACCAAAATGTCTTGGGCCACACTTGTTCGTCTATGTCAGGGGTCAGCAAATATTTTCAGCAGGGGGCCGGTCCACTGTCCCTCAGACCTTGCAGGGGGCTGGACTATATTTTGAAACAAAAAATGAACGAATTCCTATGCCCCACAAATAACCCAGAGATGCATTTTACATAAAAGCATACATTCTACTCATGTAAAAACATGCTGATTCCCAGACTGTCCACGGGCTGGATTTAGAAGGCGATTGGGCCGGATCCAGCCCCCAGGCCTTAGTTTGCCTACCCATGGTCTATGTAATGGATGAGGAGAGGAAGTTCCAAGACAAAAATCCCCACTCAGCCACTGTCTCTCATCGTGATCAATCTCACAGGATCCTCGTGAGGATAAAATTTGGGTGGATGGAGAGCCTCGCATGTTGCTCTGCATTCCTTGCAGGAATAATGAGATAGAAGCAATAACAACCACCACCACCACAACAACCATGTTCATGGGCTGCTTAGAGAGAAGCCATAGTTGTTGGCTAGCTTTGGGGTCAATGAATTGTGCAGGGCATGAAACAGAAGGGGCAAAGGAAGGAGGTGGAAGCAAAGTGCCAGGGAACATCTTCCGTTGATGCTTCTTGCTAACATATAGCACTTGCCTTTCTTCCAGGCTGTTCCTTATTCCAGAGAATTTAAGCAGAAGTACGACTACTTCAGGAAGAAGTTAAAGAAACCAGTAAGTATAGTTGGAGCGGATAGTCTTCAGAGAGAGAATCATAGAAGTGTGGAGTTGGAAGGAACCAGGAGTACCAACTTGAATAATTTATTTGGGGGGGGGGGTTGATGATGCATGATGTGGTGTGCAGGGGCTGGAAGGAGCCAGGCAGTGGTGGCTGGGAGGGTGCTGGGCTTCACACACAGCCCTCTCTTTCCAGCAATATCCCAGTGCTTATCTTGCAAACCTCCCCTTTCAATTGTTCAATCATGGCAAAGGCTCCTGTTTCCAAAAAGGACGGGGTAGGGTGGAGGGTTCTGATCTCTCCACCATTTTTAATTTTCTCTAAGATGTGGAGGGGAAGGGAAAGGGGGGAAAAATGAAGATAAAGGGTATTCTTCAGCCCTTCCCAATACTCAAGCAAACACCCCCATGCATCCCCCATAAGCATGGCTTGGGGGGGCACTTTCCCGTTTCGCCTCCAGTGGCAAAATGAGAGGGGCCAACCCTGGAAGCATTGCCTAACAATTAGCATTCTCAAGATGCTGGTCCTGATCCAGCCCTGCAACTGTGCAATTAGATTTCCAAGTTTTCTTAAAGTGGAGTCTATAGCTCTGCACATACCTGTGTGAAGTAGTTTCCCCCTTCCATTGAAATGAATGGAGATGGTTTGTGAACTGGAGAGAGATGCAAACCTGAGCTTATGAGCCTCCACAAAATCATTGGGTAAGGTAGATAAACTGTAGTCCAAATTAAATGGTAACTACATTTAAGATCCGTTGATTGTGGCAGAACTTTAAATGGGATTTTGCCTATTATTTATATTTATTTGTATTTATAAGGGACATGGGTAGTGCTGTGGGTTAAACCACAGAGCCTAGGACTTGCCGATCAGAAGGTCGGCGGTTCGAATCCCCACAACGGGGTGAGCTCCTGTTGCTCAGTCCCTGCTCCTGCCAACCTAGCAGTTAGAAAGCACGTCAAAGTGCAAGTAGATAAATAGGTACTGCTCTGGCATGAAGGTAAACGGCGTTTCCGTGCGCTGCTCTGGTTCACCAGAAGCGGCTTAGTCATGCTGGCCACATGACCCGGAAGCTGTACGCCGGCTCCCTCAGCCAATAAAGAGAGAGGAGCGCCGCAACCCCAGAGTCGGCCACGACTGGACCTAATGGTCAGGGGTCCCTTTACCTTTGCTATGTGTATTTCTATTTATCCTGGCTCTTTCCCAGTCTGGAACTCAAGGCAACTTACATAAATTGGTTGGAAGTTAGACCTCCATCGAAATCAGTGTTTAAGGTTAACATATTCCCAATTTTAAAAAACGTGATAATGATGTTGCTGAGGGGCTTTTAGAATATTAGATGCACATTTCCGGCACATGTTTACACATAGCAGGTGATAGCTATATGTGAACCCCCCACCCCACCGAAATCTTGTGCTGAAGGGAGGTATATAAATTTAATAAATAAAAATAAACAAACCTAATCATATTAAGATATCAGTGGGCTTACGTTACTCAGTGGGTCTCGCCCAGAATCTCTGGCCCCATCTAGTGCAGGGAATCAGAGTAGGTCCACACTGAAATGCCATTTTAGCTCAAATTGTGTGAATTGTACAACATTTAGCATCTTGGACTGAACTATCCTTGTTGCTCAAAGCTAACCCTATTCCCAATTTTCAGCAAAAGATGCCTGGAACCTGTAAAAATACTTCTTTTTATTCCTTAACACTTTTCCCAGTCAATGTTATAGCAAAGGACTATATTATCAATTACCTCTAAATGGGCTGTGTTTGGCCACCATATATCATGGAAGAGGACATCGTGTCTGATTTTACGCACTTAAGTGTTTTATTCCTCTTAATGATACAAGCAAGGAATGATAAGTTAAATGCATTCAGCCCAGTGACTGAAATACTTTTCTCTCCCCAAAGGCTGATATACCAAACAGATTTGAGATGAAACTCCACAGAAATAACATTTTTGAAGAATCGTATAGAAGAATCATGTCGGTGAAGAGACCAGATGTGTTGAAAGCCAGGCTCTGGATAGAGTTTGAGTCGGAAAAGGGCCTTGACTATGGCGGTGTGGCCAGAGAATGGTTCTTCCTGTTGTCCAAAGAAATGTTCAATCCGTATTATGGCCTCTTTGAATACTCAGCAACGTAAGTTCATCATATACAAAGTGTTTTCCCTTTTATTGTCTTGTAATTCAATACACTCGAAGACCTGCCGGGGGTTTGGTTTATCTTTTCTGTCTTTCAATGTGCGCTTTTGTTTTCGTTCAAAAATAATTTGGTTATTGAGCTGAATATGAAGATGTATTGTACTATACTTTGAGCAGTTCACTTTACCAAAGATTGCTGCACGTGATCGAGCTCCCTTGACTTCTGCTTTTCCTTGCCTGGGTAAATTAAGTAGCCTGATTTCAATTTGCTGGAAAGATTTTCCTTCCCGGCCACACAGAATTAATGGGGGCTGGCTCCTTGCACTGGACCTCACTTTGCACAGATAACTTGCATCCTGTGTGCATTTAACTTGTGTGCATTCAGCTTTATGCGCTTGGCAAAAAGAAATTTATAAATTGAAAGGGGGCAGAAAGGGGCGGGTGTCTGGAGAAAAAGACTTTGGGAATCCTACCTGCCATTGAGCCCAATGTATTTAGACTACACGGGATTTTGGCTTTATGCGCTGCTGATGGAATGTAACCCCAGCCTAAGCTGAGAGTCGCCATGACTTGCTACTGCTAGATCAAGCACCCCCAAACTTGGCTCTTCAGCTGTTTTGGGATTACAATCCCCATCATCCCTGACCACTGGTCCTGTTAGCTAGGGATGATGCGAGTTGTAGCCCCAAAACATCTGGAGGGCCGAGTTTGGGGATGCCTGTGCTAGATGATCAAACAATTCTAAAGTGACACCTGGGGATGGAAGCCAAGTGTTAAAACACAGTTTAGGGGAGAAGGCAGATACCTGGTGTAGAACAAAACATCCCAGTGTTTCTCTCTTAAGATCAAGAGGGGTAGGGAGTGTTTGCAAGTTTGCAGTACTGTTTATAGTTATCCCCCCGCAATGTTACAAAAAGATATTCCCTTACACTTATTGGAATGGAAATAATAATAATAATAATAATAATAATAATAATAATAGGAAGCAGCTGATAAATGAATGGATAAATACATTTTTTAAAAAGAAATTAAAAGACAGCTTGTGGGTGTGGAGAGCTGAGACCAGTGGTTCAGCCAGCATTTGATTTGGTGCTATTCATATTTGTATTTTCACCCAATGGCTGATTTTTCTGTTCCACCCATCTATAACTTTATTGTTGTTGTTAGTTTGTTGAATTTGTATATTGCCCTTCACCCGATGATCCCAGCGCAGTTCACAACAGAAAACAGAAAAATACAAAATGAGAATACAATATACATAATAAAAACGAGACAGTAACTCCCCTCCCACAAATACATAGAATATGAATCGGCCAAATGCCTGATTGAAGACCTTTAGTATTCATTCCTTTTATAACTCTTCCCCACTCGTGAGACAAAAACCAAAAACCAAATGTAAGGATAGAACCATAAAAACTACGTTCATATGCAGAGATGATACCTGGACATTTACAAGGCCTTGCTTAGCTAAGTAGCCAGAGAAAGAGGAATGGTCATAACTGAAGGATGGAACGCATGCTTGGCTTGCAGAAGGTCCCTCATTCAGTTGTTGGCATCTGCAGTTCACGGGATTTCAGGTAGCAGTGCTGTAAAAAGACGTCTCGATAACATCATGGCATTAAAAACAGGAGTGATTCACATTTATGTCAATTGTTAACTGCCCTTTACCAAAGGTAATATGAGGGAACCTTAATTATAATTTCTCCTCACATTCTATATCATTCTAGGTCAGTTAATTCCATGTCCCGCCTTACAGTTAACTCTAAAAAGCTTGCTTAAAAGATGGAATAATTGATTACAGAAAACACTTGCCATGCAGGGCGTCAATACCTGTATCACTTCCCTTTATGGGTTCAGTACACTGAGACAATGGATTAATAGGAGTGTCTGTATTTATCGCACTGATTTCCTTTTGCTGGATGTGGGCACCAAATGAGGCCAGGGCTTCAGAAATGGTTAGAAAGGGAACGAGCAATGGTATAAACTAGTTTCCTCGTTTAGCACCGCTGACCCTGTTTCTTCACGGAAACCTTCCCTTAGAAATAGCAGTGCTTTTACAAAGACTTAAGAGATGCAGGAGGTCTTAAGGTTTTATTGCACCGGGCAGAGAAGGGCCTGTTTTTCTAGTTCAGAAGGGGTCTTTATCCCCTTGCTCTTCCATCTCACAGCAGCGCTGCAGCAGGAGGAGACAAACTTCTCCTCCTAGCTCAGCGCTGTTATGGGGGGAGAGAAAAAGCGCTGTGGGTTTCTGCAGGCAGTGACTGTGTGTGGAGGGGTCATTTTGGCCAAGCATGTAGCCTTCAGAGAGGTGGTCAGCTTTCAGTGTGGCCCTCAGGCAGAAAAGTAATATACACACCTTCTCTGGAGGTGAATAATGGAAATATTCCCAGTTCATGCTGGGATAGCCGGGTCAATCTGCTGCAGCAAACTCAAAAGAGGATTAACCATTAACTTGTGTGCCATAAGTTTCCATGGACTTCTGCCTACTTCATCAAAGGCATGAAGTGTGTACGCACAGAGAGAGGGGGGGGAAAGAGGCTGAAAAGACACTGAAATGCAAGAATGCATAGCCTACAGTAACATAAAGAAAACTCAACATGTATAAAATATCAGTACAGTTACTGCACATAGCAGCAGGATCTTGCTTGTTTATCTCATTTGCACCAGGAAAGTGACTGCACACACAATGCGCCAGTTGGTCTTTAAGGTGTCACACAGTGCTCCTGTCTGTTAGTTTGATATGGGAGCAAGTATTTGAATAGCTTGCATGTTCCCGGTGTGCGTATCAAATAAGCTACATCTCTGAAGGAATATTGTGCCGCTTGGCAAAAAGCGAAAGCCAGCCAGATGTGATGCCGATTTCTTATATCCTTTTCTTCTTCTTCTACTTTAAATTAAGGGACAACTATACTCTGCAGATCAATCCTAATTCAGGTCTTTGCAATGAAGACCATTTGTCTTACTTCACCTTTATTGGACGAGTTGCTGGGCTGGCAGTGTTTCATGGGAAGCTTTTAGATGGTGAGTAATATACAAGATTGTGACTGTAGAAGTAATTCATAACATGGATTAAATGCTATAATGCCCTCTCGCTGTTTTATGGCCATTCTGCTTAACACTGGCTTTTTCATGGAGCAAAATAAAATGAGCGATGTAAATAGTTCAGAGGTTCTGCTGAGTAGCAATATCTTCTCCTCCATATAAACGCCTTGGGAAAAGCAAAGAATTTATTAAGGTAGCGCTGCAAAAGCAGCAGCTGTGTAAAACGCCATACCAAAATGGTGTCACCTTTAAAAAATCTGTTGTTTATTTCTGCAGCACAGCTGATAACAAACCAAGCTAAATTTCTCCTGTTCCAGAGCTGCTTTCACAGGGGTAGTGCAGGTCTCAGCAAGGGAAACTAAAAACCTGCAGTTGGGTGTAACCTTATGTCTCTTTCCCCTTTGGAAACTGCCATTGGTCTGGTTTGCACCTCTTAATAAGTCAAAATATGGCTTCCTGAGATGGTGCACAAAGAGGAGTTTGCAGCTCCTCAACGATCTTCTTAACCCATGAGTAGGCAAACTAAGGCCTGGGGGCCGGATCCAGCCCAATCACCTTCTAGATCCAGCCTGTGGATGGTCCGGGAATCAGGGTGTTTTTACATGAGTAGAATGTGTCCTTTTATTTAAAATGCATCTCTCGGTTATTTGTGGGGCATAGGAATTTGTTCATTCCCCCCCCCTTCAAAATATAGTCTGCCCCCCCACAAGGTCTGAGGGACAGTGGACCGGCCCCCTGCTGAAAAAGTTTGCTGACCCGTTCTTAACCCCTGCACGTAGCATTTCATAGTGGTATGCACTTCATGCATTGAATGGCACAGTCTCTCAGACGTTTACACGTTTACACCCAAAATCTTTAATCCAACATCTTAGATCAAGGAACGAAAGTGCTTACTCACTGCAGGCTAAAGCAAAGCGGCAGTTATGCAAAACATCGCTAGGATATAAACCGACGTTTTAACTTTGCTTTCTGAAGAGCTGTGTAAGTTACGTAGGTTTAGTGACTCTGTTCCACCAGTCTCCATCTTCTCCTTCCCCTGTGCAGCGGCGCTGGCAAGCTTTGGGCTTGCGGCCATGGGGCCCTGCCCCTCCTCCCACCTGCCTTTCCCAGAGATGCAAAAGGGCTTCCTTCCCACACGGCTATTGTTTGCCATTTGGGACCACCTCCCAGGCAGCGGGCTGCTGCTGTTGCCACGTTAAGACACAGGGACCCCCAAAGTGCAGTGCCCAGGGTCCAGTATACCTGAAGGAGTGTCTACACCCCCATTGTTCAGCCCAGACACTGAGGTCCAGCGCCGACAGCCTTCTGGCGGTTCCCTCGCTGCAAGAAGCCAAGTTACAGGGAACCAGGCAGAGGGCCTTCTCAGTAGTGGCACCCATCCTGTGGAACTCCCTCCCACCAGATGTCAAAGAATAAAACAACTACCAGACTTTTAGAAGACATCTGAAGGCAGCCCTGTTTAGGGAAGCTTTTAATGTTTAATAGACTTGTATTTTAATATTCTGTTGGAAGCCGCCCAGAGTGGCTGGGGAAACCCAGCCGGATGGGTGGGGTATAAATAATAAATTGTTGTTGTTGTTGTTGTTGTTGCTGCTGCTGCTGCTGCTGCTGCTGCTCTGATTCACACGCACGTACCCAGGACTGCCCTGGGGAGAGCAACACTCTTGATCAGGATTCTACCTAAGGATTAGAGGGACGAAGTGCCTGTGTCCCATAGCTCTTGGCTTCACTTCAAGTGATCGGCTCGTTCAGTGGGTTGTTAATCCCTGCAAAATGTCCAGTGTTGAATATACTGCCCCTTCAGCTGATGGGTGTGTTGTTTTTCCCCTCGACAGTCCGCTGTCGTATTTTTGTCTTGCTTATGTTTTTCCCCAGTTCCGCCGGCAGCTTTGCTATGCCTGCCTTGTCTAGATATTTGAAAAACGCCCCTTTCTTTTATATATTGCTCTAGAGAGAGGCTACCATTTTAAATTAAAATTTGTCACTTTGCCTATGTTCAGGTTTCTTCATTAGACCTTTCTACAAGATGATGCTGGGAAAGCCAATAACCCTGAAAGACATGGAGTCCGTGGTAAGTAGAACGCTTGGAAAGCTTATTAGTGTTTTCATTTATGTGCGTTTCTGCTTCTCTGGGGAAATTATTAAATGCCAATACTTCCTGGAAGCTTCACAGTTTGAGGCACAAGGGTAGTATTTTTGAGGTTCAGGACAAATGTGCTCCTTAGCTTTTGTTCTTTCTCTGTCTCCAGTGAGGTGTTCCCTTGCCTGACAAGGTAGCAATGTGAAGCCCTTAATGCAATTAAATTCAACAGGAAAAGATTTATGCAATATTTTTTTGCTCGGTACATTCGAATGTGCAAGCGCTCCCTGTGAAAACCGCAGCCTTTTCAGACAAACCACAAGCCGCTGCAAAGATTTGCTCCTGGCTTTCTGCCCGTGGCTTTTCTGGGCGAGACGGATCATGATTCCTGGTTCACACCTAATGCCAAGCCAAACAATGACTTTGCTATTGGCATTGAAGCAGCAGGAGGACCAGGGTGGGAGGCAAAGCAGCCACACGCTTAAGCGCTGCTTTGGTTTTGCATTACATGCCATGGTGATGCACATGGGGTGGAGAGGCCTGGGTTCAAATTCTCACCCAGTGGTACTGAGAAGTCTTATTTCTCTGCCTAACCTACCTCATAGGGACGCGGGTGGCACTGTGGGTTAAACCACAGAGCCTAGGACTTGCCAATCACAAGGTCAGCGGTTTGAATCCCCGTGAGGGGGTGAGCTCCCGTTGCTCAGTCCCAGCTCCTGTCAACCTAGCAGTTCGAAAGCACGTCAAAGTGCAAGTAGATAAATAGGTACCGCTCCGGCAGGAAGGTAAACGGCGTTTCCGTGCGCTGCTCTGGTTCGCCAGAAGCGGCTTAGTCATGCTGGCCACATGACCCGGAAGCTGTATGCCTGCTCCCTCGGCCAGTAAAGCAGATGAGCGCCACAACCCCAGAGTCGGCCATGACTGGACCTAATGGTCAGGGGTCCCTTTACCTTTAACCTACCTCACAGGATTATTGAGAGGAAACCCAGCTGGGGGGAGGGATGATTTAAATCCTACTTTTTAATCTTCTGAACTGTCCAGAGTGCTGCTTTTGTGCCAGAAATTTGGAATATGAATGTGTCAATTAATAAATAAGCCATACCTTCTTGGGTGAAAGGCTAGGAGCGTGGCTATAGCTCTAACCATGTGGTTAGAGTATGCTGCTGATAACACCAAGGTTGCAGGTTCGATCCCCCTATGAGACAGCTGCATTTACCTATATTGCAGGGGGTTGGACTAGATTAGTCTTGAGGGGGGTGTCCCTTCCTACTCTACAATTCTGTGATTCTGTGTGTGCTTATTAATTGACACTGGGCATAAAGTGAATGTGCATTTAGGGATTTATCTGAATGCGCACCTGAGTGAGGCTGCAACCTCTGTGGTGCTCACTTCCAATATGCATTCTAATGCCATTCTCCACCCACATTTTCGCGCAACTAGTTACCTTATTTATATGGAACATAAATCCAGGTCAAAAGGAAATGATGGACCATCCAGATCTCTGTACATACAATGCTTAAGGACAACGTGTACATACCTATAGAAGGCTGGTGCAATGTACCAAGTTATTCATTTCATACCCAAAATAATTCCTGCTGCTCTGTGGGACATCTCTGGGAGAAGCCTAAGGAATAAACCCTACACAAATCTGGAGCCGAGTCCCTACGATGGTTGGATGGTGTCCTGTTCACCTCTTTCTGTCAACTCCTGTAGCCAGACTGGTGCCAAACGTCTTGCTCTGCTTTCCTTTGGACTATATCAGTCAGGCTGAGAGGGGGGTCTTGTCATCTGGGCAGCCCAGGACCTCCATACACACTGCCCAGGCTTGCACCCCGGGGAGGTCATTTTGTTGCTGCTAACACAGCAAAAACAACATGGGAGGCTGCAGTTCTGAATAACCAGTCTTTGTGCCTGGCTGACTTCACTCCAGAGGCATCCTTCATTGTCTCTTGAGACAGACAGATGCCAACAACCCCAAAGAATGCACACACAGAGCAGAAAGGCCCCTGATTCAGATATTAGTGGATCAGGACAAAAGAACAGAACAAAACAAAACAGTGAGTGGGGTATGCCAGTATTTTTATTCTTGTCGTGTTACTCATATAGGTTTGTACTGAATTGTGTTCCTTGCATTGAAAGGAGGCTCTTTGATCCAGCAAAGGCTTTCATCAGTGGAACAGCGCGAGAGGCGATTTTTGCCTATTTCCCCCTCCTTCTGGCACTTTCCTCTCCACCAATTCCTCTGCAGTTCCAAAGGGTCCTTTAACCCACTGGAGGTGGAAAAGGAGGAGACGGGCGACTGCATGAAGCAAAATCCAGCAAAAAGTGCCTCTCCCCCTGTTCTCTGATGGAAACCCCTGCTGGATCAAAAGCTTTCCATCAACACACAGGACACCACTGGATCCCTCCATAGTATAACCCCTTTGCTGGCCATGCCAACTGTAAATTAAAAACAACAATGTGAATAATGGCAAACCAAGGCAGAATAAACACACATTTTAAAAATGACAACAAGGTATTAGAATAACTAATAGGATCAAAAAGCTGTTTCTGCACTAGCTGAGACACGCTGGAAGCTTCAGATTATCAATCCTGTCTGTCAGGAGTTGCAGTTGCCATAATAAAAGCCCAGCAGTGATTCGCAGCACTCATATTTTCACTTGTTGTGAGACATTTCCAGAAACTGCAGTTATTTATTTTGTTCTTTTTCTTACCCACTAATTGCTGTAAAGTCTTTTGCTGTCTTTTGGGGGGAAATGATTAATGGGAGCTGTTATCATTACTTATAGGACAGTGAATATTACAACTCCTTGAAATGGATCCTGGAAAACGACCCCACAGAGCTGGATCTCATGTTTTGCATAGATGAAGAAAACTTTGGGCAGGTATGTGAGAGTTGTTCCAATTACTGCATTTGTTCTTTTGAGATGTTGGCCTGTGGTATTTATTCAGCATCACAAAAGCCATTGAAGAGCATGCCTCACTCCAGGGATGGAGAACCAGATGTGCGACAATGGCCTCGATGTGTAAACTCGAGGCTGATAATATCAGCAGCAATTTTCAGGAGAACATTTAAAAACTGCTAGCCAGAAGATACTTAACAATTCCTCAATGACCCCCATTGCAGTTGGTTAAGACTGTTGATGGGCTCCCAAATGAGACAATAAAGGTAAAGGTAAAGGTACCCCTGCCCGTACGGGCCAGTCTTGACAGACTCTGGGGTTGGTGCGCCCATCTCACTCTGTAGGCCGGGGGCCAGCGCTGTCCGGAGACACTTCCGGGTCACGTGGCCAGCGTGACATCGCTGCTCTGGCGAGCCAGCGCAGCACACGGAAACGCCGTTTACCTTCCCGCCAGTAAGCGGTCCCTATTTATCTACTTGCACCCGGGGGTGCTTTCGAACTGCTAGGTTGGCAGGCGCTGGGACCGAGCAGCGGGAGCGCACCCCGCCGCGGGGATTCGAACCGCTGACCTTTTGATTGGCAAGCCCTAGGCGCTGAGGCTTTTACCCACAGCGCCACCCGCGTCCCTATGAGACAATATGCAGTCCTTATTGGGGAAAGATGTTAGGATTGCAACCCAGAGAAAATGCTTTAATCTTGGCATCGGAGAATGGCAAAGCATCTTCCAGATTTTCCAATGAAGGCCTTCTGTAGAAGACCAGAATGGATAATGGGTGTGTAGCAAGTCAAATGGTTTTATATTACTTTTGCCTTGCTTTGGCACTGCATTTTCCAAATAATGAATGTCTTCTAGTGCCTTCAAGATAGCGTCAGATTTTTTTTTCAAAGGGTTCCAAGAACTAAGCACAGCAATCTCAAAAAAATGTTGCTTTCGGCTGGAGTGGACTTCAGCAGAAATACAGCCAGTCCAAAGTATTGTTGGAGGCCCCTGTTGCCAGTGTGGAAGCGAAATATAGAAATGATGTGTCTGCATAGTGAGGATGACTAATGGCGTCCCATGAGTTTCTGGCTGGCCCCTGTGAGAACAGAAGCAGTAGTACTAGTTGAGCCATGGCCTGATCCAGCCGGGGATGTTCTTGTGTTCTTATGGCAGAAGCGACATACTTTGCTGTCTTGTGTCAAGAAAGGTTTAGGAGCCCTGATTCCTAGACCCTTGTGTTCTGGCCCATACTGTGTGGTTGAGGTCTTGGTTTGTTCAGTTCACCAGGTTCTTGATAATGGAAATCTATTTATATTTGACTTTCAATCATTCAAAAGTTAAAACAGCAATTCTGAATATTTAAATCTGAGTTTTCCCCCATCATGATTCAGACAACCATAACATAACACAGTGCATTCGAAGTCCGTGTTTGCTTGCTTTTTGCTTCGGCTTCAACAGTTTCTCATTTTACTTTCTTACCACCGGGGATCTGAAAGCTTCGCACAAAGAGATTCTTGTTGAGAGAAGTGATGTGCAATTTAGGAGACAAAGGTCATAACAACTTGTAAAGGTTTTGCAAAATTAGAACTGTGTTGTCGGGTGCGATAGTTGCGGCGGTGTACACAGTACAATGACTACACAATGAGTTGTATAGTCTACAACTCATTCACTCCAGAAAAATTCAGCTGGCTTTAATGCAGAACTAATTTGAAGTAAATAGGTTGTGAATTGCAATCGTATGCATGTCTTGGGCAGGTGCATTATAGGAGACCTAGTGAAATGTACCCTCAAATGTGGCCTTAAAGATGATTTGCTGCTACCTGAGCAGTTGCTTGCCACACCTTCTTCCCAATTACCGTATTTTTCCATGTATAGGTTTTTCTCTTTAAAAAGTCAAAAATTAGGGGGCGTCTTATACACAGGGGTGTCTTATAGACGGGAAAATACGATACTCTCTAGCTTTACCCTCCTTCCTTTCTTTTCCATTGCCCTGGGAAGATGGACAGAGACCCAAGATAATTAGAATCTGTCCTTGGCTCTCCTATGTGTCATTGTCCTTTTCCCTTTCTGCTTAAAGAAATGCTCTTTCACGGGTCTCATTTGTTCTGTCTTTGCTGCTCTCTCTCCTCCAGATAACAGTTCTGGGGCTTTGATTCTTGCATGTGGTTTCTCCAGGCTAATTATTGCTAAGCATTTGCCCCATTAGGCTTTGCTTTCTTTCAGTCTGCTGCTTCCTCTTTAATTATCTGTAAATTTTCGCACATCGTTTGTCTTTCATGTTTTTTAAGCGGCTCTTGCGTCCGGGGGAGGGGGTAATAATAATGAATGAGTTAGGAGCAGTGCTCAGGTTTATTCTAAGCTTTTTGCCATGTGGTGTTCCTCCTCTTCGCAGACAATGTTCTGGTAGCAAGTGTTCATACAGGCAGTACCCAAATATATTTGGGGGGTTATTATCTCTTTTAGAAACCAATCCATGTGTTCTTCTTCATTCTAATGCATTTGACATTCTGTTCTATCCATTTTGACCATGTATTTGGGTGTGCGGGAGAGCACCTCTTTTTTTTGTTTTTGTTTTTTGGGGGGGAGGTTTGCTAAAAAAAATTTATCAGATTTCCATTGAGTGTTTAAACTCCAAACATTGCTGCCATGCAATCTCCATTCATTTCAAAAGGTTATTATACTGCAGGCTTGACACCAGCTTGGTATCGCAACTGGAGTGTTGGACTGATACTTAGGAGACACGGGTTCGAATCCCCGCTCTTCCATGCAGCTTGCATGGGCCAATCATTTTCTCTCAGCCTAACATACCTCAAAGGGTTTTGTGTGAGGATAAAATCCAGGGGGGAGAGGATACAGTGCACCCCACCCTGAGCTCCTTGGAGGAAATGTGGGCTGTCAATGTCACAACTAAATAATAAATAATAGCAAATGTTATCCCAAAGCTGGGTAAGCCCTCGATTGTAGCTTTGAACAGGTGAGGCGGGCAATAAATAAATTGAGAGTGGGTTTCCTCCACTCTCCTCCATTTGTCTATTTATTCCCCCCCCCCCACACACACACACAAAACTACAATTGTGTAAGCAAAATAAACATAAGATGTGAGTTACCTGTACTAGGATTCTGGCATCCAAACACCACTATAGATTAGCCAGTTTTGGAAAGGTTATAGAGTGCCACAAATAGGTACCAGAAGTGACTATCGTTTCCTACATATGTAGGACATATGTATCACAATGTTAATGTGGGGGGAAAAAAATCCTTCCAGTAGCACCTTAAAGACCAACTAAGTTAGTTCTTGGTATGAGCTTTCGTGTGCATGCACACTTCTTCAGATACATGG
>JAXCMG010000039.1:14302757-14409190 GCA_034642415.1 Podarcis siculus
ACCTCTTCTGAAGGCCGGAGGGGGGCGAAAGGCTTTGCTCCCCACCGCCAGCATTTAAAAGAGGTCCCCGGAGATTTCCCTATGGGCTTTCTTCTTGCGAAGCAAGCCCATAGGGAAATTCGTCTTGCGAGGCATTCGTCTTGCGGGGCACCACTGTATATCCCCCTCTTTGCACAGCGCCCCTTCAGCGAAGCAGCAGGAGAAATGGAAGGGGCTCCGTTTCTCCTGCCGCTTTGCAGAAGGGGTGCTGAGCAGAGAGGGGGAGATTTTTTTTTCTTGTTCTCCCCCTCTAAAACAAGGTGCGTCCTATGGTTCGGCGTCCTATAGAGCGAAAAATACGGTAGTTCAGAAAGAAGAATAACAAGTTGTTGGAGTTAAGAATCCCAAGGCATCCTTTAAAAAGCAACAATGAAAGTGCTTAGTGTTGCTACCTGAAAAATGCATGCAGATTTGAAATTAACAGGACACTATAATGACACCTTCTCTTCCCATTTCAGCTTTAATCGCCTTGACTTACCTCCATATGACTCTTTTGAAGAATTACGAGAAAAGCTTCTTATGGCTGTTGAAAACGCTCAAGGATTTGAAGGGGTGGATTAAGACGGCGCCTGTTCCTTATTATTACTACTATTGTTGTTATTATTTTTGAAACAAAGATTCTGTTCACGGAGCAAGTTCTGTGCGCTCTTTTCGATTTGCCTGACAAGACAATTCACAAGACCCAGAGGCAGAACAAGTTGCACGGTGGTTGGTTCATGGAGCAAACTCTTGTACAGTGCAGACGTCTAAATTGGAAGTAACTTTCTCTCACCTGTGGATAGTATTTCTGAAATTTCCATGGCAAGTTACCAACTGGTGGATGTGTACTCTTGACTACATTTCAGAGGGACTTGTTCTATTTATGTTGTGCCTCTAGGCAAAAGCCCTTAATAAATGTTTTACATACTTTCTAATGACAATGAATGGAATTAATCCTTTTACAGGTAGAGTATTACAGCTCATGTTTACTTTCTAAAAATGATTTAAGACATTTTCAAATTTTATTTCAATACAATTAAACAAAAAGAAGCATATACTGGAAAAAAAATGAGCTTACTTCTTTTCCTCATAATTTGTCTATAGACTTGATGCCTGTGGCATTTTAGTTTCAAAAGTACCTCTCCCCCCCCCCCCCGTTATTTTTGTTGTTGTTCAACCTCGTGTCCCCCGTCTTTTGGAATCCTAGGAGCAACGTTTTTATAAGGAATTTTCTGCAAATTGGAAGTATTATCAGAATATACCTAATGCCTTTTAATTACACGCATTGAGCTTTCACAGACAACGGAGAGAAAAACAGTGATTCGGATGTAAAGTATTTTATACAAATCAAGAGAATATTTACAAGAGGATCATAACACAGCATGCCAAATCTCTCATTCAATAAGGAAATTGTTTCATTATTCTTTAATAATATTGATATGTATTATATAGCTCTTTTGGTGATGGAGATGGCATTATTGTCTTGGGGGGGTATGCTTAATACTGCTGCTTACCTTTGTACAGTGACTGTTTAATTCTCTACTCTTTGCAATGGAGGCATTCTGAACTAATCCTGGCAACGGCTTGATTTGGACAAAGGCTGTGAAGACCAGATCCACACAAACTCCCGTCTCTATACATTTGCTAATGGTCTCTAAATGAGGATATATATTTTTCCCCCTTTATTTTTAACTGCACCAATTCTAGAAGCACTTTATTGTACCACATTGGAGCTCATCTCTTTCTCCCTTTTTTTTTTAAAGAAATCATAAACATTAATGTGACAATATACCTTCTCACTGCCCCCTGTCTTTTTGGTGCAATCATTTTCAGTTGTGAATTTGGATGCAGCTGACAATGTGGGGAAAAACCTACAGAGCTGAATCTGCAAACACTAATTGTATTTTGAGGGGCTGGGTGTTTGGGTTTTTTTGTTTTCGTTTCTTCCCCTTGACCAAGATTTATTTAATATATACAGTTATCTAGTCAGTTTTGTAATCTATGACATGTTGCATGATTAAACGATAATGCTTGACTTCTAACTGTTATGTACTAGATTAAAGGGGGAAAGAGCAGGTATGGTACCTGTGGTCCACTTGAAAGGGAATGGTAGCAGAACTAATCGGATAAATCACATTGACTGGTTTTAGTCAGCTTTGTCGCATCTTTGCCCACCCAAGTCAAAACTGGCAAACGAGCTGCTATCCAGCTAAGGGAGGAAGCCCTAGTGAACATAGTGGGATTTGCTTCTGAGTAAGCATGCAATGAACTGAGATACTAGGGCATTTCCACAGGTGAGGTGATCTTAAACTGATATAAAAGATGACAGCACTCTTGTTTTTCTATTCATCCGTCCTGTCTTCCTGCCTCTTCTCTCCCCTCTGTTTTATCTACTCCATCTTTATCCTTTTCTTAAAACAAGAAAATGGGTAGATTTGTTTCTGTTGAAACCCAGCTTAGATCATAACCTGCTTCTAACTCACAAGAGTATACCGCTAATTGGCATTTCCCTCTTGCATTCTGCCCCTTCAACTCCTGGAAGACAATGTCACCAGAAAGATAGAAAATATTTTATTTTTTTCCATTTTCAGTTATTTTTCTTTTTAAATTTTGTTTTTGGGTCCTCGCCTTTTATTTAGCTTTGTACTAGATTTCCAGCCATGTGCAAAATCAGTGTTTCGGTGGGGGGGGGGGTCAAACTAAATTCTACTCAAGAGCAGACCCTTTGAAATGAATGTGTTCAAAGTTAGTCATGCCCATTATTACTTTTTCACTGTTGAGTATGGCTAACATTGAATATAACCCATAAAAATCTGAGCTCTACTTGTTGATACCATGTAGCAAACTTCAATAATAAACAATAATGATAAATTTAAGCAGTTCCTTCCTCTGTCTGGGGGGGCTAAAACATAAGGAGACCACAATTTTGAAATTCAGAACATAAACGTGAATCAGAAACCAGATTTACAGAATGTAAAGTATAATTGTTGTCTTGGCTGGGCTGCTAATAACTAATGACTGCCAATCTTTATATTTGGATCAAGGTAGGGAACCTTTTTAAGTCTAGGGGCCATATTACCTAGCGGGCAACTCTCACAAGAGCCACATGTCATTGGTGGTGGGAAAATGGAAGTGATTGCTTTCTTTGTACAGTAACCATACTGTACAAAGCCAGCCATACTCACTTCTCTCCATCCATCCAGACAAGTGTGTGTGATGGTAGCCTAGCAAGGACATGTTGCCTGTGTGTCAGGGACTGGCTAGATGAGGAATGGTGGGAGCCTCCCACCCAGGAGGAGGACAGGGAAGAGGAGGACTTAGACCCTGAGTCCTGGTGGTGGGACAATAGGGAAGAGGCCGGGGAAAGGATGAGCTGAGAGGTTGCCAAAGCAGGAGGTTGGAGTCATCAAGCAGGGTCTAAAGAAGGAGACCCTTACAGGACAGTCTCGGTCCTGCTGGCTCTCCTCCTCTCAGGCCCCGCTCTGGGAGAGTCCTACATGTTGCTGAGCAATGGACTAGACAAGCCCAGAGGAAGAGCTCATCCCCTATGTTGCAGACTCTGTTTGGGAAGGCTCCAGAGTGAGGAGCTGGAGGGGAGCTCAGTTTGCAGCTGGAGTCCAGCCAGGGAGACCACGCTGTGTTACTTTCTGTGAATGAAAGTCAACTACATTTCAAGCCCCTAGCCTTTTCCTGACCTGCAGGGGCCCGGAACCTTCCTGTCAGCTCTCAAAACACTCTGGAGAGTCCCAGGACAGAGAAGCCCAGTGGGCCACATTTAGCCTGAGTTTATTATTTCTTTGAGATAGAGGCAAGCCTGCCCATCGTGTAATGCGTGTCTCTTGTCAGGTAGGTTATCGGCACCTCGCTTCCTTTAAATTTTCCCCATCTCCATGGACCCAACTTTGATAAGTTGGGCCCACTGCCCTTGCCCCCTAGTTTGGCCCTGTAGCAATGTGGCATCTCACTCACTTGATCACATGATGGTTGAGGGATGTTGCTTCCAGTTGACAGAAAAGAGCAGGGAGGTGAAGGGAGGAAGCAAACCTCACAAGTAGCTTACAAAGTCAAAGGAACTATTTAAACTACAACACATTTTCAAATCAAGCGCTTAGAAAGAGGGAGGGGGCAGATCACCCCTACACAGAAGGAACATTTTGGCACAGAGGAAAATAGCAACTATCTAGCACGGTTATGATCAGGAGGGAGGGGAGTAGCTGAATTTGATTGCGAAATTATATCAACAAACAGGAGTTTGCTAGCATCCTTCCCGTTCTATTCCCTAACAAAGGATCATACAGTTACACAATCAAATTGTCAAGTGGCCTAACTCTTGCTCATTTGCCCCCCACTAACACCCAGTACCCTACACCAGGGTCTTCTGGCATAAATTTGCACAGTAACCTTCCAGGAGATCAGTGAAGGTGTGTTTTTTCCCCCATTCCCGCAAGTTTAACAATGGCAAGCCACTTTGGAAATTAAATCTCTTCCAAATTGCTAATTCACTAATTCCTTAGCCACAGTGCTCCTCGCCTGTAAAATACGAGTATTAATTGGTTGCCTTTGGGAGCTGTACCAGCTCCTTTGAGTTTTGTGTTAGAAACACCGACTCGGGTGTAGGCTTATATTTGTAAATACAGTGGATGAGTCACGCAGCGCAGTACGTAATTGACTCTGCTGTACACTCGCCCCCATTATTCTACACGTGCCTCTAATTAGTGGTTAAAAAAATTAAGAAGTAGATCCCAGAAGCCTGAGGTGTTCCTAGCCAGCTACTTTTGTGAAATGACCCTGGATCTTATGGTGTGGTTTAGAGAGAGTACAAACAGAGCAAAGTGTTAGGATGCACTGCCATAAAGACAGGCGTTCTGATCTTGCTATAGACTGTTCCTCTGTGACCTTCCATTCTGTTTGCTCTTTTGTGCTTCCCAAACCTTTTGTTGTGCTTTTTAGTCGCTTGTTTCACAGCAGCCCATTTCTGCCATTTTTGCTTGTCGGTCTGCGTTATAAGCCTTCAGGCTGTTAGTGGGAGAAAATTTACAGATGTGGATTTTATTTTATTTTTATTCTATGGCATGAACAGAGTCTGAAACTTGAGCATATATAGATATGCCTGGGAACTGTAGCAGCAAGCGCCAAGGTGCACCTTCTGATTAAAATGGGTGTTTTGAAATGTTTTCAGATTAGTTCCATTGTCACTTTTGCCTGACCAAATCCAGAAAAAATGTTCCATTTCATGCAATGTCAAGCCAGTCTTCCAAACAAATCAAAATCCACCTGCTTCTAGATTTCATCCCTGTTGGTGGAATTATGCAGCTTTCTGCCTTCCTGATTGTTACCTGCTTGGCCTCAGCTTCAGTCCCTGGCAACACTAGTTGAAAGCTCAGGCAGCAAGTAAAGGTGAGCAGATGCACTAAGATAACATGAGATTGCTTCCACACCAGCCCCAGAATGCGGTACTGGCTATGAATAATCATGTGCTCGTGACGCTAGGGTCACAGCACACCTGTGGCCTCCTTCCCATATAAACTGGAGCTTCTGGTGTTTTGGAGCAGCACATTAAGAGAAAAGTAGCGTTGGAAAGAGGAGCCAATATGGAGAGCAGGCTGAGGACTAGGAGGAGTTGGGCCAGATCCCACATTGGAGAGTCCTGGGCAAATTGTCCTTGGGGGCAGGCTCCCTTTTCTTGGTAAGTGGGCCCCCGTGGGCTTACCTGGCCCCAGTGGCCCTGCTCTGGGCAGCACAGGGAAGCTGCGTTGAGCCGCCATTTTAATTTCCCACAAATGACACACAACAACGTTCTTCTTATTCCTTACTTGCCCTTCAACCATAAGGTTTCAGGACCGGTTGCAACAGCGCAACATGCAGTTATAAAAAGCAAAACCACCCCAACCAAAGTTGAACAGTATAGATTGAGCAGGAGAGATGGGTCCTACAAAATAAAACGCCTTAGAAGAAGTGCATTGTGGGAAATTAAAAGAGGGGATAGAATCGACTTCCTGGCATAGGAAGCCTAAAAATAAAGGAGGCAGGCACAGCTGTAGGCCGCCAGGTGCTGCCATAGTCCCTGTTGGGAAGCAATCCTTCCTTCTCGTTTATTTATCTTGCAGTCAGTACTGTTCCTGAAGTCTCTCCCCCCCCCCTTTATGTTTTTGAGCTTCATGTATTTGACCATTTCCTGACAAATCAGTAGAGGACGTTGCTGTGAAGGCTAATCGCATGCCTCCCTGTCAGAGCCCATTTCTCACTTCCCCACCTCATCCCAATATAGCAAACCAACCTAAACGACCTGTTGGTTTTGTTTGTTGCCCTTTGCACTGTGGCGAGTGAGCATGACTGCAGGAATTCTATCTCAAAAGTCACTGTTTGTTAGCATTCCACCTGTGGAAGAACTTAAATCTGTACACGTTGGTGGAGAGATGAGTAGTACAGCCTACCCACCTCTGTTACTACTTTAGTTTTCTGTGAGTAATATGAAAACAAACCAGGATTGTGGTGGTTTGAATGCTCAAATGCAGATGTAAAATTAAAGCTTTTTTTAAAAAAACAAACGGAACAAGTTTGCTTCTCTGAAATTCTGAGGGAGAACACTGGATGAAAGATGTTGCACTACAAATGAAGTGTACAAACCTGGTTATGTTTCTAAAATCTGGATTATTCCCCAGCCAAATATATTTTATTTAAGTTTATATTCTGCTTATATTTTAAGCAGGGTGCAGGGGTCGCTCAAAGTAGTTCACAACGTATCATGAACAAAGATCAAATACAAAAATACTAAGGGGGCGAGAATCCACATTATAAAACACCCCTAACTAGATAGGCAAGGGACGCGGGTGGCGCTGTGGGTAAAACCTCAGCGCCTAGGACTTGCCGATCGCATGGTCGGCGGTTCGAATCTCCGTGGCGGGGTGAGCTCCCGTCGTTCGGTCCCAGCTCCTGCCCACCTAGCAGTTCGAAAGCACCCTTAAGTGCAAGTAGATAAATAGGTACGGCTTTATAGCGGGAAGGTAAACGGAGTTTCCGTGTGCTGTGCTGGTGCTGCTCGCCAGAGCAGCTTCGTCACGCTGGCCACGTGACCCAGAAGTGTCTCCAGACAGCGCTGGCCCCCGGCCTCTTAAGTGAGATGGGCACACAACCCTAGAGTCGGACATGACTGGCCCGTACGGGCAGAGGTACCTTTACCTTAACTAGACAGGCACCCTCGTCAACATCAGAATGAAACACCCGAAAACCTGCTACAGTGGTATCTCGGTTTTCGAACATGCCTCGGAAGTCAAACCAGAAACATGGCTTCCGTATTGGGATTTCCGTTCTGAGTTTTCAGTTTTCGAACATTTCAGAACTTGAAAGGTCTTCCAGAAAGGGTAATGTTCGAAAACCGAGGTACCTACCAAAAAATACAATGAAAACTCTTGTTTTAAAATACTGTAATTCGCAACTGAGCAAAAGAAAAGAAAAAACTCTTTCTGACCCACCATATGCCCAATGACGTAATTAAACAACCCAATCCAATTAAATTCCTAACCCCATAGTCAACCATAAGCACAGCTTAAAGGTAAAGGGACCCCTGACCATTAGGTCCAGTCGTGGCCAACTCTGGGGTTGCGGCACTCATCTTGCTTTATTGGTCGAGGGAGCCGGCATACAGCTTCCGGGTCATGTGGCCAGCATGACTAAGCCACTTCTGGCGAACCAGAGCAGCGCACGGAAACGCCGTTTACCTTCCCGCCGGAGCGGCCCCTATTTATCTACTTGCACTTTGACATGCTTTCAAACTGCTAGGTTGGCAGGAGCTGGGACCGAGCAATGGGAGCTCACCCCGTCGCGGGGATTCGAACCGCCGACCTTCTGATCAGCAAGTCCTAGGCTCTGTGGTTTAACCCACAGCGCTACCCGCGTCCCAAACACAGCTTAAACTGCAGCTAAAATTGCATTCCACTCAAGCACACATAATTAGCGCATGCACAACAACCAAACACAGAAACCCTACAAACAATGTACTCAAACTTTACTCCTCTAGCACGCAGTTCCGATAATTCTGCATTGCATCCTCAACAGCCCACTCATGAGACCTAGACAACTACTGACATACAAAGCAATACACCCCACCCTCTAAATAAAGCATTCATGCCAAGCAGTCCCTCTCCTTCTGGAGGTGGGGGGTGGCATACAATATATGCCCAATAGCAGAGGGTTCACATGGGGGCAGGAGGAACAGAATCCACCTTTTCCCAACTTTCTAACCGCCAGGCAATAACACATCCTCTGTTTTCACACACACCCCAAAACAAAAGGACAGAACAGAAAACTATTAGATAAACGAGGTGCCTCATATAAATACCATTCACTGCCTTGGTTTCTCACCTGAGGGATCCAAAACTACCCCCAAGTAGCACTTCTGGTGCTCTGCTTCACTTCAAATGGATGAGCTGGGTTGCTACTAGCTGCACCCAAGAGAGACACAACCAAAAAGGGTAACAAAGGGGGGCTGGAATGGACAGCTGCCGGGTGTGAGTGAGCTGGAAGCAGAGATGCTGCAAGATCTGAGGAGAGAGAGATGCCTTGCTGTGTGCCGGCTCTAAAGCAGTTAGGAGCAAGATCTGTTGGGGCATTGATGCTGTGAGGCCCTCCATCTTATGTTCGGGTTGTATATATGCACAAACAAACCCATATATCCTAAAGACACAACAGTTTCCACTGACCTTCCTTCCAAGTCTTAGATAAGCACTGGAACGCCTGGTGTCTCTCATTTTCAGAGGCCGGAGTGATGTGTAACAATATTCGCAGCACATACTCAAAAGAGGTTTCAGACGCCTTCTTCGGCTGCAACATTCAGTCTCCAGCTGTAAAACATATGGATTATTATTATTATTATTTATACCCCCCCATCTGGGCAGCTTCCAACAAAAGATTAAAAATACATTAAAACATCAGTCATCAAAAACTTCCCTGCGGCCTTCAGAGGTCGTCTAAAAGTCAGATAGTTGTTTCTTTCCTTGACATCTGATGAGATGGCGTTCTACAGGTGCCACTACCGAGAAGGCCCTCTGCCTGGTTCCCTGTAACCTGGCTTCTCACAGGGAGGAAACCGCCAGATGGTCCTCGTTGCTAGATCTCATTGTCTGGGCTGAACTATGGAGGTGGAGACGCTCCTTCAGGCATACTGGGCTGAGGCCATTTAGGGCTTTAAAGGTCAGCACCAATTGTGCTCGGAAATGTACTGAGAGCCAACGTAGGTATTTCAAGACTGGTGTTAAGAGTCTAGTGAGACATTAAGAGGATAACACACCTGGATATGAATCTGGAGGTGAACCATTTTACTGCCGCATCGTATGTTGGATAGGCACAAGGCCCAAATTCAAGCCAATAAACTCTCAAAGGGAGAGCAAGAGGAAATAAACCTGATAACAAATCCATGAGGAAGCTGTTGGTAGATATAAGGGGAATGAACATCTCAT
Organism: Podarcis siculus; assembly: GCA_034642415.1. Taxonomy (NCBI): domain Eukaryota; kingdom Metazoa; phylum Chordata; class Lepidosauria; order Squamata; family Lacertidae; genus Podarcis; species Podarcis siculus. The sequence continues at coordinate 14,312,231 of JAXCMG010000039.1, forward strand.
CTTCTTAAACCACATTTGCTGGAGCAATAAGGACCAGCAGAGGCACTGTCAAGGGGGTGGGGGAATAAACTTGGTTGTAATCTCTCCTATTTTATAAGAACAAACAACTGGCAATATCTGTGCACATTCAGTGAAAAGTGTGTTTCTTTAATTTTGGTAAACCAGCTTATTGGTATTATTATTAATATAATTTCTACACTGCCTTCGCCCGAGGTTCACGGAGCAGTTTATAATATAAAAACACAAAAATACCTAGCATAGTTACAAACCAAACAATAACCCCCCCCCCCCCCCCCAGTTTAAAAGGCCATAGATAGTTTAATCAGCCAAAGGCCTGGGAGAAGAGCATTTTTGCCTGGCACCTAAAAATATGTTGGAAGTTGGAAGCCACTGCAGGAAAGTTCTGTTCTTGTGTTGCCACCCTGCAGACCTTTTGTAGAGGGTCGACACTAAGAAGGGCCTCAGAGGATGATTTCAGGGTCCGGGTCAGCTCATATGGGGAGAGGCAATCCTTGAGAAGGTATTGTGGTCGTGAGCCTTTGAAGGCTTTCTAGATCAAAACCAACACTTTGAACTGGGCCAGGAAACTGACTGGCAGCCAAGTGCAGTTGGGCCGGGCTTGGCGTTGTATGTTCAAACTGGTGCCTCTGAATTCTGCACCAGGATTGACTTTCAAGGGGAACAAGAGCAATTTTTCCCCTTCACTTTAACTTCTGATTTGCCGAAATCAGGATTCTTGGAATTCACAGTAAATCTTTCAAAGAGGACACTGTTGAGTTCTGAAACTATCTTTCAGCCTGAATGAAGACAGCTTCTGAATGGTAAAAGCTTTCAAACATTCCTGAAGAAATTTGCTGTTTCCAAACCCATTAGATTGCTAAACTACTTCTGGACAGCAAGGATAATGAGCTCATCTGCCATAATGAGCTTATAGATTTGTGCGTTAAAAAAATAAGCAAACCAGCAAATGCAAATGTATAAGTGAGCTATCCTAAAAACTTTGTTATAGAGTAGTAGTCTATTGTCTCCCAAGAAAGATGGATGCCAACGAAGTAAATAACACACTGGATGATATTCAACACTCGTTCTAATCAGAATAGACCCATTGAAGCTAATGGACATGATCATCTTAGGTTCATACATTTCAATGGTCTGCTCTGGGGAGGCCTTAGTTGAATATAATCCAGTGTTCTCATTTGGAATATCTTTGAAAACATACTTCCATTAGATATACAAACATAAATGCTGGTTTGATTAAAGATCATTTTATTTTCTTAAGATTTATGAAGGGAATTACTGGCTATTGTTCACCTGATGGAGAGCAAACATTTAATAAGAAGTTATGGAAATAGACACATGTTGTACTTTAAATTATATGGCTTGTTTCCTTGAAAGTTTAATATTTGTATTTCAAACACTACTCTTTTTAAAACGTACTATTTACAAATTTAAGAAAAATCACACAAAATCAGCAGGAATATCAAGAGAGAAATTCTTAAATGTACAGTTATCAATCAACATAGTCCTGCTTGATCTATGACTATATTCAGGTGTGCATTTCCAAACAGTGTATATTCAGAAACAGGGCATTTCTAATAGCAACACAGAAAGGACTCACACCAAACACAATTCACACATAACGTAGACTTTACTTTTGCTTTATCCGGCAAATAAACTGTCATTCCAGTGTAAGGTAAAGATAAAGAGACCCCTGACCATTAGGTCCAGTCGTAACCGACTCTGGGGTTGCGGCGCTCATCTCGCTTTATTGGCCAAGGGAGCCGGCGTACAGCTTCTGGGTCATGTGGCCAGCATGACTGAGCTGCTTCTGGAGAACCAGAGCAGCGCACGGAAATGCCGTTTACCTTCCCACTGGAGTGGTACCTATTTATCTACTTGCACTTTGACGTGCTTTCGAACTGCTAGGTTGGCAGGAGCAGGAACAGAGCAACGGGAGCTCACCCCGTCGCGGGGATTCGAACTGCCGACCTTCTGATCGGCAAGTCCTAGGCTCTGTGGTTTAACCCACAGCACCACCCGTGTCATTCTAGTGTACCTGATTCTAAAAAAAACAATAATCCAAAATGTTATTTCCATGGAGCTAATGTCGTTTATGAAGCAAGCTAGACCTCATCAAAATTCAGATGTATGCGGTCTAGAAGTTACAGGAAACATCAAAATGTCTCTATTGTTGGAGCAATCCCAACCTCAGCAGTAAGGCAGCTAATGGACCTCAAGTAGCAACCCTAACTGCCATCCCACTGGTGGAGATAGAAGCACCATGATGGAACTGACATGCTGCACACCAGCAAAGATCTTCCAACAGCAAAGCAGGGGGAATTGGGGTGGCAGAGATGCCACAACCAACACTCCTTGTTTCCCTGATATGTCTGCAGAGATGATGAGACTCCACATCATCTCTTGTGGCTGGTGTTTTTTACTCCCTCCCATTGACTACCCATTTGGGGGCAAAAAGGATGAACACATCCTGCAGAACTTTACTGATAGCTACAACAGACCCTCCAAGTGTCCCTATTTTCCAGAGACATCCATGATTTAGAGAAGCCGTCCCAGTTTCTGCTTTGATTTCCTTAGGATGTCCCTATTTTCATTGGAGAAATGTTGGAGGGTATGGAGTTATCTGACCCCCAAGCCATCTGAAGGCAATCCTGTATAGGGAAGTTTTTTAAGATGTTTAATCTTTTATTATGTTTTTATATCTGTTGGAAGCTGCCCAGAGTGGCTGGGGCAACCCAGTAATGTGTGCAGGGTATAAATAGTAAAATTATCATGGGAATGGGACATCCCAATTTTCGTTGGAGGGTATGCTACAATGGCTGAACATGAAGTCATAATCAGCTAAGGCCACTTTCACACCATATATCTAGAGCACAGTTATGCCTTCCCCAAAGAATTCTGGGAGCTGAAGTTTGTTAAGGGCACACCACTAGTTATTAGGAGCCCCCTATTCTCCTCACAGAGCTACAATTCCAAATGGTTTCACAATCAATACCTTTTCACAGGGAATTCTGGGAATCATTGCTCTCATATGAAGAATAGGGATCTGCGTCATCCTGAACAAATTACTGCTCCCAGATTTCTTTGGGGAAAGCTGAGACTGATGACACAGGGGTCAGCAAACTTTTTCAGCAGGGGGCTGGTCCACTGTCCCTCAGACCTTGTGGGGGGCCGGACTATATTGAGGGGGGGAGGAAATAATTCCTATGTCCCAGAAATAACCCAGAGATGCATTTAAAATAAAAGGACACATTCCACTCATATAAAAACACACTGATTCCCGGACCGTCCATGGACCGGATTTAGAAGGCGAATGGGCCGGATCCAGCCCCCAGGCCTTAGTTTGCCTACCCATGGTTTAAAGTGATGATGTAAATAAGTAAACACCCTGAAATCAACAGACTTTTCAATGGGTCTACTCTGAGTATGTTGTCCTTGATCCAGGAAATTCAGTTAACCAATCTGTATTCATATTCATTGGTGTGACTAACAAAATATTTTATTTTATTCAACATCTTTATCAACGACTTGGATGATGGACTCAAGGGCATCCTGATCAAATTTGCAGATAACACCAAACTGGGAGGGGTGGCTAACACCCCAGAGGACAGGATCACACTTCAAAACGACCTTGACAGATTAGAGAACTGGGCCAAAACAAACAAGATGAATTTTAACAGGGAGAAATGTAAAGTATTGCACTTGGGCAAAAAAAATGAGAGGCACAAATACAAGATGGGTGACATCAGGCTTGAGAGCAGTACATGTGAAAAGGATCTAGGAGTCTTGGTTGACCACAAACTTGACATGAGCCAACAGTGTGACGCGGCAGCTAAAAAAGCCAATGCAATTCTGGGCTGCATCAATAGGAGTATAGCATCTAGATCAAGGGAAGTAATAGTGCCACTGTATTCTGCTCTGGTCAGACCTCACCTGGAGTACTGTGTCCAGTTCTTGGCGCCACAGTTCAAGAAGGACACTGACAAACTGGAACGTGTCCAGAGGAGGGCAACCAAAATGGTCAAAGGCCTGGAAACGATGCCTTATGAGGAACGGCTAAGGGAGCTGGGCATGTTTAGCCTGGAGAAGAGGAGGTTAAGGGGTGATATGATAGCTATGTTCAAATATATAAAAGGATGTCACATAGAGGAGGGAGAAAGGTTGTTTTCTGTTGCTCCAGAGAAGCGGACACGGAGCAATGGATCCAAAGTACAAGAAAGAAGATTCCACCTAAACATTAGGAAGAACTTCCTGACAGTAAGAGCTGTTCGACAGTGGAATTTGCTGCCAAGGAGTGTGGTGGAGTCTCCTTCTTTGGAGGTCTTTAAGCAGAGGCTTGACAACCATATGTCAGGAGTGCTCTGATGGTGTTTCCTGCTTGGCAGGGGGTTGGACTCGATGGCCCTTGTGGTCTCTTCCAACTCTATGATTCTATGATTCTATTTTATCACAAAATAAAAATTGCCCCCAGTTAATCACTGACCAGAACCTAGTCCTGATCCTTCGGCAAATTTGATGAAAACAGTTTAAGTGTGTGTTATCAGCAGCCAGAATATGGTGGCTTCAAATTTTGGAAACTCTCTCGTCCTCTTTCCCCACCCCCTCCCCCAGAGCCTCCAAAAGTTGAGGGTTTTGTTGAGGGTTTCCAATATTTAATCAAGTTAATTGCTTAAAATATGGGTGGTTAATTGAGGTATATCAAATTTTATTATTTAACCGAATAGGTCATTATACTAATGATCAAATAAAACATAATAAGATAATCCATTTAGAACTGGCTTATTTCCTTCAGAGACCATTCACGGTGCTGCTTGTGTTAAAATGAATGGGTCCAGTTAATATATTTAAAATCAATTTTATTTAATATCTGGAAGTGCCTAAGATGTACTAGGAACTGGACGTTTGAAAATGGCTCCATGCCTATTAAGTAAATAAATGAAAAGGAAAGATTATGATGGTGGTGGCTACTTTTATTACACGCAGCTATATACCATCCTCCATTAAAAGAAACCCTAGGGCAGTATGGAAAGGAAAAAATTATATATTGAAAAATACATTAATACTCCATATTCTAATGCATTTTAAAAAACTACTTGCAACAATACAAATCCACCGTAGAAAAAACCAGGTCAATAAGAATAATTACCAACAATTATTGTTAGTAACAATACAAATCAGTAAGTGTTTACATGAACAAGTAAATCTTCAAAACATGTCAGAATGATGATCAAGATGGTCCCTGCCTAACCTCCAGAGACGTTATCCCAAAGCCTGGGTGCCATGGCGGAAAAGACCTGAGTCCTGGTTGATGCAAGACATACCTGTGCAAGAGGCAGTATAAGCAGGATGTATTGATCTGCAGATATTGGTAAACAAGCACGTCTACAATGGGAGAATACATTGACTTGCAAATTACTTCACAGCCCTAAGCTACTAAAGTGGTGTACAATAAAATAATATAAAATACAAAAACTACATTCTCAAATCAACTAAAAACAATAAAACAAATGTTGGAGAAAAGCAAATACATTTCCTTCTTTTGAGCCTTTAGCTATTGCATGTGTTACTTTAAACCACACAAGCCCACTCTTTGTCTAGCAATCCAGCCAACACTTTGCTTGTAGCCCCTCTGTCTAAGTTCATCCCTAAAAGCTGAGCCATTTTGTTTTGTCTCGCCTAACATGATGAGAGAAGATGCCTGTTATTTCTCTCCTCTACTCATCCTACAGTTTCTTCAAATAAAAATCTGCTCCTGCATGAATAAAGCCTTTGAACTTTCAATTCAAGTCATCCAAGCTGCATGTCCTCCTAACCACAATTTCTAGTCAATATTCCTTAAAATGACCGGGTCACACCAGGGAAATCGCTCTTGAGCAAAAATACATTTGGTAGCTGTCTAAATATCAAGACACTAGGCCTCATTTCAGCTGGTAACTGATTCCAGGGTGGGCCCAGGGCCCAGGCAATGTTCGGCAAAAAGGGCTCCCTTGAACACTGAAATCAGCATGCAGCCACTGAGAGATATTTCACACACTGCTTTTTGAGAGGTACACCTTAAAGAAATAAAGTGTCCCCCTTAGTGTGTCCAGTAGCACTGCCAGAAATATGTATTTGCAAACACGCTTGCTGTCCACTACAGTTTGCTGCAGCTCACTGGCAAGAGTAGAATCTGAGGTTTGCGGCCATGTTTGCAATGTGTGAAACGTAATCCTTATAATTTGTGCTTTTAAGATCCTTATAGTGAGTACGGTGGTATTTCGGGTTAAGTACTTAATTCGTTCTGGAGGTCCGTTCTTAACCTGAAGCACCACTTTAGCTAATGGGGCCTCCCGCTGCCGCTGCGCCGCCAGAGCACGATTTCTGTTCTGATCCTGAAGCAAAGTTCTTAACCTGAAGCACTATTTCTGGGTTAGCAGAGTCTGTAACCTGAAGCGTATGTAACCTGAAGCATATGTAACCTGAGGTACCACTGTATTCTTATCTTTAATAATTCTGGACTATTTCCTACGTGGCATGGCCACATGTTGACACTTAAGCGTGCATTTTTCTTCTGCCTGCAAGCATCAGAAATTTCCACCTGGTCAGTCCCCTCCTCCTATTTCCCCCTCTGGCCCTCTATCACTTGTTAGATTAGCTGGAGGACATGCCCTAGCAATGAAATCAGTTTTTAAACAAATGACAGAACTTTGAACCTCACGCTGAAGTTAAAGAATAACAGCAAGGGAAGCCGGATCAATGGCTAGCAAATATTAGTTGTGGCTGAGCCACGGACATGTAACTTTGAAAAATGTCAGCCCTTCTCCTTGATGTCGCTACAATCCATCACCCATGCCATGCCCCCAAGGAAATCACATCTTTGAAGTTACGGAAGCCCCAACCCTTTAAAAGCAAAAGGCACGGTGAAAATATACATGATTAGGCAGATATACAAAAGGGCAGATGTTTTGGTCTACAGAAATAAAAACAGAAAGTGCTAAGAAACCCTATTGGTGGAGATCCTCAAACCCAGAGTCAAAAGGTGGCCCTCGAGGGCTTTCCATCTGGCCCTTGGGACTGTTACAGGCCAGACCCACTCTCCCCAGAATGCAGCCTTCAATGGTCATGTTCCACTGCCGCCTCAAGTGCTTTTGCCTGGCTGGAATTTCTGTGTGAACTCTGATGCTTGCCTGGAGGGACAGATGTTGGTACAGCTTCTCTTCAGCTTCTGCGTGGCTGGTAGCTAGCCTGACTGTACTGTTATGTCTATTGCCCACAGCCGGCATGTGTGCCCCGCTCTTGGGAATCACCGTGGTCCCCCACCACTGCCTTAGAAATTGACTGGTTCACACTAGAGCACCATTCCAGGTCTCATCAACCCCAGCCAGAATGATCCATCATCAGGGATGGTGGGAGATGGAGTCCCCAGACATCTGGAGGGGTGCAGGTTCCCCATCCATGTGTTATAGCCAACACAGTGCCCTCCAGATGTTGTTGGACTCCCATCAGCCTCAGCTAGCATGGTCAGGGATGATGGGATATGTAGTCCAACAACATCTGGAGGGGACCACATTGGCTACCATATATTGACAGTGACAGTTGTTGGGAATCACAAGTTGGTCTAGTGTTGTTCTCCCTCACTGCAAGAAGCCAGGTTACAGGGAAGCAGGCAGAGGGCCTTCTCGGTAGTGGCACCCGCCCTGTGGAACGCCCTCCCACCAGATCTCAAAGAAAACAACAACTACCAGACTTTTAGAAGACATCTGAAGGCAGCCCTGTTTAGGGAAGCTGTTTAGGGAAGCTTTTAATGTTTGATGCATTACTGTATTTTAATATTTTGTTGAAAGCTGCCCAGAGTGGCTGGGGAAGCCCAGCCAGATGGGCAGGGTATAAATAATTTGTTTGTTTGTTTGTTTGTTTATACCCCACCCATCTGGCTGGGTGTTTCCCCAGCCACTCTGGGCGGCTTTCAACAGAACAAAAAAATACAATAACCTATTAAACATTAAAAGCTTCCCTAAACAGGGATAGGGATGATGATGATGACGACGATGATGATGATGATGATAATTGCACTGAGGTCCTCCCCATCAGCACACCTGCTTGGCCATTGTGATAACAAGATGCTGAACCAGCATCTATCTGTCAAGGCTCTTCTTGTGTCCTTACATCTGCCTCTCTCCCTTCCTCATCAAAGCCCATCTTTCCCTAGAATCCTTTGGAACAACGCCTACTCCTTATGCCCAATGTCACTGAGCCAAAGTGCATGTAATTTGAAATAACAACATACTCCTCCCCCTGCCTCCTCCCTTTCCCTGTATTTCTTTTCAGATTGTAAGATGCTAGAGCCAGGGGCCTATCAGACCTGTTCCTCACAAAACGCCACGTCTACAGATATCTCAGTGTAAATAATGATGATTAATGATTTATTATCTAGACGATATTTGCTATGCAGGGTAACAAAAGAGAGAAACTAGCCCTTGAGGATCCAATCTATTGCCTACAGCAGTCAGGAGGCGGCTCAGGCATCCATGTCAGAAAAACCCGAGATAAGTGATGAGGTAGATTCAAACCACTCAAATCAAGTAAATCTGTGTTAACTTCCTCTCATAAGAGAAGGAATGTGTGAATTGACTCTTTAAAAACCCCAGAAGCCTAACATCTTTGATTTTCCAAAAGATTGAAAGCCGGTATTAACATTTCCCAGCTTATCTGTGTCTCCCAATCGCTATCTCCTTCCACATTCACTTTCACAGAGATGGACCAAATCTTTTCGCTCCCCAAGGCCGATAATCTTGATGTCGCCCCTCAGGAATAAAACTGCAGCTAAATATTTTACCACTTCCTGCCTTTTGATTCCTAAAAACCTGCCTTCTAGGAGAGGCTGCCTCACCCTACGGCAAACTCACTGTTCCGTTTTCTTTTTATTCCAACATCACATGTAAATGTGTATTGTTTCCTCTCTATAAAAGCGCCTCACCATCATCTTTCGTCTGCAGCAGCAGTTTACAGTCCAAGTGCTGTATTCCCTCATGGTGAATCTCCTGGGGGTCACATGGCGGTGTATTTTTTAAAAAATAGTACAGTGGTACCTCAGGTTAAGAACTTAATTCGTTCTGGAGGTCCGTTCTTAACCTGAAACTGTTCTTAACCTGAGGTACTACTTTAGCTAATGGGGCCTCCCGCTGCCGGCACACAATTTCTGTTCTCATCCTGAGGTAAAGTTCTTAACCCAAGGTACTATTTCTGGGTTAGTGGAGTCTTTAACCTGAAGCGTCTGTAACCCGAGGTACCGCTGTACTGTTCTGAGAACTGACTTTACTCTCCCCATCTTATGTTTACTGCTAACTCCTCTCATTTGCATTGGGAGGAAATCCTGCTCACTGGCACCAGAGGGGAGGCTGCTCTTGGGCTCAGATCCTGCTTCCTGGTTTCCCACATCATCTGGTGGGGACAGGATGCTGGCCTAGATGGGCCACTGGTGAGATTCAGCAAGCTCTTCTTCTGTCCTTAGTGTGTGGCGATTCCCTCCCAATGCAAATGGTGGCTTCAGAGGAGGTTTCCTTCAGAACAGCTGCAGTGAAGGCACCTCTTACTGCTGATAATTATCACAACTGCCAGCTGATGGGGAACTTTATTTACAATAAAGAGGGGAGGGAACCCTGCATGTTAAATGTTACAGGGAACCAGGCAGAGGGCCTTCTCGGTAGTGGCACCCGCCCAGTGGAACACCCTCCCACCAGATGTCAAAGAGAACAACAACTACCAGACTTTTAGAAGACATCTGAAGGCTTGTTTAGGGAAGCTTTTAACGTTTAACAGACCACTGTATATTTTAATACTTTGTTGGAAGCCACCCAGGGTGGCTGGGGAGACCCAGCTAGATGGGCTAAATAATAAATTATTATTATTATTATTATTATTATTATTATTATTATTATTATTATTAATGCAAGGGATTTGCAACCATGGACCTTACTTTGAAAAAAAGCATGCATGGGAATGAAGTCTTATAGCAGTAATGATAGGCATTAGCAAAACAGAATCGCCTCTGCATTCAGCTCTAAGTGCATCTGACAAGTAACATTTACATCACAGCTAACACACCTGCTCTAGAATTAATGTCCATGGATTTGAGTTGGGGGGGATGCAAAATGACCAGGAAATTTTACATCTCCGTTGCAAGAGAGATCGGAGAAGCTACCTCGTCATACTGAGGCAGAACATGAGAGCAGCGACTCCCCATCGGGGATTAACAGCAAGTGCATCTGAAATAAATGAAAGGAAACATCTCTGTCCCCAGCGAAGCAACTCATCCAAAGCAATTTACTAACGCGGGAGGCGGAAGAGGGGAGGGCTGTCACTGGATTTGAAAAATAGCTGAGCAGCTTTGACAGCAGTGGCTGTTATTTTTGAAGATTGCGGTGGATGGTGATTCTGATCAGCCTTCATAATTTGTCGTATTTAATAAGAATCTAAGTATTTATCAGCGTGGCAGAACAATGAGGCTTTTATCACTTGTCTTGTCTTAGCTTAAGTGCAGTCTTCCTAGGCACACATGAGAGAGACAAAGAAAGAGAGAGAATTCTTCAACTAGAGACAGGTGATCTTTTTTTTCCCAGAGGGTTGATGTTAGGGTGACAGGAATGAGTGTACAAACCACAGGAAGTGCGATTTTTGGGAATTGCAACTGGGAAGAGAGCGGTTTCGTTCAGGTCCTGCGTGTAGGCTTCCCAGAAGCAATCTGTTTGCCCACAAAAAATTGGTTGGTGGAGGGGTATGGATTGGCTGTGCCTGCCCCTACAATGCAGTTGCTGCAAGGGTATTCCGTTAAAGGAATCCAGGGGTTCACCATGCTTTTGTCCGCACCCCTGTAAAGGGGGATAGGGCCACGCAAGAGCCCCTGGGAGCATTTGGGGAGAGGTGAGGGTCTGGTACCCAGCTCCATCTACTCCCCATAAAATGTTTTCCCTCACTGACTTCGCACTGTCAGTTCTGTCCCTGGGCGGGGACAGATAATCGTAACCAATTCCTAAGCAACCACTCACATTGTTTGTATTTTAATAAAGTTGTGGCCAAAATTATGCCGAAAACCTTAAACAAAAATTATGGCGTGAAGTGTGGATTTATTTAGGGGTGGCTTGAGGACCTCAACACGCAATCACAAGTGGGAAGAGAGCGGTTTCGTTCAGGTCCTGCATGTAGGCTTCCCAGAGGCAAACTGTTTGGCCACTGCGTGAACAGGATGCTAAACTAGGTAGGCTTTTGGTCTGATCCAGGAGAGCTTTTCTTGATTTTTTTTTTCTACTTTCAGCTCTCCTAAGAGCTCCGGTGAATGGATCCAGCCAGGGGCAGATGTGAGGGAAGGAAGCTTGCATCCACACAGACCAATATTGCAAGGGGCCACATTGTAAGGTTTTGCATATAGTCTCAGCTCACTGAGAATCATCCTTTTGGGATGGAGAAGCAGAGGGCTGGAGTCACTCCCTCCAGATGTGTTGTGGGCCTGACCACTCCAAGGAGGACCCAGAAGAAATGGGGGCTATATTCAACGTAGCACTAAGTATCTCTTTATGCTGTGTAATGTCATTTTGGACTCACAGCTTTCCATGGCGGCGCAGGTTAATTCTGTGTCCAGGGTGGCTGTCTACCAGCTCCACCTGGTACGCAGGCTGAGGCCCTACCTGCCCATGGACTGTATTGCCAGAGTGATGCATGCTCTAGTTATCTCCTGCTTGGACTACTGCAAAGGCTCTACATGGGGCTACCTTTGAAGGTGACCCGGAAACTGCAATTAATCCAGAATGTGGCAGCTAGACTGGTGACTGGGAGTGGCCTCCGGGACCCCATAACACCGGTCCTGAGAGATCTGCACTGGCTCCCAGTACATTTCCGAGCACAATTCAAAGTGTTGGTGCTGACCTTTAAAGCCCTAAATGGCCTTGGTCCTGTATACCTGAAGGAGCGTCTCCACCCCCATCGTTCAGCCCGGACACTGAGATCCAGCGCCGAGGGCCTTCTGGCGGTTCCCTCAATGTGAGGTTACAGGGAACCAGACAGAGGGCCTTCTCGGTAGTGGCACCTGCCCTGTGGAATGCCCTCCCTTCAGATGTGAAGGAAATAAGCAGCTATCTTATCTTTAAAAGACATCTGAAGGCAGCCCTGTTTCGGGAGGTTTTTAATATTTAATGCTGTATTGTTTTTAACACTCGATTGGGAGCTGCCCAGAGTGGCTGGGGAAACTCAGCCAGATAGGCGGGTTATAAATAATAAATGATGATGATGATGATGTCTTCTGCTTGTACAATGCGACTCCTCCCCATACACCCCCAAACTCTGTCCCTCAGCCCTTCAGAGCAGATTAGTGATGGTGAATGGCACTGCTGAGTGGGGTTGATGAGGGAAAGTCCCATTGTTCAAGTGGAAGCCATTCTGCTCATGGATTTCCCTGGATTCCTAAATACCTGATGCCTGCACCCAGGAATCGAAATATTACTTTAGCCTAGTGCAGTGCCCCAATGTCCCAGCATTCGAAGCTCTAGAATCGAAGCCGTTTTCTCACCCTAGGTGGCCAATGACCCAGTTTCCTCCTAGGAATTTACAGCTATCCCTTCCGATGCCTGGGAAAGCTCAAAAGCCAGTTCAAGGAGATAGCCTCAAGTGACTAAGAAATATTATATAAATTATATTTATGTAAGTCTTATATAAATAAAAGCTCTTATATAAAAGTATTAATAATAGAGGGGCTCGTTTAGCCGGCCAGTCCTGGTTTATTTGTTGGGCTGTTGTCGTTGGTTTTAAAAAAAAACACCCAAAAAATTAATAAACAATTGGGTTTCGTGGACTCTTAACACACTTCTCTTTGTGGCCTACTTGCGGCCTGCTGAGACCTCATTTTTATGCAATAGATCCAGGCTCGGCTCGGATATATAACCCACTGTGAAGGAAGAGCCTCAGGACATGAAGGACTAAACACACACTTACTGGAAAGTGCCTTCCCTTTTGACCAGTTGGACACATGTGGTAAGCAGGTCGATTTGGGGTAACCCAGTACCAGGCAGTAATTTGTGTGTGCGTGTATATATCTGTTTGTGTTACATGTTGCCTGCACTTTCGGTCTCTGTTTGAATAGGATTGTTTGGACAGCGCTGTCACAAAGGGCTGGAGTCTGATGAACGAGGGGTCACACCGTCCAGCCAACCCGTTATTTCGGGGCCTGGCATGATCTGCCCCATCGCTATCAGCCCCAAGCAAATAAAAGGGATTTCTTCATCTCTCTTTCATCACAGGGCATCAGCAACATTCGGAATAGTTGTGCAATTAGATGCTCCAGAAATCTAACAGGGATAATGGGGAACATTCAACTTGTGGTTTTATCTTCTTCACAGAACATCTGTTGAGGTTGTGTGGGGGCAACAGCAGATGGGTGGGATTGCCAACCATCCACAATCCTGCCTGCTTGGTCCTGAGACCCTGGTTCTGCACTGCGCCATTCCATCAAATGCAGCCTTCCTAAATGTGAGAAGGAGTTAGTGACGTGACTCTTTCTCTCCTAATTGCTACCCTCCTTCTGGGCTGTGAGATGACTGAGTGGGAAATAGAACTATCCACTTGCATACCAGAAAAATGTGCTGGCCACATTTCTCAATGTCACATCCCCATGTGGATGGAGCCCCTGCCCCACAAACATTTATTTTAGAAGCTTTCACAATGAGGGAAAGGATAGCAATGTTGGAATTAGCTCTGAATATCAACGGGGGACCATATTGGTTCGGATGAGATTTTAATGCAAACCTGCCTTAAAAACTCCACGGTTCTCCAAGTGAATAATGTGCAGAAAAATGTGTGCACTGCTGAAAATAACGTACCAAGATGCATTAAATTGGGGGGAATCGCTTGGCAAAATTGTGTATAAAATTGCAAAAAAATGTAAATATTAGAAATGCTCGCTAAAGTGTTGATTGGTTTTGATGGGATTCTCTCTCCCCCCCCCCCCAATCTTCAATTGATGTGGAAATGTGGAAAACTGGACTGATGCTTGGGAACATTAACAACTGAAAGAAGCCAAAGGTGACACATTCATTCATCCCACACCTTGAAAAAACCCTGCCTTCACACAAATTCCCCATTATATGAGCCGTTGGTTTCAGGCCACATTGGCAGTTCTGACTGTGTTTTCCCTTGGTTTTGGGTCAAGACTTGCTACTCCATCCTGAGATGTGCACTACAATCTAATGCATGTCTGCTAGGAAGGAATTCCCATTGTGCTCAATAGGACCCACTTTTTTATACAGGTGTTTAGGCTGCAACCCTAAACCCACTTAAAGGTAAAGGTAAAGGGACCCCTAACCATTAGGTCCAGTCGTGGCCGACTCTGGGGTTGTGGTGCTCATCTTGCTTTATTGGCCGAGGGAGCCAGCGTACAGCTTCCGGGTCATGTGGCCAGCATGACTAAGCCGCTTCTGGCGAACCACAGCAGCGCACGGAAACGCAGTTTACCTTCCTGCCGGAGTGGTACCTATTTATCTACTTGCACTTTGATGTGCTTTCGAACTGCTAGGTGGGCAGGAGCAGGGACCAAACAACGGGAGCTCACCCCGTCGCGGGGATTTGAACCGCCAACCTTATGATCAGCAAGTCCTAGGCTCTGTGGTTTAACCCACAGCGCAACCCACTTACAAGGGTGCAAATGGCAATATTATTATTGATGTGTTTGCTGCCCTGATAATAATGTTAATAACGAATGAATGAATGAATGAATGAATGAACGAACACAGTGGAATTTACTTCTAAGTAACATGCCACTGGGCTGAACGATTCATTCCCTAGTCATAACTAAGATGATGCCCTTGATTCAAGTGCCAACATATAGAATAAAAAATGAATGATCTCATGCAAGTGAGATTTCAAACAAGCCTGAATGGTAATGGCTTGTAGCTGGATAATTAACAAAAGCAGCACATGAAGGCTCTTGAAAGTAGTTGCAATTTTATTTTATTTTTTACCAAAAAAAAAATGAGACGAGAATCTAAATTACTTCTGCCAGCCTGTCAGGCTTTTCTGAGGGGAAAAATACCCTACTTAATAATAAAAGCTTAAGTGAGAAATGATAGATGCTTTTGATTACGAGGGGAAAGCAGCAGCAGCAGCAGAGTTAATGCCGTGCTCTTCTCTGAACCTTAAGCGACCATTTTCTGTGAGTCATCAAGCTGGAAGATAAATTAGTAAAACTCCTTGGGAGAGACAGCCTCATCAATCGGAGTTTGCTACTCTTGCCTAGTTTTATATTGCGGTACAGATTAAGCAGCTGAAATGGCTCCGTCTGTATACAATGAGGAATGAAAGGCCTGATCGTTTTGTTCTTCAAAAGTGTAAAAGGGGGGGGGGGGGGCGGACGCCAAAGAAAAATGGTTCAAGCCAGCAGGAAACAAAGAGACGAATGTCAGAGGAGACAGAATGCCAAAGGAAGCGAGAACAAAGCAAGAATAAGACAACTGTGCTCTGTTATACCTGGGAGTGCCTCCGAAGGCAGTTTGGAAACAAAAGTTTGGGATATGACTGCTAGGAGGCTGCTACACTGGGCATCACACTGATCACATTGTACTGGTCCTTTCCCAACTTGCCCTGGCTCCCACCCTGCTTCCAGGCCCAGTTCAGAGTGCTGGATTTGACCTTAATGACTCTTGTGGCTGTGCGTCAGAGTACCTAAAGGATTGTGCTGTGTTCACATGCACCTGCTCATACTTTGGAATCAACCCTGGAGACACTCTTCTGGGCTTCCCTACCAACTGAGGAAGGGCAGCAAGTTATGGGTGGCAGATCCTTCTTTGTGGTGGCACCCTGGCTTTGGAATGCTTAGGGAAGCTTGCCTGGCATTTCTTTCCGGCATCAGGTGAAGGCTTCCCCCCTCCAAAACCTTTAAACTCATTCCTAGTCTCAGCGTGTGTGCACATTTTCTGCTTTTTGTTTATTTTTCTATATTTAGTTATTCTAAACTTAAATAACAATAGCTTTGATTCCACAAGGTGTTTTTGTGGCCACTTGAACTATTTTTTGGTGTGGCTGAGAGAGCATAACAATGCATCATTATTTCCAGAGCACTTAACGTGTACTAGGCATGAAAATGTGAAAACAATTCATACCAAATCCTTGGCCACACTTACTAATAAAGTTTGAGACAATAGGCGTCAGAGAGGGAACAGAAAGAGACTAAATCTGTGTTGAGCGGAAGGGAATAAAACCGGAATGAAGAAAAGCTGCAAACCAATTACAATCCTATGTGTGTTCCCTCAGAAAAAAGCCCCTTTGAAAGAGAACCCCAAGGGTCAACAGGAATCTACCCCACTGTCCCGAAACCCTGGCCTACCTGGCAGCAAGTCAGGACGTCAAGTCTGGGGTCATTCCATGTTTCCGAAGTCCAAACCGAACTCTTGCAGAGATCCTGGAGTTTTGCAGAGACCCAGCCCCTCAGCTCGGCTTCCCTTTTGCACTTGATTGCAGCATCTGGGCTTGATGAGGCCTGTGACCCTCACCTGTCCTGAGTCTACTCCAGCTGAGGAATCATACACCTTCTCTCAGAGCTAGCGAGCCCCACCTGGCCAGCTAGGAACTGGGCTGTGGGCCCTTGCCTAAAGGTGGCAAACAAAGAAAAGAAAATCAAGACAATACAAATGGAAAACAAAGCAGTTTAACAACAACAACAACATTTATTATTTGTACCCCGCCCATCTGGCTAGGCTTCCTCAGCTACTCTGGGCAGCTTCCAACAAAGATTAGTAAAGGTAAAGGGATCTCTGACCATTAGGTCCAGTCGTGACTGACTCTGGGGTTGCGGCGCTCATCTCGCTTTATTGGCCAAGGGAGCTGGTGTACAGCTTCCAGGTCATGTGCCAACATGACTAAGCCGCTTCTGGAGAACCAGAGCAGTGCATGGAAACGCTTTTACCTTCCCGCCAGAGCGGTACCTATTTATCTACTTGCACTTTGACGGGCTTTCAAACTGCTAGGTTGGCAGGAGCAGGGACCGAGCAACAGGAGCTCACCCCGTCGCAGGGATTCGAAACGCTAACCTTCCGATCGGCAGGTCCTAGGCTCTGTGGGTTAACCCACAGCACCACCCACGTCCCCAACAAAGATTAAAAATACATTAAAATGTCACACATTAAAAACTTCCCTGAACAGGGCTGCCTTCAGATGTCTTCTAAATGTCAGGTAGTTGTGTATCTCTTTGACATCTGATGGGAGGGCATTCTACAGGGCGGGCATATTGTAATATTTATTATAAATAATATAGCTTATTATTATGTTTAAAAATTTAAAACATACTACAGTGTCCCCATCTTCAAGAGGCAGGATGACTGCCGCTGGCTCAGAGGGATTCCTTGACATCAAAATGGATGCAATTTCCCTGAGGGAAGGAAGTTTAGGAACCACAGGACAAAGGCAATTTAATTCATCTAGGCACAAGACAGGCACGTTACTGCCTCTGCTCACCAGCTGACAAATGGGTTTATCTGCTGGACATTAAGGTACTTCAGACGGGTAGATTATTTTTCTTCTCAAAAAGAACAGCGGGGCTTCTTTCTGAGGGAACACGCATAGGATTGTAATTGGTTTGCAGCTTTTCTTCGTTCTGGTTTTATTCCCTTCTCCTCAACTCTGACATAGTCTCTTTCTGTTCCCTCTCTGACGCCTACTGTCTCAAACTTTATTAGTAAGTGTGGTCAGGGATTTGGTATGAATTGTCTTCACATTTTCATGCCTAGTGCACATTAAGTGCTCTGGAAATAATGATGCATTGTTATGCTCTCTCAGCCACACCAAAAAATAGTTCAGGATTTTTATGCCTTTAGTAGTTTAAAGGCTTCTTCCATATGATATAATAGGAAGCCAAGATTATAGGTGATGCAGCCTGTACTAGGTGTGATGTTCACAGGTCCCTGAAGCCACAATTATAAATGGTACAGCCTGTACACAATAAAAAATTAACTGGTCCCTAAGCCTTGTTATTCGTGACTATCATAACTTCATTTCCTTTCAACGAGTCTTGTCAAAATAACTTTAGCTAACTGGGACATCAAGAAGAAAAAAGTCCATGCAGCCTAGTACAGGAAACTTGTGGCAGACCCTCTAAGTGTCCCTATTTTCCAGGGACAGCCCCAGATATACAGAACCCATCCCAGTTTCTGATTTGATCCCGGAATGTCCCGATTTTCCTTAGAATGTCCCTATCTTCACTGGAAAAATGTTGGAGGGTATGGAGTTATGTGACCTCCAAGCCAAGGAGATAAGTAACTATACAGCCTTTAGAAGACATCTGAAGACAGCCCTGTATAGGGAAGTTTTTTAATGTTTCATTATGTTTTTATATATGTTGGAAGCTGCCTAGAGTGCCTGCGACAACTCTGTCAGACAGATGGGGTATTAATATTAATAATAATAATAATGGAATAGGACATCCCTATTGTTATGTACTGAGTTGAATAGGATCCAGAATGCAGCAGTCTGATTGGTCCTAGAACAAAAGGATCCAGAATGCAGCAGTCTGATTGGTCCGCAGGTGCCACCCAATCCAACTCCAGATAGAAGTGAATCTGAAACCTGATTGGCCAACAGGAGAATCCCAGAATTAGCCAATCACGTGGGGCCCATTGTTTAAATAATGTATATAAAGCAGACATTTCAGGGGAACCAGCATTCCTCACTACTATGAGCTGAACAAAGAGCATGAAATCCACACTCGACTCTGAGTATATTTCACCTATTTTCATCAGACAAATGTCGAAGGGTATGCTGTGTTTCTCCAGATGTTGTTGGACTCCAACTCCCATCAGTCCAAGTCAGCATGGCCAGTGGTTAGGGATGATAGGAGTTCGAGTCCAACAACTCTGGTGGGCCTGTGGCAGAGATGGGCAAGTCACCCTATTCTCAGTCCACATTCGTTTTCAACTTGTTCTTTGTTCCTCAAAAACTTGCTTCCTGCATTTCAAAAACCAGTTGGTGCAATGGAAAATCCCCTGACTCTCTTGGTTTATGTTTGTTGAATGGGGTTTAAGAATAACCAACTCTTATCTGTGCAAGGGTTGATAATAAGCATAAGTCTGAAAGATTCCTTTCACCCTTGAAACCCCATGATGATACTTCAGCATCACTCTTTGTGACCTTTCTATTCTGATTCATTCAATACTGCCAGAAACCCATCAGGCAGAAGTTTTGGCTTGTCTTAGTATCCAAGCTTCTATATGGGGCCAGTGCTGACCCCCTTCCTTTCCTGAGTCATGTGCATTCACATGTGAGTCCAAGCATTGGCCAGACGACTGAGGGGTAGTGGCTGCTGGCAAGCAGACAAGTGAATTCATGGAATCTGGACTATTGTTTCAAAATTACTTGGCATGACCTTCCAAAGAACTGGGTCAAGCTGGGAACACATGACTTTTGCAACCCTAAATTTCGGGTTGGCAGCTGCAAGCAATGTGGGGAATCCATACCCTTTGCAAAATTTTCATTGCACAAGTCTTCAAAAGTCTCATCTGTAGCAACAAGGTGGGCAAGCGACCAAAGGCGAGATGCTGTATCACCGTGAACTCACACAGGGAAATTATTAACATGGAAAATAAAGGGCACAGAACAAAAAGATCACCAGTGACAAATCACTCAAACGAGGGTAAGTGTAAGTTAGGGATGCATCCACTCCAAATAACCCCCTGGTTTCAATTCTGCTTCAAAAGTAGCACATTTGTTGCTGGTGAACAAGCTATTGCAAAGAAAAAAGCCATAAAATATTTGTATTATATTGATGCTGCTCAACATCCCATCTTCCCTTGGTCTGCTGTTGCTTCTCTGCTGTTTTTGTTCTTCACTCTCAGTTCCTCAGCTGTTTCAAGTCTATTTGGCTTCATAAATCTGTTAGGCTGCATTCACACGACAGATTATTCCACTTTCCTGATGTTTCCCTATCTGTTAATTTCTGCATTGTATCTGTGCTTTCATGGAACATAAAGGCCACTTCTGGAAATACAGCAGACTAGACAGCAAGCTTAAGGACGCGGGTGGCGCTGTGGGTTAACCCACAGAGCCTAGGGCTTGCCGATCAGAAGGTCGGCGGTTCGAATCCCTGCGATGGGGTGAGCTCCTGTTGTTCGGTCCCTGCTCCTGCCAACCCAGCAGTTCGAAAGCACGTCAAAGTGCAAGTAGATAACTAGGTACCGCTGCGGCGGGAAGGTAAACGGCATTTCCGTGTGCTGCGCTGGTTCACCAGAAGCGGCTTAGTCATGCTGGCCACATGACCCAGAAGCTGTAAACCGGCTCCCTCAGCCAATAAAGCAAGATGAGCGCCGCAACCCCACAGTCGGTCACGACTGGACCTAATGGTCAGGGGTCCCTTTACCCTTTACTAGACAGCAAGCTTAGCACTCATCTCTGTGTTATTTCCTTCCAGGGGAAAAAAAACCTATTTGCAAATAACACTATTGTCAGGAAACCATAATAAGCCGCCCTATGAATGCTAAAAACATAGAAAAAATAATAATTAAAAACACTTAAACATTAATAGAATTAAAACTATATACATATATAAAATCTGCTTAAAACATACAGATAATTACAATAAAAACAGCACGGCACCAGCCCTTTCATCAAAAGCAGTCAGTCCCCCAAAGCCTGCTTGTTTAGATTAAAACCCACAGTAATGCAATTATTATTTATTAAATTTGTATACTGCCCTTCATCTGTAGGTCTCAGGGTTTGCCACAGTGTGTTATCTTTTCTGAGTAACAAAGAACTCAAACAACATTGAAATTCATAAACCCTAGTCAGTCTTGACCACTACTCTGTGTAGCGCTAGAATTGACTCTGGCACTATTTTAATGCCAGCCACTGGCTGTATTGCATTTGAAGGAAGTCCCATTTGACTCAGTAGGGTGTGTTCTGAAGTAAAGGAGCCTAAGTTTGGGCTGCACATCCCATTCCAACCATGAAACAGGGATACTGTTCTAACATCCATGGATTTCAGTGGAATTTGAGCCTGGCCCTCACAAACAGCCCTTGGGATGGAAAAGGCTTCCATCCGAAGGCTCAAATGGAAGCTCAATGTACATAGCACTCCAAGCACATTTAGTAAACTAGTTATTTACAATAACTCTTTCCCCTATGTGCTTGCTTACTATATGGAGAGTTTTTTATATGGAGGAGTTTTCAGTCATGTTTGCCCCTACCTGCAGTCTAACTGGTGTGGTCCAGAAAACAGTTTTACTGTCTCATCTGCTGTGTTACAGAACAAGGCCTCTGGGATTATCCCTGCCTTGTATGTGGTTGCATTGAGATACTGTAACCTTTTTTCTTTCTTTTTCCCATACTGTATTTTATTTAGGGTTTTTTTTCAGATTTTGAAATTTACAAACAATTATCAAACAACCAACACAGAAAGAGAATTCCAAATACTCTAACCTTCAGAATACTCTGACCTTTTTCAGTAGGTCTGGCATAATCTAACAATTCCCTTCTCTTAGCCCCCCAATTCCGCTTTCTCACTACAACTCTGTCCCAAGCAAAGAGGATAAATAACTTATAGTTACCCCCCTCTTCCCCCCCCCCGGCTTACTACGTCCAAGCAAACCACCCTCGGCCATGCAGAGGAGCGAAAGCCGTCCCACATGGATCAATATTTTAATGTGACTTATCAGGCTGGGTTGTTTACTTAAAAACTCCGGATCCCATAAAGGCCAAGGGGGAGCCAGTTTGGGGAACAGATGCTCTGAATGCCTCTTCTAGTATAGACAGAACAACAGCGTCCAGCACTTGAGAGAAAAGCAAAAGCAAAGGAGCTTTAAAGCACAAGACAAAAACAAGATCATGCTGCAGTCCCACAGGACGGTAAGTGAAATCACTTTCGCGTGTTTCATTAAAAAGGAATGAGGGGTTCAAACTGATGGATAGATAATTGGTACCGAGAGGTACGCGCCATTAGCGGCAACCGCGATCATATCCTCAAATACTTTTCAAAGCTTTCCTCCCATAAATAGTGTGGTTATGCTGACTTTGAGGAAGAAAGACAGCTCATGCCAGTGGCCCACTTGCACGGGCCATGTTAACATCAGAGCTGTTACCCAGAATCACAGCTCTTCACCCGCAAGATGCAAAACCGCAAGTTTTCTCAGCAGACAGACGAGAAGGCAGGGCGCTTTGTGAGTTTTCAGCAACTCCCCCACCCCACCAAGCTGGCTGCCAAATTTTAATATTTTAACTAACTCTGAATGTGCAATTTTTGGAGAGGAAACATTCCTGCTATTAGCTCCAGTGAGCCCTGAGAACAAAAGCTAGTTGAAAATTGACAAAATAATGATGCTATTAATAAGCACGATTGGGTTTTTATCAGGGAGTATATTAGATTTATATAAACGACAACAGCTTTCTTCAAATCCTTTCCCCTGCGTGGAGCACAGTCAGCTACACAATTGTTCCTCGCTGATATTTTCCTTTGCCGGTTTTCAGCAATTGCTTTCACGTCGCTCCCACGCCATCCTTCAACCATGAAATCCACCAAAGGGGATGCCAGGGGACGTAGGGGGCATTCGTTGCCATGGGGCTACCAGCAGGCCTCAGCAGCCCTCTCCTCCCTTCTGCTAGCAAGCAGCCGTCTTGTCACCTCCACGTCTAATAACCATGAGGTTTGGAAAGAATGGCAAACCCTAGGAACCAATATTTCTCTGCTGTTCGTTTTCTGTTTCCCTCCGAGTAATTGCTATACTATGACGAGTCCTTGATAACGCTGTGGGGAGGGTGGAAGTTGAGCTCTCCCTCATCTACCCCCCAACTAGGCTTGCCACATTGATGGTCCATTTTTTCACCTCTCAAACTAGATGTTTGCCAAATTTTGCTCGTTCGTCTTCAATTGCTTATAGGTGCAGAGGGATGATTCTTACTATGAAGGTAGCATGTGGCCAGTGGAGACTTATCTCTTCACTCTACCATGAGTGGACTGGAGATTAGTTCCCTCTCACACACCACACACAACATGACTAGGAACCTTGGAAGGGAGTCTCCATTGGTGCTAATGGGGCTTTTTCTAAGGCTCCTTCCTATCTGTGTGGACAAGGAGTGGGGCAATCCAGTCAAGGTGGCGGTTGGTGGGAATGCAAGCTACCATTCCTCGCTCACTGACTTCTCCATAAGAACCACCACTACCATCATCTACCCATACAAAGTACTTTGAGACATTCAGGGTCAGACTCAGCTAATTGGTCCCAGTAGCAGAAGCCTGTGCAAGGATTTCTGCTAGTGCAATTGAGCTCCCCCTGCCCCACTCTTCTCTCTGTATCCCTCCAATTTGGGTTGGGGGAGAATCCTAGAATCGCATGCATCTGGAGGAAAGGTGAGCTAATTCTATCAGGCAAGCAGAAATTCTTGCACCGATAGAGCAATCTCCTTAGCGCTGCATTGAATTCTTCCCATAGTACAGTATCCTGTTAATGTATCCCGTCACCAAGCAAGGATTTCCACTTCCACGGTGGGACTTTAATTCCTCTTCTGCCTCTGTGCATGACCTGAACTCTACCCAGGTCTACTCCAGAGGGTTGAGGGAAACTCTAGAACAGATTTAGGGTGCCTGGAGGAGAGTAGGGGAACGTTCCATTGCACAAGCAAAAATATTTTCACTGGCAAAACAGCTTTCTTAGTGCTACCAAGGAATTTTTACAGTGAAAAGCAGGGTATAAATGCATTAAATAAAGAAATAAAATTAAATGCATCCTGTACATTTAAGCGAACGTTTAGTTTGGCCCTCAAGATAACTCAGTCTTTCATACCTCCCACTTTTACCAGATTTACAGGGACTGTGTTTTCCCAGTGTGAGTGTTGTTTACTGGTGCAAACTGGAGCTCTCCTCTAGCTCACTTGACAACAGTGCTTTCCTGTGAAAATGCTGAATGGCCTCTTTGCAATGGTTTCCAATCATTTATTTCTCAGGCCTCATCAGAGTTCCCTGAGAAGAGAGATTGCTTGTTAAAGCACTCTTGAGAATTGTAGCTCTCTTCATGGAATACAGGCCTCCTAACAACCAAATCACCCAGTTCCCAGGATTCTTTGGGGGAAGCCGGGACTGTTTAAAGTGGTATGATACTGCTTTAAATGTATGGTGCAGATGAGGCCTTAGGAAAATCTCTGGAAAAATACATTTCAGCTTAGATTTGGCTGTTAAGGAATCGCTTCTGCAGAACCTCCCATCACTTGATGGGGATTCTGGAGTAAGTTTCAGGCCACACCAGATACCCAGAAAGCCTCACTATCCCATGGGGATTTAACATGAAATCTAGTGTGTCTCTGCTCTGGGTTGCCTTCCACATCTGGAGGAGAGAAACATGTCTAAATTCAGTCATGTTGCTCTAATTTTGATCCCACTTCACCTATTTACCTTTTCCTTTTAGGATGTCAGGTTTTATGTTGTCCTTTTCCGTTCAGCTGTATTTATTCTCCAGTTTATCTCTCATCTCTGGTCCCACTATAATTGCCTCCTCTGCCTGTGGATTCCTCTGGTTCATTGTCACTAGTTAAAGCTAGTTAAACCTTTTCTTCTGTTCCATGCCCTTGACCTTTTCCTATCCTTTATCCTTTTCTGTGGAACTCTTTACACTCACTGATATTCATCAAACCACTTATCTTCCACTAAAAAAAAAAAAAAGGCCTCAAGACTAATTTATTTCAGCTATTGTGTGTGTGTGTAAAGGGCAGAGCTGTAGCTCAGTGGTAAAGCATCTGCTTTGCTTGCAGAAGTTCCCAAATTTGATCCCCGACATCTGCATGTAGGGCTGGGAGAGAACCCTCCCTAAAACCCAGGAGAGCCACTGGCTCTGTTAGTGGTTCAGCAGTAAAACTGCTCACACATTTGCAAAGCTAAGCAGGGTCCCATCAAGTTGGATAGGGGACTGCATGTTTAGATTCTTGCATTGTGGGGGTTGTACTAGATGATCCTAGGTGTCCCTTCCATTTCCTGTGAGATAATATGCCTTCTCTTCCAATTCTTAGTTGTTATTTTTTATTTTAAATTTTATTTCTGTCTAAATTAGGTTGCAAGCCCATTGGGCTGGGCCTGTATTTTATTATTATTATTATTATTATTATTAGTTATACCCCACCCTCCCCGGCCAGAGCTGGGCTCAGGGCAGCTGACACTATTAAAATCACAGTAAAAACATAATGTGGGGGGGACCGGGACCAATGTAAAATACAGGTTAAAAATGCAATTTAAAATGCAGCCTCATTTTAAAAGTAGCCCATTTCTGCACAATGCCTCGTTTGTTTGTTTGTTTGTTTGTTTGTTTGTTTGTTTGTTTTAGTCATTACAACAATAATTGTTCTTTCATAAGGTGAACCATGATTTACCTCAGTGCTACTCAAAGTGGTGGTTCACAGACAGGTGCCTCTCCGTGAGCCATTGGTTGCTGGACTGCGGTGATTCCATCATAACCCAGGTTGGGTGGGATGCTTCAAGGACCACATATGGTACCTGTCCCTGGCACATTGGGGCTGGGGAATTGCTAACCTGCCACTTCATAGTTTTAAAAGCACCAATTTGCATGACAACAATAGTCCCTTAAGGTTTGTGGTTGGGTGCACATTTAGATGACTGCGCAGACAGAAAGCTTAGCAGAAAGACAATGCAAGGCCAGGCTCTCTAGACGGCAACTCTGAGCAGCACAGAACAAGACCAGAGGGAAGCTTTTCCTCTTAAGAACATATTAAGAGCCTACTGGATCAGGCCAACGGCCCATCTAGTCCAGCACCCTGTTCTGACAGTGGCCAACCAACAAGATGTCTGTGGGAAACCACAAGCAGGATTCGTGCAGCTGGCAACAACAGATATCCAACTGCCTCCAGCTATGGAGGCAGAGCCAGGGCTTGCCCACCCATGAGGCAAGCTGAGGCGACTGCCTTGGGTGTCAGGATCCACAGGGGCAGCAGATCCGGCCTCCAAGGAATGCATTGCCTGCTGCCACAGTGGTAGCGATGGCTGTGTCACGCTCCCTTGAGGCCTGATCTGCTGCCTCCTCAGCAGACATTGCTCCATGTTGCATCTGCAACGGCCTTTCTGTGACTTACATAAATACGTTCACCATCTGTGGTGTGGTTGTCCACACAGCAAGCTGGGGAAGTCAACATTGGGGCTAAAACTAGCCATGATGGAGACAGCCACACTTATTGTTCCCTCTCCCTTCTCATCCTTTGCAGCAAGCGCATTACTCTCAGCCTGGTTCCAGTACTTACAAGCAGAGAGGAAAAATATCTGATATGAGGTAGATAGTGGCAAGGGGAAGCAGCAGAATGGTTAGGGCCCGGCTCTACTGTTAGGCAGGAGTGAGGAGGCTGCCTCAGGTGGCAGATGTTGAAGATGTGGGGGAGCAGCAGAGAGGTGTTGACGCTCATGCGCCCTACCCTTTGCCCTCTTAAGTTAGCCCTCAGTTACCCCATCCCCAGAGTTGAAGTAAGATTCCACGGCCAGTCTATTCTGGTTCCATAAATGGAATGAAGGTGCCATGGCGTTCTTCTCAGGCAACACAATGCTTTGGGCCAACTCTGTTGGCTCCCCTCAGCTGTGTGCACATTCTGACGTTAGCATCAGATCCCACCAGGCATGTGACTGGGGTTGCCCCTATCAGGTCTGGCCCCAGTTTTGGAGGCAGTTCAGTGGGTCCACATCCCAGTCAGTTACACCCAGTACTATCAACATACAGATCGGAGGAAGAAGCCACCTTGCACCAGATCAGGCTATTTGTCCACTGAACCCAGGCAGGGGCCCTCCAGGTCATTAACTATGTGGTCATTATTTTTTAAAGCAGATTTACCATAGGGTCTTCTGCATGAATTTCCTCTCTACCCTCAAACTACAGATTCACCCCCAGACCTTTGATTCTGACTTTTCCCCAGTACGTACTATATTGGGTGTGAGTTGGCAAAAGTTCCCCCCGCCCAGTTACACAAAGAGGAAAATATGTGGTTGGAGCTGAACCCTTGCTGGTGTTTGTAACACAAAGGTTGTCCAGATTGCGAAGAATCGTGTGTCTGTTCCCGGTTATCTTTGTTTCAGAAGCATTCCAACAAAAACCAGAAAAAGCCGTCCCCTTCCCACTATGGAATTCTGCTGGCCAAACCTGCTGTATAATAAGGAGAAGTTGGCTTTCACTTTCCCCAGCAAGTTTCTCACCTTGACAAGCTTTTCCATTTCATTTCTCGAAGGTTGACAAAGACCTCTCTTTTTATTGTTTTCCTTCATTAGGGAAGGAACAAAAAATGGGCACTTAGGAAAATGAAATGCCTGTTCCTTCTGAAAACTAATCATTTTTACAAAATAGCCTTACACCCACAGTGCCACTTTAATCAGGTTAGTTAAATCTTTCTCTCTTTCTCTTCAAAGGGGCTTTTGAAATTAGAGTGAAACACGATTCTGGTGGGGGTGAAGGAGAAAGGGCGGGGGAGCTCTGACACTGGTATGTTGTTGTTGTTGTTGTTTAGTCGTGTCCGACTCTTCATGACCCCATGGACCAGAGCATGCCAGGCACTTCTGTCTTCCACTGCCTCCCGCAGTTTGGTCAAACTCATGCTGGTAGCTTCGAGAACACTGTCCAACCATCTCGTCCTCTGTCATCCCCTTCTCCTTGTGCCCTCCCTCTTTCCCACTGATTGGTATACTTATCTCCAACCTTCCGACTTCCTTTTCTTTTCCTAGTTGCAACAGCGTGCGTCAAGAACCAAGGCTTGACTTCTCCACAAAGCCATGTCAAGAGAAACCCCACAATGCATCTGTGATTTTATGGATCGTAACCCACTTTGGTATTAAGATGCAAGAGTTCAACAAGCAAGCAGTTCCTTTATCTTCGAGAAAAAAGCAAGTTCTCTTCCAGGTAACATGAAAGATGCTATTTGTATGCAACATGGTAATGCACAGTATTTTGCCCTGCCTCTTCCCTCCATCCCCCAAAATGGTGGCAAGGGAATGAGCAGGGGTACCCTATAAAGGAGCCAAAATTCTATATACTTCAGGTGCAGCAGGTGCCCTAGGAGTTTGCTGCACCAGCTGAGTTTTCAGGGTGTGATGCCACAAACGATGCAATATACTCAACTCAATGCCACAGCTTAGGGCATGTGAAATAATCCAGGCCTGAGTGCCACCTGTGTTTCTGCCACGCTGTGTTGAACTAAGGAAGACTTCGAATCAGGCTGGTGCCCGATGTAGGGTTTTAAATCAGCTAATAGTGTGTTGCTGTGACCAGTAAGGTCCTATTGGGTCAAGATCACCAGTCGCATCACCTGAATGGCTGGTAGGTCCCATTACGTCTGAACAAATCTGTCAGTTTCAGATTCTCTTAATTTCTCTCTTTTTTTTAGTTTGCTACACTTTTACATCAGTTTGTGATGAAATTTCCTCTGCCTGTCTCCAAATATATCCATATATAGATGCTATTTTCCCTAATGGTTTTTTGGGGTTTTTTGCAACTACTGCATCTTTAGGCACATTTTCATCTAATATTTCCATTTCAGAAGACATTATATGGTTGGAAAATGTGTCACATAATTCGGAAAAGAGCAAATTCCGAAGGATAGTGGCATTTCAGTTCACATATTGTTTCAGGGATCACTAATTAGGAAGGTTCACATTTATCTCCCATCTCAGTACCTGACTTATCTTGCTTAGCCCCAGGCCCTCCAGGCTGCATTCTGAATCTGTTCCACTACCTACTCCAGCTTTTCTCAACCTTAGGTCCCCACATGTTGTTGGACTACAACTCCCATCATCCCTGACCACTGGTCCTGCTACCTAGGGATGATGGGAGTTGTAGTCCAACAACATGTGGGGACCTAAGGTTGAGAAAGGCTGACCTACTCATTTGGGTAGTTTAAAACAACAGCAGCAGCAACAACAACAGCAGCAGCAACAACAACAGTATTTGACATTCATACCCATGTGAGATTTGTGCTCTTCTTAATCTTCACTCAACCTACAGCTGTTTGGGAGCTGGGAATTTAAGGATATTTTCTTCAAAGTGCTTTCAAAGTATCACTGGTTCAGCCCACCACATCTCTCATTAAAGAACAACCCATCAAAGGCAAGATAGAGGGCAGGGGTGGATGTTGCCCTAAGGGACATGAGCAACATGTATGGGATCGGAGATAAATCCTGGGTAATCAGCTTGAGATCTAGAGCAGGCTTCCTCAACCTCAGCCCTCCAGGTGTTTTGAGACTACAATTCCCATCATCCCTGACCACTGGTCCTGCTAGCTAGGGATCATGGGAGTTGTAGGCCAAAAACATCTGGAGGGCCGAGGTTGAGGAAGCCTGATCTAGAGCAAAAGAAAGACAGGAGCAGTCCACACTGCAGCATTTTCTTTCTATTGCTCAGTTGGAATATTATCTGTTCCTGAAGCATGATATGTTATAATTAGGCTGATATAATGGGACATTATAGTGCAGGGTTGGTTGTTTCTTCCATTGTAAGTTCTATTACTCTGACTTCAGCAATAGCTGTGATTTAATAAGCAAATTACAACCAAAATGTCATTAAAAAATATTTTAAGAAAAGTGAATGGGCCAGACAGCCTACTGAATTGACCAGGATTCTAGAGTCTCCTTCTGCTTCATTTACCATGAGCTACTAGGCTGGGCTCAGCATGGCTAAATTGGTTCCAGCCAAAACACATTTATAGGTTGGAGTCAATTGGTTTATCAACTGTTGACAGTCTAGTTGGCCAAACAGCTTGCATTCACAATGGAAATGATTTCTACCTACAGTATTTCTCATGTGCACCTCTTTAAACATATTCCCTTTCTCTGTTTTATTGTAGGTACCTGTGGTTATAATTTCGGAAATCTAGAGCTGCACGTCTCCCCCCACCTCAGTGCCTCTTTCCTGCTGGAGCTGTGGAGTGTGACAATGGTGTTTGTATCCAATCTGTCAAACGCCATTATCACACTAAATAGCTACTGTTAGATAAGCCATCGGGTTCAGCAGAGGGAAGGAAAAGGAAGAGAATTATTGGAGCAATATATTTTGCGGTGCCAAAATCTCATGCAGCAAATAATACGATCTGCTTTCCTAAAAGTACACATTGTGATCCCAGTTGCTTTGCAGAGATGTGTATGACTCATGTTTGTGTTCATGGGATGGAGAGATATTTTAGTGATCAAGCACAAGTGATTATGTACATTTATTCCTACATTATAACAAACGGCCTACACAACTGTCTTTCTTTCATTTTCGCTCCCCAAAGCAACACTCTAAGTGTTTATCTCACTTATTAACAAGTTAATAGTTATAGCTATTTCAGTCTTGAACAGGAGCTCCATTGTTGTATTGACGTTTGACAAATGAGCCTGAGAATGGAGGCATAATTCCATTTTTGGCACTCAGCTGTGTACAGCTCAGCTGTGTATACAAGTCATCATTTAGTCAAAGGCTGAGCGGTATTATTGCCATGTCGTTGTGGGGCTTGGCAGAAAAGCAACCATGATCCTTGTTTGTAATTGCTATATAAATATTCTATAGATGTGTATATTTCACTGAAATCAATGTGAAGTATTATGCCAGAAAGGGAGTCAGGGGTTACTACTTCTTCCCTGCAAAGCATCCATCACCCTGCTCTACTTTGTGTTCCATGATGAAAGTAGAAACCGGGTGTTTCACACATTATGCAGCAGCAAAACCAGGTTTGCCACTGAGCGTACCCTAAGCAGCACTTGCAGCCAATATTAGCTCTGTGATTCATGTACCTGTATGATAAATGTGTACACTGCTGACATGTAGTCTTTCGTTTTTCCTTTTTTAGATGTATGCTTAAAGCATGGGTGGGGGGCTTGTGGCCAGTGGTTGGGAATCATGGGGGTTGTTGTCCAGTAACATTTGCAGGACTACAGCTTCCCTGTCCCTAGTTTCAGACATCTTAGCTATACACCCCAAATATATACAGTATTATGTGAATCAGTCCTCAGCATAGATATCTAAATATTGGGGTGCATTCATTCTGAAATTCTGCCAAAGCAAACACATTCCAACCCTTCTTATTACAGTGGTACCTTGGGTTACGAACTTAATTCGTGCCGGAGGTCCGTTCTTAATCTGAAACCATTCTTAACCTGAGGTACCCCTTTAGCTAATGGGGCCTCCCACTGCCGCCGCATTAAAAGGTAAATGTACCCCTGCCCGTCAGGGCCAGTCGTGACCGACTCTAGGGTTGCGCGCTCATCTCGCTCAAGAGGCCGGGAGCTGGCGCTGTCCGAGGACACTTCCGGGTCACGTGGCCAGCATGACGAAGCTGCATCTGGCGAGCCAGCACCAGCGCAGCACATGGAAACGGCGTTTACCTTCCCGCTAGAAAGCGGTCCCTATTTATCTACTTGCACTTAGGGGTGCTTTCGAACTGCTAGGTGGGCAGGAGCTGGGACCGAACGACGGGAGCTCACCTCGTCGCGCGGGGATTCAAACCGCCGACCTTTTGATCAGCAAGTCCTAGGCACTGTGGTTTAACCCACAGCGCCACCCACGGTCCCTGCCGCCGCATTACCGGCGCACAATTTCTGTTCTCATCCTGAGGTAAAATTCTTAACCCGAGGTACTACTTGCAGGTTATCAGAGTCTGTAACCCGAAGTGTTTGTAACCTGAGGTGTTTGTAACCCGAGGTACCACTGTATCTGTTATGACAATATTGTAGGCCAGCCTTTCTCAACCTTGAGTCCCCAGATGTTGTTGGGCTACAACTCCCATGATCCCTAGGTAGCAGGACCAGTGGTCAGGGATGATGGGAGTTGTAGTCCAACAACATCTGGGGACCCAAGGTTGAGAAAGGCTGTTGTAGGCTGTAGCTGTTTAAAAGTTCTCAGCTAGGCATCTCTCTCTCTCTCTTCCACCTCCAATATATTGGGAGCAGCTTCACTATGGTCTTCTGACAGGCACTGTGGAATCAAGGCAATGCTCATGGCCACATCAGCTTAGTTTAAAGCAGGCATCCCCAGACTCGGCCCTCCAGATGTTTTGGGACTACAACTCCCATCATCCCTAGCTAACAGGACCAGTGGTCAGGGATGATGGGAATTGTAGTCCCAAACCATCCAGAGGGCTGAGTTTGGTGGTGCCTGGTTTAAAGCTACGGTACAGACACATCCCCTTAGCCTTCAAAGCATGAGAGGATGACCCCTAATGTCCATTCATTTTTCTCTCACTATCTCATGGGTGGCCAACTGTGGTGGTGTGTGCAATATCTGGTTTACCACAACATTTCCCCCTCAAGAAGCTTCGAGAGAAACAGTTGTGAATCCAACAAAGCTCAGCTCACATGACAAGTTTACCATAGCTCCCAAGAACATGTTTAGGAAATAGGAATCCATACTGAAGATGAAGTTGGACAGAACAAAAACAAATCAGGAGATCAGATTTCAAAGCAGGAGAAAGATGAGGTATTTTCCACTAAGAGGTGGGGTAGTTTGAAGTCCTCCAACCCTGAGCTTGCCAGGACACCTGGACCAGACTAGGCAGTGCAGAAAGTGATGGTCCTATACTCGTCATAAAACCAAAACACCTCTTTCCCCTCCAGCCCTCTCCCCTGATATTTATTCTAACCGCTGCCGCCCCCTGAGCAGAATTCACAACATGGGGCAGCTGCAGCAGAAGATGAATAAATTACTTTTCTAATTGTTCCTTTAATGGATGCCTTTCACCAGTGGATGGAATACCATTGGTGGCTACCCAGTTTCTAGGACCTGGGGGTTTCTTGGGAGGTAGCCAACGGTTCCTCTGGGCAAATCAGAGGCTGATCATAAAATCATTTTCATTACTGACTGACTGACAGGGAAAATGGAGGCATTTGTGGTTTGCATGGGTAATAAGTAGGCTTAACAGACCTTGAATGAGCTTAAGTGTGCCCTAGAATTGTTGATGCAGAACAGATAGATAGCTAAATAGATATAGATATAGATATAGATATAGATATAGATATAGATGATATAGATATAGATATAGATATAGATATAGATATAGATATAGATATGAGAATTCCCCGATGGCCAAGATCCAAGTTTGGGGCAAGTACTGTTTGGTGAGGGAACCCCAGCAGAGATTTAAAGTCACAAAATATGCAGCAAAGTAAAGCATGGAAATATAGGCTGCTAAACCTTTAAAACAGGCCTTTCCAAGTGAGTTCCCCCAGCATAGGAAAATACCTCACATTTGGTAAATTTTAAAAAATGGACTACTTACAAAATCTTCAAAGCTCAGATTAATGTGCTTTTTGATACAACAGTCAGAAAACGTGCACAAGCAGAAAAACTTAGCTTTGTTACAAAATGGCAGAAGTTCCTAGATTATTGGCTGGTGAGAGTCATGTGGCTGAGCTAGACCAACCAGCTCAGACCTCTTGACACGCTGAGTTTCTCAGGTAGACTGGGGGGTGGGGAGCATTAGGCTTGATTAGCTATTTCCTCCCAAGGTAAGAGGAAGTGACATAGCAGGAAGCCTGGCAGGAAACTTAAGCTATGGTATTAACCCCTTCATGCATTATTGGGACTTAAGCATGTTGGTTATATGAGGCTGGTTATCCCACAAGTATAACCCTCCAAAACCCCTTTCCATTAACATTTATGGATGTGGGAAAAGTTCATTGACAGCAGAAGACTTTAGAAGCTTTGAAATAATGCATTTGCCAATTCAGATGTGACAAATAGCCACAGTGGCAGCTAATCCTCTCAGGC
The DNA here is from genome assembly GCA_034642415.1 of Podarcis siculus. Classification (NCBI taxonomy): domain Eukaryota; kingdom Metazoa; phylum Chordata; class Lepidosauria; order Squamata; family Lacertidae; genus Podarcis; species Podarcis siculus. The sequence goes on from JAXCMG010000039.1 coordinate 14,345,950, forward strand.
AGGAGAAGAGTCAGGCATTGTTCATGCAAAATTTACCACATATATTCATTTTAATTATAGTTGTTGTGTATACTTTCCTTTATTTTGCACTTGAGACTCCAGGTCCGGCCGCCATTAATACATTACTGTTGGCAGTTTTGTCAACACCCCACTGCCTGTCTCGTGTGCAATTTCAGAAGTGTTGTTTTGTTTAATTGACGTCCCTCAAGTCCTTCCCGAAAAGGATGTCCACAGAGCCAATGCTTCTTCCCTTAAAAAAAATAATATAAAATGGATCTGGCCTTGAGCCTAGGATGAAAATCAGCACTGCCAGGAATGCCATCTGTCCTATAGTTGCCTTTGCTGTACTTGGGGAGACTGGAGCCCTGAATATTTTCCCATAGAATTGGGAGATGCCTGATGACAATGAATGAGAACTGGAATCTCAGAGCCTTATTCCTCAAGTAATACTGATGCCTAGAATAGATCTAACATAAGAGATACAGAAAATTCGGCCTACTCAGTGGTGAGTAAGCTACTCTTGGTCATCATGGTGGAGCGACTGAAGCAAGAAACTGATTTCAAAACCAAGAAAGAAGGCCCATTTGAAATCCAGTCTCCAATTTTCAAATTCACATATTTCCTAAACAGGCATGCATACTAATTGGTTGCTATAACAACGGGAAGATGTCTACTTGCCATTCAGTAGAGTCTGTATATGTTGCCAAGGAAAATAACCCCCAAACTCCTGATCACGCACCCCACGTACATTTTACAACATGCACACGCAACACAAATGCACACACATTAAACATGGCCATGTACTAGAAGGCTTAGGTGCCGAGAAGTTTCCAGAAGCAAAGATTGGTAGGTTACAGGGCAGAACTCTTTAGGTGACAAAGTCTGCAATTTGCAAAATGAACACTTTTGCACGATGTACCATGTCATATTTATAATGCTTACCCTCAAGAGTCATTTTTTGTTGTTGTCCTGGTTCATTCTGGTACATGTTTGATTTGCTTTTTGTATATTTTTATATAGTTGTTTTAGTGGTTTCAGGTTGTATTTTTATTTCCACGGATATTGCTTGTAAATTGTACATGGGCTGTTAGTCAGATGTGATTCCTGCAATGCAGGAAGTGGGACTAGATGACCCTTGGGATCCCTTCCAACTCTAAAATTTTATATTTCTGGGAACATTAAGGTGGGATCAACAAGCAGGTCAATGATCAGACCAATGATCAGATAAATACTACCCCGCCCCTCCATTTTTGTCATCTCTTCATTAATTAATTTATTTACACTTTTTGTGTTAATTCAATATCAGTGTTAATTAGATTATTTTCTTACTGAATTTTATTATAGATGTTATTTTCTTCTTTCTTTATACATATCTCTGCACATATCCATGTGCATGTATGGAAATATATTTCCTTTGGCACCCACCCATATGTATTTTTTAAAATTTTCAAAATGTATTGCATTATTTACATGATAATGATAGAAGTTTGGATTTAAAAATAAAATAAAATTTCCTAGCTGCACACTGCTGAGGCATACTCATTAATAATTTCTAGGTATGTAGAATAAACCCAAGTGCTGAAAACAGGATCCATCCAGTGTTTTGTGGCTCATACTGAACAACAAATGCTTTCCCCTACTTTTTTTGTCCTGGATTGTTTAGAACTACCCAGGTTCCAGGTACTAAATGCAAGCATCCTTAGTTGATTTTGCTCAGTAATTATTTCTTTCATTCAGCAGCGAACAGGCAGGTGGCGAGCAAGATTTGCAAAACCAGTGAATATTCTCTTACTGTCACCTGTAAGGCCCTCCAATCACCATAAGTTGCACGCCCACCTTATTGTATGTACAAGGAACAAAGTCTCTAAAAGCTTTAATCGCCGTAGCTGCAGGTAATTTAGGGTGTGCTTTTCAAAAAGGCCCCTTTCACAAAAGCTAATGGGAGGAACATCAAGACTGCAACCCCAGCAGCCTTTCAGAGATTGCAGAACGAGCCAAATGACGAGAGGTTGGTGTGGACTTGCATCAGGTGGGCATGTATTGCTGGATGTGTGTTGTGTGTGCCCAAACTCAAATTTCAGCAGCAAAAACAAAAGGCAAGGAAGCAAGGAAACCCTGAACTTTTTAATTGGAGCTTTGCAAATGCTGAACGGGTGCTTCCAAATTTGGCCAATTTAGCAGGACACCATAATTGCTGTCCTGCTCTAAGGTGGGGGTAGCCATTATGTTCCATAATGCTGCCATCTCATGTTTCAAAACAACAACTTGGTACATCCAAATACAACATTTAACAAAGGTGCCAGGCAGTCGCAACACGTCCTGGAGGAAGCCTGCTATTGTGAGATATCTCTGTTGTTTTTAGCTGCATTCCAACCAGCCAATTCATAGGTGGGTAAGTGCATTTTCCTTCTTATTGTAGAGTTGGAAGGGACCCCAAGGGTCTAGTCCAAACCCCTGCAATGTGGGAATCTCAACTAAAGCATCTGTGACAGATGTCCATCCAACCTCCATGAAATGAGAGTCCACCACCTCGAGACCAACTGTCAAACAGCTCTTACTGTCAGAAAGTTCTTCCTGATGTTTAGTTGAAATCTCCTTTCTTGTTACTTGAATCCATTGGTTTGAGTCCGATCCTAAGGAGCAGGAGAAAACAAGCTGGTTCCCTCTTCTGTGTGACAGCCTTTGAGATATTTGAAGATGGCTATCATATCTCTTCTCAGTCTCCTCTTTTCCAGGCTAAACATACCCAGCTCCTTCGAACGTTCCTCATCAGGCTTGGTTTCCAGACCCTTGATCATCTTGGTTACCTTCCTCTGCACATGTTCCAGCTTGTCAACATCCTTCTTAAATGGTGGTGCTCAGAACTGGACACAGTATTCCAGGTTTGGTCTGACCAAAGCACTAATATTGCTTCCATTGAACTTGCAGCACTGACGCTCTGTGTTTTAATTTTTAATTTCTTTAAAATGTGCACATACTGGCCACCCAATTTGGAATTTGAAGTGGTGTGTGATAATTGTAAAACCCATAAGATGAGCAATGATAACAATTAACACCTAAAAGTAGAATTAAATTAAATCCAGAGTTTTCCAACATTCAGCTTGCTGGGGGAGGTGAATAATATTTCTGAGCTCTTATTATGTTTTGTATTGGAAACTGTACATATGTGCATGTAAGGTTGATTAAAAAAGGAAGGGGGTGTCTTTTTTTTGTACATCTATTATTCGTTCCAATTGTAGGGCTACGTCCTTCAATCTGCCACTTGCTGCAGTTGCCCTTTGGCACGGAGACAAAAGTTTGCACAGAAGCAACCCTGCATTGTCCAGCGCCTTGACAGATTAGAGGAACATTTGGACAGGATGACTAAAACGTTTGCAAGCCAGAATTGTCTAATTTTCTCTTTGGACTCAGAGAAGCTATTGCAGCGTTTCTGCTTTAAATAAATCATGTGTGCATTTAGTGCCAACTTGGGAGGCTTCAAAAGAGGATGAGAAAAACTTATGGAGGAGAAAGCTATCAATGGCTACTAGCCACGGTGGCTATTCTCTTGTCTCCATAGTAGGAGGCTGTCATGTTTCTGAACACCAGTTGCTGGAAATCACAGGAGGGGAGAAGGCTCTTGTGTGGTGTGGTGTAGTAGTTAAGAGCGGTGGCCTCGTAATCTGGTGAACCGGGTTCGCTTCCCCGCTCCTCCACATGCAGCTGCTGGGTGACCTTGGGCTAGTCACACTTCTCTGAAGTCTTTCAGCTTCATTCACCTCACAGAGTGTTTGTTGTGGGGGAGGAAGGGAAAGGAGAATGTTAGCCGCTTTCAGACTCCTTAAGTAAAGGTAAAGGGACCCCTGACCATTAGGTCCAGTCGTGACCGACTCTGGGGTGGCAGCGCTCATCTTGCTTTATTGGCTGAGGGAGCCGGCGTACAGGTCATGTGGCCAGCATGACTAAGCTGCTTCTGGTGAACCAGAGCAGCGCACGGAAACACCGTTTACCTTCCCGCCAGAGTGGTACCTATTTATGTACTTGCACTTTGAGGTGCTTTCGAACTGCTAGGTGGGCAGGAGCTGGGACCGAGCAACAGGAGCTCACCCCATCATGGGGATTCAAACCACCGACCTTCTGATCGGCAAGTCCTAGGCTCTGTGGTTTAACCCACAGCGCCACCCGTGTCCCAGGCTCCTCAGGGTAGTGATAAAGCGGGATATCAAATCCAAACTCCTCCTCCTCTTTTTCTTCTTTTTCTTCTTCTTCTTCTTCTTCTTCTTCTTCTTCTGCTCACGTCCTGCTTGCAAGTTTCCCACAGGCATCTGGTTGGCCACTGTGAGAAGATGCTGGACTAGACGGGCCATTGATCGGATCCGTCAGGCTGCTCTTACAGTGTTATGAATTTGTTCCATTAAAAAAATGCCCAGAGAATCTGCTGCTTTGTTCTCTTTGTCTCCTTTCATCTCTGGCCCAACAACATTTGCAAGTTTTTGAAGTACTACGCAGGTCTACAAATGCTACAGAGACAGTCATATGATGAGTGTTTACTTGTTTATACACCACTGGCAATCATCCTTCCATCATACCATATTTGATCGGGGGGAGGGGGGGAGAAAACCATCTGCCTCCAGGATCTAAAATACGGTCCTTTATCTCTGGCAACATCGCCCTTATGTACAATCTTTGTCTTGCCATTTCATGCTTTTGCTTCCATAAAAGCTACTCCATGGGCTGAACTCTTTTTCTCATCTCCAGGTTTCTTCTTCTCTAGTTGTCTTTCCATCTATCCTGTCTTCTCTTAAATTTTCCAATCTCTCCCCTTTCTCTCTTTTTTTATAATATAATTTGTATTATTTTCATTTAAAAACATAAAATATTACAACATTATAATAACCATTCTGAAACATTTGCTTGTGACTTCCCTCCCTCCCTTCAGCTGGTTTCCAATTTCTTAATAAATTACATACGCATTTCCACTGTCAGTTTCTGTCCTTCAATACATATCAAATCCTTCTATTTATCCATGGTCAGATACTATTTTTATATTGTGTTACAGGGTTCATATCAGTCCTGCTAGCGTCTTCACATTTTTGCAATGATCCCATAAATATTCAATAAATTTACTCCAATCTCTCCGGAATTTCTGGTCGCTTTGGTTCCGGATCCTCACAGTCAGTTTGGCTAGCTCTGCATAGTCCATCATCTTCATCTGCAACTCCTCAGTCATTGGTAATTCTTGTAATTTCAACCTTTGAGCTAACAAAATTCTTGCTGCAGTGGTGGCATACATAAATAGTCTTTGGTCTATTTTTGTAATCTCTTCTCCCATCAACCCAAGCAAAAACGCTTTTGGTTTTTTTGGGGAAGGTATATTTAAATATCTTTTTTTAGTTCATTATAGACCATTTCCAAAAAAAATTCTTAATAAATTACATACACATTTCTACTGTCAGTTTCTGTCCTTCAATACATATCAAATCCTTCTATTTATCCATGGTCAGATACTATTTTTATATTGTGTTACAGGGTTCATATCAGTCCTGCTAGCGTCTTCACATTTTTGCAATGATCCCATAAATATTCAATAAATTTACTCCAATCTCTCCGGAATTTCTGCTCGCTTTGGTTCCGGATCCTCACAGTCACTTTGGCTAGCTCTGCATAGTCCATCATCTTCATCTGCAACTCCTCAGTCATTGGTAATTCTTGTAATTTCAACCTTTGAGCTAACAAAATTCTTGCTGCAGTGGTGGCATACATAAATAGTCTTTGGTCTATTTTTGTAATCTCTTCTCCCATCAACCCAAGCAAGAACGCTTTTGGTTTTTGGGGGAAGGTATATTTAAACATCTTTTTTTAGTCCATTACAGACCATGTCCAAAAAAATTTCGCCTTATCACAAGTCCACCACATATGGTAAAAATCTCTGTCCTTTTCATTACATTTCCAACATAATTTATTTTTCATCCTATACATTTTGGCCAATTTTACTGGGGCCAAGTACCACTTATACATCATTTTCATTACATTTTCTTTTAAGGCCATACATGCTATAAATTTTAAATTCTGATTCCATAATTTTGACCAAGATTCATACTGGATATTATGCCCAAAGTCTATGGCCCATTTCGTCATTACTTCTCAATCTCTCCCCTTTCTCATCCCTGTTTCTCCTTCATGCTCTAATCTTTTCATTTAAACCCTGACTTATCTTGATTCCTTCCCATTTGTCACTGTGGCACTTTATCACAGGAATGCTCTTCTCCCCAAGATTTGTCCTGCTTCACTGCCATTGATTTTTAACCAAAATTAATTCGTACTCTTTCTAACATTTTAAACCAATTTCCCCCCTCTTTGATCTTGGCAATTTATCTGTGTTTTTTGTGGTTACCTTCTGCCTCTGTCCCTTGCATGGCCCATGTTTTGGGCTTACCTTAGTTGGGGGGGGTATAGACTGCACTGCTCTATGTAGAGATCTAACCAGCTACACATACTTGAGAAATATTTAAATGCTGTTGTTCTGTTCTGTTTAAAAGCATTTTTGTTGTACCAATAAGGTTGCAGAGAGCCAGTGTGGTGTAGTGGTTAAGAGCGATAGACTCGTAATCTGGGGAACCGGGTTCGCTTCCCCGCTCCTCCACATGCAGCTGCTGGGTGACCTTGGGCTAGTCACACTTCTCTGAAGTCTCTCAGCCCCACTCACCTCACAGAGTGTTTGTTGTGGGGAAGGAAGGGAAAGGAGAATGTTAGCCGCTTTGAGACTCCTTCGGGTAGTGATAAAGCGGGATATCAAATCCAAACTCTTCTTCTTCTTCTTCAATGTTAAATGCAAAGGGACTGTGCTGTGGGAGACTTTCTCTAGTGTCAAAGAAAGAGGAACTATCAGTCGGCTAAGTAAATTTTCCCACCACGTATCTCCTAGTGATCCTCAGGGCAGTCCAGAGCAGCATGTGGGATTGAACTGCTGACAGTGAGACCTTGTCAGCATATAACACCCTTGCTCAGAGACCTGCTGTGGTTGCAATTTGCTTCAAGGCCAAGGATTTCCTCCATGAAATCTGGGGTGTTAGGGGAGGGGCAGGACCTTTGGTGGGGGACACTTCATGTTCCTCCATTCACAATTGCTTCCTTGCACCCAGCTCCCACCTGTGGCTCCTAGAAGCTGTCAGCGTGCGACAGTGGCCACACCCCAGGAATGGCTTTGACTGGCCAGCTAGACCAGGTGAACTTAGCCGATGGGTCTCAAACCCTCAGTGAGTCAGGGACTTCCCCTCCATGTGAAGACAGGCTCTGGCAGATTGAAGGGACAAGATCAATAGTGGTTCCAATAGTCAAAAGAAGGCAGTTTCTGCATGTGCTGTAGAGGGAAGTGAGGGGCAGATGGGGCCCGTCAACCTGGGAAGGGAGTCCATCTAGGAGAGGGAAAACTCATCCTAAATTAAGGTTACCAGATTTTTTTCAATGAATCCAGGGACACTTTTCAACTTCAATAGGAATGATAGGATTTTGTCAGGGGACTGATTTGTAAATCCAGGGACTGTCCCCGGGAAACGGGGATGTCTGGTAACCTTATCCTAAATCTCCACTGCTTTGCAGGATATCTTCAGACGCAGAAAAGGCTAAGCAGTAAACCCTACAGTCCCTAAGACAGTTGGATAGCGCCTTGTATGCCTCTTTCCAGCAACTCCTGCCGTCAAGCCTGTGCCAAACGTATTGCTCTGCTTTCCTTTGCACCACACCAGCAAGGCTGAGAGGGCGGGTCTTGTTGTCTGGGTAGCCCAGAACCTCCATACATACTGTTCAGGCTTGTGCCCTGGGGAGGTCACATGAAACCCATTACAGTTTGGGGCCAGTTTACCTGCAAAATCACTTTATCCCACATATGCCCACTAAAGCACTTTGATCTACAGAACTGGCAAGTGTTACAGGTGCCACATAATACTTGTTCTGCATTTGAAAGAAACTGTTTTTTGTTTTTTGTGGGAGCCCCCAGACTTTGGAACTCCCTGCTGATTGACAAAAAAGTACCTTTGCTGTATACTTTTTGGTGCCTGCTAAAAATTGATTTGCTTAGGAAAGCCTATCCAAATATATAGTGTGCTGTTTTAATCTGGGTTTTAGCTTATGGTTGATTTTGATTACTTTTCAAAGTTTTACACAGTTGTTTTAAAGTGTGTTTTAAATGATAACTTCATTATAACTTTGATTTTTTTGTTTTTGTTTACAATCGAGTGGCATATATGTTTTATGAAATAAAATGAATACTTTGTGGAGACTAGATAAAATAACATTGAACTAGGGGGATCCTTTTTAAAAGAAAGAAAAAAGAAAGAAACATCCTTTTGTTTGGGAAGTTTGCATGAAATTGATGTGACTCCCTCAAATGCCAAGACGTTCTGAACCAGGTTGATGAGCCCCCACAGCTGGTTTTTATTATTATTATCCTGCCTGGAAAATGGCTATGGTGCTGCCTATTGTCATGGCAACTGATTGCAGCACTTGTCGATAAAGACACTTGCTAAGATTTTGATTAATGAATCAAACTTGTTCTGCAGCTGACCCACACCTCCCACTGAGGCTTCCTCTCTTAAAATTCTGTCCCAGCAAATTATCCTTTTCAGTTAGATGGCAACAGGGACCAGCTGAAAGGCACAAACAGGAATCTGAAACAGAAATTATTTGTGTATATTTTAGCACATCTGGCAGGGATAATTAGTGCACTGTGATGAATCTTATTTCAGTGCAGAGCGCTGGATTAGCGATCTTGAAGGTCCTTTCCAACCGCTGCTTATAGCCATACAAAGCTCTTCTAACAAAAAAGAACCAAATTGCCTCTATGCATAGGGTGCAAGGTCAACAGTGCATTTAGAGCTGCATGTGGAACAATATTCATATGGATTTTAAAAGGAGCTGATTGCTTAGAGCAGGGATGGGGAACCTAGTTTTGGTCTCAAATTACAACAGCAGGCTGGCCCACAATTAAATCAATAATTATGATTAATTCCATTTTTATGAATTGATGCTCACATTACTTTAATGCATTTTGCAGGTCATATTTTGTTTCTGAACGAATGTGTATGTAGCAAAATTTGAATGGAAATGTGCCAATACTGAGATCCCATAGAAACATATTACACATGCTGCTTACTTGCTATCCTGTCGAGTTGAGCTATTATGTCAGGTTTGAAGTTCGCACAACTTGCAGTAGCTATTTCAGAGCTGAAGACATAAGAAATAGGACCGGTTTCCTTTGAGGCGCATATGCATCTTACTGCCATCCCTAGTAAACAAGTTTGGGGCTCATGTACTAATTCAAGAACCTGCAAAACCTGTTTCAGATATAAAGGTAAAGGGACCCCTGACCGTTAGGTCCAGTCGCAGACGACTCTGGGGTTGCAGTGCTCATCTTGCTTTACTGGCTGAGGGAGCCGGCATACAGACTTCGGGTCATGTGGCCAGCATGACTAAGCCGCTTCTGGCGAACCAGAGCAGCGCACGGAAACGGCGTTTACCTTCCCGCCGGAGTGGTACCTATTTATCTACTTGCATTTCGTGCTTTCGAACTGCTAGGTTGGCAGGAGCAGGGACTGAGCAACGGGAGCTCACCCCGTCGCAGGGATTCGAACCGCCGACCTTCTGTTTGGCAAGCTCTAGGCTCTGTGGTTTAACCCACAGCGCCGCCCACGTCCCATTTCAGATATAAGTGTGGGACAAAAAGATGAGCACATGCTCCACAGATAATGCCTTTGCGGCACAACTCCATTAATAGAACCCTCCAGACTTGTTTGACACATATTCAATAGGATGACATACTCATAGTATCATAGAATCATAGAAGGGACCACGTGGGTCCTCTAGCCCTACTCTCTGAAATGCAGGAATCTTTTGCCCAACGTGGGACTCAAACCCATAACCCTGAGATTAAGAGCCCCATGCTCTACCAACTGAGCTATCGAGAGAAGTCAATGCTTTCAAGGACATTTAAAGCAGAGGTGGGGCTTTGTAGGAAGAAACTGCTGATGAATTGGTTATCATTAACTGGGGGGGTGGAGGGTGTTCCTAGAAATGGTTGGTACACTCCTTCACAGCATCAGACAAATTATCAACATGTTCACAATGCTAAGTCTTGTTTCAGTAGGAATTTAATTGGAGAAAAAAATGTGTGGAGTATAACAAGCATTATTATTACTGTGCAAATAATTAGGAAACAAAACCATTATTCTAGTACAGTGGTATTGACCTGGAAACTGTCGGTGGGTGAGTGAAATATAGGAAATATCTTAATAGGGCTTCAGGTATAATGAAATGAATTACTCCTGCAGATCTATGTACTTTGAAATCCAATGAAAGAAAATGATGTCAGATTTGTAACATCCACTTACACACACACACACACACACACACACAGTCATTTTGTACAGGCAGTCCCCACCCTTTCCTGCAAGGTTCAAGTTGAGCTTCAATCATGTTTAAAGGCACTAAACCACAGAATACGATTTGCTAGGCTGGGGGTGGGGATTCTTAGGGAAGGACACAGCACTGAGACCTTCAGTCTGATTAGCATGGCTCTTATTTCTTCGGTTATAAGTCTCACAAATACGGCAATAACTCTCTACTCTGCATCATGGAAGCCTTCTCTAACCACTGACGTCACCCACAGACACACACACACTCCCACAACTCCCACACCCATTTCTCTCTCTCTTTTTCACACACACGTCTTCATAACAGCCACAGATTAGACAGTTAAAATCATCTAGCAGAGGAGACATGATGTGTTGCTATACAAAAGTCAGCGGAAGGCTAAATTAGGGGTATGGTTAAAGGATAAAGACATTGTGGGCTCCACACAGTCCCCAAGTCACCTGGTGAATGCCACTGTGTTGTTTTACATTATATCTTTGACATAACTTATAATGCTGAAAACCAGTGCAAAAAAACTCAACAACCCAAATGTTTAAGGCCCGCAGGTGAATCCCTCATATGCTTCATTGCATCCGGCACCCGTTATGCATGTCTGAGAAGCCAGCTTTTGGAAACTTCTAGAAACAGCAGTTTTTCATTTGAGTAAAAAGAGGCAGGCGAAGCAGGTTCACGCATTCCGGAGTGTGTAGCTTTTACCTCACGTGGGTTGAAACGTCCTACATATATTTAGAAAGATTTACCTAGCAGCTGAGTTATGTGGAAGAAATCTACTAAAAATGCAATTTTCCCAAAAGGCCTAAGTCCTGCACAGCCTTCCAAAAAGAGAGATTGTGCAAATAACGCCCCCCAGTCCGTTTAGGCAGTCTATGTGAATGGCTATGCTTGGTATTGGGGGTGCTGATCTTTTCAAACGTTCGCGTGTCCTAGACTATCCACTTTCTTCTTGCAGAATGTTGAACGCTCTGAGGGAGCCCCACTGCTGGAGTGTTCGGTTCCAGAAAGTACAATGTGTATTTCTAGAGAGGTCCATTCTACAAAGATGAGAATGAGAAATGTCTCTTTTGGGAGGAAACAAGTTCCTATGTTCTCTTGGCAGTCTGTGTGCTGACCGCGGTTTTCTTTACAGTACTTGAGGTTGGCAGTGCCTTGATTTTGGGGGCTGCTGGCTTCCTCTGCTTCTGACCGCTGGCTTGAAGGGGTTTCAGTCCCAGCATCTCACAGTATTTATTACATAGGTGGAGGACCTTGAACTGTTCAATAAACGAGATGGAGCAGTTGCCTTTGAAACCTTTGTACCTGAAGAAGACAGACAGACAGGATTGAAACTTTTTGGTTTCTAAGAGAAATAGGCTACACCTCAATTGCAAGACTTGCTAAAACATTCGACCCACACTCAACCCATATTCAGCTAAAGTCATCTGTCATGGATGCTTTAGCTGAGATTCCTGAATTGCAGGTGTTTGGACTAGATGACCCTTGGTGTCCCTTTCAGCTCTACAGTTCTATGATTCTATGAAAACGACCAGCTTAACATCTAGCCTCAGCAAAATACAATGGCATGTAGTAAAGGAGATTGCAATTGGCACCATCGTCTATAGCAGAGGTGGCTAACCTTTTTGGAGCGCCAAGGGCCACACTGACCCACGGTCAACCCTTGGAGAGCTGTATGTCAAAGTGGGAGTAGACAAAGTGCTAAAGTAGGCATAGCAAGTACTGAAGTTCTCAAGACTTTAATCCAGTGGGAGAGATTTAAACATGACCTTCATTCTTTCATTGAAATTAAAGGATTCCATGCACTTACACTTGATAAATTGTGTCCTCTGCTTTCGAAAAGAAGGAAAGGTGAAAAAGAGTCTCAGGATCCCACCCCCCACTGTACTTATGCAGAACTGCACAGACAACATGAGGGATTGTTGCTCACATAACCACAAATAATAGTTTGCCTTTCATTAAAAGCAGTATGTATTTATACCTGTCAGTGTTCAACTTTAAATAAATAACTTTACAGATATCTTACAAGAGCTAAACATTCATTTATTCATTCAATTTATGTCCTGCCATTCCTCCTGAAGGAGCCTAGTTTGGAAAATCAAAAGTGCATTTGTAAAGCCCCCAGTTCAAACTGAATCATGCTGCAGAATCGCTGCTTGCTCCTTTCTAGAGTTCGACCCAGGTTAGAAAACCTCACCCTGATTATCTCCTTTTTCTTTTCTTCCTCTTTTTTTTGGGTGGGGGGGGAGTAGTTCAGGTACATTCAACTGACCCAATCAGAGGAAACAGCACAATGATATGAGGGGAACTGTATAAAATATATTATCCTGTATCATGACTGAGGGTGCCATATAATCCTTACAGGTTTTTTATGGTGTTAACAACTGCAAGGAATTCTCATCTCTGTTCAGCCTGCCTGCCTGGTTTTAATAAAAATGTTAACAGTTCCCACCCGTCCCCGTGTTTTATTTCCTTGGGTAGGGCAGGCCTGTCATTTTGAACAGCCTTTACTGAATGCAGCTCACCCTAGGAGGTGTCAGTGACAAGGGATCTGCAAATGCCCATGGACTCCTCTACCTCCAACCTCAGCCCCAATTATAATAAACAACCTCTTAAACTTTAACATTTTAAAAGCAGTGAATACGCCTCCCTTCCATTCTCTTGAACACTGACTGGAAAGGCTTCAGCATCAAAAGTCGTGATTCCTGAGCATCTGTAATCCTGCACAGTGAAAAGCCACTTAGAAACACATCCTTATGCCAGACCATGATGGAACATGTAATTCCACCCTGGAATTGGAAACGGCTCTTTGACTGATTGCACAGATCTTAATGTTTTTCAAACATACCTTCAGCGTAATGCATTTTATAGGCTCTGCTGCTTTTCTTGCACTCCCACACACGTTTGGTGATGATCTTAGCGATGATGACACTGATGTGAAGCTATTACTGGTGCTGATTGAAAGCCTATACCATTTTGTGACGCTCCCATCCAGAGAGCGTGAGTCTGTAATGCACAGCCACAACCCCCCAAAAAGGCTATTTCAAGAGCTGGAAATGGGGCAGAAGAGGGTGACCAAATAGATCAAGGGGCTTGACCAACACTCCTCTGCAAAAAATGGTTGCAATGTATGGCTTCTTTATAGCTCAGGAAAAAAAGGCGATTAAGGGAGAACACAGCAGAGGTGTACAAAATTAAGCACAGTGCAGACAAAACGGATAGAGGGTTCTCCTCTCCCCCCTCATAATGCTAGAACCCAATAGGGTCATCCAACAAAGCCAAATGTTGTGAGATTCAGGAATGACGAAGAGGAATGACTTATTCACTCAGCACACAGTTAAATCTGTGGGCATCGCTACCACAAGATACAGTGATGGCCATCAACCAGGTGATTAGGCACATTCCTGCAGGGTAAGGATATCAGTGGTCACACATAATGATGGCTGTGTATTACCGTATTTTTTGCTCTATAAGACGCACCAGACCATAAGACGCACCTAGTTTTTGGAGGAGGAAAACAAGGAAAAAAAATATTCTGAATCCCAGAAGCCAGAACAGCAAGAGGGATTGCTGCGCAGCGATCCCTCTCGCTGTTCTGGCTTCTGGGATAGCTGCGCAGCCTGCATTTGCTCCATAAGACGCACACACATTTTCCCTTACTTTTTAGGAGGGGGAAAGTGCGTCTTATAGAGCAAAAAATACGGTATGTCATGATGGAGGCAGCATATGTACCTTAGAGATGGAGGAGGAACCCACAGATTCCCAAGCAGACCCACCCACGCCAACCTATGTTGACCCTTTAGTCCCCTTTAGAATCAGCAGCCATGAGGAAAACCAGCACTGCTTCTATTTTTAAAGAACCTTCTCCACCCCCCATTTTATAATGCTCCATCCACTCAAAGCCTGGAGCAGCTGGTGTGCAGGTCTTTTGCTGCTTTGAATCGGATAAAGTAAGTCCTCATAGAAGGGACAGAGCTTGATGGCATTCCCTTGCTCGAGAGAGAATTCTACAGGGGAAAACATGGCTGTCTCTCCCAGTTTTTCCCAGAGGGGCAGCCATGTTTGGTCCTTTATGACAAACAGCTGAAATAAGCTGTTTATTACCCCAGGCTTTTGCCATCTAGTCTTTTTTAGCTGCTTCTAAGAGACCATTAGGGACATGGGTGGCGCTGTGGTCTAAACCACAGAGCCTAGCACTTGCCGATCAGAAGGTCGGCGATTCGAATCGCCGCGAAGGGGTGAGCTCCCGTTGCTTGGTCCCTGCTCCTGCCAACCTAGCAGTTCGAAAGCACATCAAAGTGCAAGTAGATAAATAGGTAGTAGATAATAGTAGATAATAGTAGTTAAATAGGTACCACTCCGACGGGAAGGTAAACGGCGTTTCAGTGCGCTGCTCTGGTTCGCCAGAAGCGGCTTAGTCCTGCTGGCCACATGACCCGGAAGCTGTACGCCAGCTCCCTTGGCCAATAAAGCGAAATGAGCGCCGCAACTCCAGAGTCGGTCACGACTGGACCTAATGGTCAGGGGTCCCTTTACCCTTTACCTTTTAAGAGACCATTTACCCCCAACCCACTTTTCTGAGTTGGTGACTCCTTCTTCTACACAACTATTAGAAATAGGAGTTACTGGTGCCAAAGGACCATCAGTGAGGCTCCTGGACTTTCATCACTAATAATTAGCCATAACCTCGCCCAACCCAGGCAAACGTCATTTGGTTTTCACGTTTATGTCCCCAACTCATATTATCTCATGGCAATGAAACCATGTGGCAGCTCCCCACATGATAAAGGTAATGTCAGGATCCCAGACCATGTGAAAGGAACCTCCTGCCACGCTGCCAGCAATAAACCAGTTTCCTGCAGGGGCAACACTGGTATGAAGAGAAACTGCACAGCAGTTGTCCCATGTATCCTGGGCTTCCAACATTAAATTTCAGGGCAAGCCCTACCGTTAGGTAGACTGAGGCAGTTGCCTTTGATGGCCAGTGCAGGAGGCAGGAATTAGTGCAAGGTGCTGGAGGACAGAGTCGTGTGTGCCATGCGCTGTGCCCTTAATCTACTGCCTTCAAATGCAATAGAAAATGCTGCCCTCCTGATAGCGCTGTTGTTGTGTTTTTTTAATCAATTGCTGGCCCAGTTAACCACTATATATGGAACAGCGGAGGCAGTCTTGTCCTTCACCTCAGACAGCAATATGTGTTGAGCCAAGACCTATAGGTGTTGTGAGACGGAGCCATGCTGCGGTGACTCCCAAGTGAGAAGATGAGAGGCTATGGCTCTCAGAAACTCACAGGCCCACACATTGATTTAGTCACCAAGCCATTGTAACCATGTTAAAAAGGGGTGGCCAGAAACACCAGCCTTTTGTGTCTGTTTCTGTTTTGTTTTTTGGCAAAGGAAAATGTTATTCATTTCCAGCCTTTCACATTCAGCCCAAGTTTTGCTTTAGCACTTGCAAAGCTATCTGCTGGCCACGCTCTACCTTTTGTTTAGGCCTAGCAGAGTGGGCTTGATTAAATATTTGATAAACAAAGGCTAATTTCATTGGCTTAGATTCTCCCTTCCTCCAGAGGACTGAACGGGGATTCTCAAAAAGTTTGTGTGTATGAGAGAGACGCAGAGAGAGTAAAGTGTGCCCTCTACTGAGTTGGAACTATATTGCAAGTAATTACTGTAACGAGAACATTGTGACGGGAAACTGACATTACTATTACGATTGCTATCATCTACTGTGAAGGCTGAAAGCGGGTTATAATAAAAATATAAAACTCACAAACGTTCAAGTAAGCAACAGAGGGAGGAAACCACAAGTAGAAGGATTAACAGAGCAATCTTATACTCAAATGGTGCCAGGCCAGGAGGAGGTATGTGCTGCTCCTATGTGAGCAGAAAGACCACCCTAGGATACTGTGCTGCCTGAGGTGAAGGTCAAGATGGTGCCTCCTCTTCATTCCATGTTCAGAAGCCAACTGGTCTGGCAGGTTAATTCTTATTTCAAGATAGGAGACAGGATAGTGTTCTCCAGTGGGATGGGTTAGGGCCCCAGGACAGGGAGCTGCGTGACATATGCAGCTCTGTTCACCAAAAGAGGATGTGGGGCTCAGGAGCAACAGCCAGAGGCCTACCACAGCTGTCTGAGGCAGCCATCTCACTCTGCCTAATGGTAGGGCCAGCCCTGGTCAGTGGAATGGATGGAAGGAAGGGGGGAAAGACACAACCCAGAAAATACAGAGACAGACAGACAGACAGACAGACAGACAGACAGACAGAAGCATAAAAACAACAGGACTCCCTCAGTGTCTGCCTACCAATTCTGTTGAACAGCATCCCCGTTGAGACGTTTTTGCTTTAGCAAGCTTTGCTAGTGGGGTGAAAAGGTCTCTGTTTTAGGTCTTCATTTTGTTCTGTTTTTAAACCTACCCTCAACTGTGGGTTTTTTTGTACTATTTTAAACGGTATTTGCAGCTTTATTTTATGGCATGTTTATAAATAGTATTGAGACATATGGGGAAAGTGATTCACAAATTAATAAATAGTAATCGGGAACTGTGTTTGCAGTGAGACCCACATGCCTGCCCACACAAGGAGGGAGCCAATAATAGGATAATAAACACACACACAGACCAGCACATATGCTTCCCCACCCTCAGCACAGTCCTTCTTGCAACAGAGTTCAAGGGCCATTCAGGAAGGAAAATACTTTTTTTCACAAGTAGTCAAAAGGAAAGGCCAAGACATGCAACAAGGGCAGCCATGGAAACATGTCAATTATCAGCAGCTACCTTCAGTAGCTCTGGTCTGGAAACAGGAGATGGAGGTTTAACCTCCCCCACCCCCAGGAAGAGGTGGGGAAAATGGCCCCACTCACTTTTTTCATGCCTGGACAAAACACTCTATACTGCAAGTTCCACAGAGTGGTTGCCTACCCTTCTCAGCCATGTATCAGACATATAGGACATTTGCCTTCCCACAACCCTAAGATTCAATCACTGACACCAGGAGGACAAGAGTTGCAAGGGGGAGCCAGGTGGAACAAGTTCATGTTTCACATGCAGGAGAACCCAGACTCAAACCCAAGGTACAACCCTGCACTAATCAAGAGATGAGCGCCTTCCCACCATCATTCAGACTCAGTTGACTGGATCAAGAAGGAGACTGCATGGGCCAAAAGCCAGGCTTTTGCAAAGTTCATGCCATGATGCATAAACAAAGGCTACAGTTGGCATCATCTGTAAAGGTAAAGGTAAAGGGACCCCTGACCATTAGGTCCAGTCGTGACCAACTCTGGGGTTGTGGTGCTCATCTCGCTTTATTGGCCGAGGGAGCCAGCGTACATGTGGCCAGCATGACTAAGCCGCTTCTGGTGAACCAGAGCAGCTCACGGAAACGCATCACAGGGGTCATGTGGCCAGCATGACTAAGCTGCTTCTGGTGAACCAGAGCTGTTCGACAGTGGAATTTGTTGCCAAGGAGTGTGGTGGAGTCTCCTTCTTTGGAGGTCTTTAAGCAGAGGCTTGACAACCATATGTCAGGAGTGCTCTGATGGTGTTTCCTGCTTGGCAGGGGGTTGGACTCGATGGCCCTTGTGGTCTCTTCCAACTCTATGATTCTATGATTCTATGATTCTATGAAACGCCATTTACCTTCCCGCCGGAGCAGTCCCTATTTATCTACTTGCACTTTGACGTGTTTTCAAACTGCTAGGTTGGCAGGAGCAGGGACCGAGCAACGGGAGCTCACCCCGTCGTGGGGATTCGAACCGCCAACCTTCTGATTGGCAAGTCCTAGGCTTTGTGGTTTAACCCACAGTGCCATCTTAAGAGACATGCCACAAAATGAAAACACAACCCCAGAAGCTCAACACTGTACTTGCTAGAGGCTGACTGAGTATTACACAGTAATCAAATAGCCCCAGTTTTTTTATTTTAAAAGTCAACTTCATCCTGTAAGAGCTGCTGAAGCAAGGAACTGTTTGATAAAAAAAACTCCAGCACATCTTGCAAGATCTACAACCAAATTTGGTGCCATTTGGTTTGCAAATTGCTACTTTGAAAATGGTTTCATTCAATTTCTATTGTGTTTTCATATACCGATACCGTAATGTGAGTGGATTTGTCTCACCAGCATTATTCAAGGCATCAGGGACAGGAGAAGAGATGTTTGCAAAGGGCTACTGGCAGCGAGAGAACCATCAGCATAGTAGGTTCCTTTGACATTGTTAAATATGATATGAGAGATAATTTATAGGTTAGGAGAGCAGGGTGCTTGTGGCTGATATTCCCCACAGCTTCTTTCCACACAAGTCAGTAAACGTCAAAATCCAGTACTCATTTGGGACAGATGAATTAGCATAGCAGTCAGCTCCTCAGGGAGGTCTGCTTCTCTTGAGACCAATTTAGAAATCAGAGGTGTGTCACAGAGCTTATTGTGAGAATTCCCACATAGGAGCACCTCATAGGAGGGTCCACAGCCAAGCTCCCAAGTGGAGTCTAAAAATGAAGGTATCTTTGTTGCTTTTATACACAGGAAGTTCCTGCAGCCAATCGGAAGCCACGGAAGTCACATTGGACATTCAGGTTCCAAAGAACGTTCGCAAACTGGAACACTCACTTCCGGATTTGTGGCATTCAGGAGCCAAAACATTCGACTCGCAAGGTGTTCAACTGCATGAACATGTAGTAGTTTTCGATTGCTATATATATGCAATTGTTTTAACAGGTTTTTGTTAATATATGCAACATAGGAAATGAAATAAATAATAACATTTAAACCTGAGGAGTTTGCCAAAGCCAAAATCTTGTATTTTTCTAATCCCTCTATTTAAATTTGAATGCATCCTCTGTTCAGTTTGGGACACAGTTTGCATTCCTGTGATGTGAACAATTCTGCCATAAACTTTCTTTAAAACACACACACACACAACTGTGGCTAAAATATTGCTGAGAACCAACAGCATTCTTTCCCAGTCAAGTAGTATCTTCTCAGAATTCTTTTCGCTGTCTTAGGAAAAGATTAATGGGATTTGGCCATTGCAGGAAATATTGTGCAGAATATTAATCAGTGCGATCTTCTGCAACACATATTGTATGCTCATTAAAAACGTATATCGTCAAAAGGAAGAAAATAAATGGTCATGAATTATTCAAAGTGCTTTGCCTTAATGGCATTTTGTAAACCTGCGAACTTACATCAAGACATTAGAGTATCTTTTCTCCCCACTCAAAATCTACCAAGAATACAAGGCAGATGAAAAAAAGGTAATGACCGCAAGAATTAAAAACATTCAACACTGGAAAAAATATGCACTGGGATAGTGAATTAAGTTTTTTTTAAGATTTCCTTGTTTACTTACTTTAAAAACAAAACAAAAAAACCTTATAACCTACTTAATTTTCATAATAAAGTTAAGTTGGTCAAAAAGAAATAAAATGTCACAACAGTATTGAAATATATCACAACCCTCAACTGGAATACAACCCTCAACTGGAATACAAATATTAGGAAGCCTGCCAATGGCTCCTAGTTACAATACCTCAGAGGCATTAAGCCCCTCAATACTAGTTGCTGGGAATCACAGGTAGGCAGAGTGCTGTTGTGCTGTGGCTCTCAGTAAGCGAGACTTAGAAGGTCTTCTGCCTGAAGTCTTGCCTGAAGTCCTGGGGGGCATTTTGTGGCTTGCGCAGGTGCCAAAATGTCTTGGGCCAGCCCTGGCATTAAGTGAGTAATCCTCTCATAAGGAAGAGGTTGCACTACCATCAGATTGGACTCGGGTCTTTGGCTGAATGGCTATCTTCCCTCCTCCATTGCTGTGTACTGTAGTTATGTGATGCAGTTACGTTGTTCTGATAACTGGTTGCTTTGTGGTTTTTATGTTATGGTTGTAATTACACATTGTTTTTTTTTTTTATTTTAAATGTATTTTTGTATCTTGCCCTGGGACCATTTGTTGAATAGCTGGCTATAAATACAAATCCTAATAACTAACACTAATATATATATATATATATATATACACACACACACACAAATGAGCAAACAAGAGACCACATTAGTCCACCATTACTCTTTTAAAAAATGCAGAAGTACATGTTGAAGGCAAGAAAATGGAAAGATCCTCTGTGGAATCATGTTGTTTTGCATTTCAGGTGGCTCCTGGTTTCTAACTACTAGTTGATGGGTTGAATTTTCTTATCCACCCACCTCTGCTTTCCCTTGCAAATTAGCATCGTGATTCTCAGTGATTTGCATGATATGGTACTCTGGGCAATTTATATTTAAAGACAAAGCAGACCATTCTGAGTAGGCTGCATTACATCATTCTTTCAGTTTCCTTCCAGCAATGTAAACATTTCCTTTTTCTTTCCTAGTACATTATTTCATTCTCCCCGCACCCAGCTAGCTTTTCTTGAAGAAAATATTCATAGCTACTATGGATCATTTAAAAATATCTTTCCTATCTCCTTTCTTATCTAGAAGAATTTATGTTGAATACATCTCGTCCCCTATTTTACTTTTTTACAGCATGTATGCAAATTGCTGAACCTAAGCAGACTCTTGGAAGCATATAGAAGATGCATAAACTTTGATGAAGTCTTTTAGGAGTATCCAAAGCAAGGAAAGGATGAAATGAATCTCCCCATGCAACTAGGGTTCTGAATCTTTAGCATAACATGCCAACTCTTGTTTAAATTCATAAAAATGTATTTAAAAAACCCACCCACACAATTTGTTTTCATAGAATTCCAACAGATCATTTATTGGTTTAATGGTTTGTTACCTTCGCCCATCGCTTCCCCCTTAATGCTTCCCTTTTATCAAGGAAGCTCTTGATTCACCCTGTACTGGCTAACGCAGCAAAACCGCATAAAGTATGCGGGTAGAGCTCAGTTTGTGCATTCTGTGCCAGTGAGGTCTGCACTGATATTAACTCTAATATTGTGAGCTCTACATTGGTGAGCCCTGATAATGGATTTGAGCAAAATAATACTACTATATCCTTTGGCTGCTGCTACACACACACACACACACACACACACACACACACCCCTGTTAGGAAGAATGATGGTTTGTTCCCAGATGGGTTAGGTGGAACATGATATTGTATGGGGGGGGGACAACCAAGGGTGTCTGCAGTGTGTTTATCACTCCCTCTCCCAGAAGCAAACCAATGAGCCTTTTCAAAAGGAAGGTTCCATTAACATTTTATCCACCAGAAGAAGCCAGCAAGAAAGCCCTACTGAAATGCATTTTGCTTTTAAGAACTGTGGCATAAAATGGATGCTGCGTGCTGCAACCTTCTCTATTAAGTTTGCAACATCACAAGGCTGATACAACAATGGGGGGAAAAACCAGGTCATTAAAAAATGGCGCTGCTTCACTCACCCTTTGGCCTGTGTTGCTATGCCAACGTCGGTTAGTTTCATTCCTACACCTACAAAATAAAACAGCAAGCCGGCATCACACAGGGGTATTTCATGTATAGAAAAGCTTTATATATTAATGCAGTTTTTATTGGCTTCACTGGTGATTACAGATGCTATCCATCACACTCTCTGTATACACCGTCACAAATATTTCATTTCTCCAAGGCAGGTTATTCATTCAGCACTGTCATTGAATATAGGTCTACTCTGGAGCATCTCTTCCTCTTCGGGCTTATCTACACCTCTTGCCCTACTACTGTGCCTCTTGATGAGCTGCCTCATCTCAGGCAGACTTTTTGGATCCGACCCTCCACTCTGGTGTCCCAATAAAGATCTGCAGTGGGGATCCTGAATCCACAAAGATCACAACTCACAGGGTGGAATTCAGTTGAGTATTTATTTATTTATTGCGTTTTTACTCTGCCCTTCCTCCAAGGAGATTCAACTGGGGCATATGGTTCTCTGCCTTCCTCTTTTTGTGTGAGATACCTAGATGAGGGTAAGACACAAGGGAACGGGCCAAGGTCACACAGTGATCACTATGGCCAAGTGAGCTCCACAGAACTTCACCTCCTTCTGTTGCGATCACAGAAGTTGTCCCATGCATGGAATGATTTAGTTCAGAGTAGTCCAATGTGTGGCTTGAGGGCCACACGCGGCCCTCGGCAACATTTGACACACACAGCCCTCACACTGCCTTCTCAAAGCTGGGTAAGGAGGTGCTGGGCTTTGGGAAGGAGGCATGAGGGCTCTGACAGGGTCCTAGAACCATTCCTCTTCCTCTCCAAAGCCTAGTTAGCACTTTCCCAGCTTGGGGAGGAAGGTGGGAGGGCTATAGGACCCTCCCACCTCCTTCCCAAAGCCCAGCACCTCACTTAGCTGGCTATGGGAAGGCAGCGCACAGACTGGGGATGTGGATCAAAGTTTGGCCTTGCTCCCCCACCCTCACATGACAAGGCAGTGTGCAGCTGCATTTTCCAGGCTGAAGTACTCTGGTGGCCCACTTGGTATGAAAAGTTGGACTGTGCTGATTTGGTTGGTCACAAGCCATTGTGCCCAATGCACCTCGGTGAGGCCTGTTTACAGGCAGAGAGGCACTGAAATCCTGCAGTTCCAACATTGCATTGCTGAAACCTCTTTTTTGCCAAAATGTGACTAGTACAAGACACACTCGGTAACGCAGTTAGGTAATTTTAGACTGTGGACTTAACCATCTTAGAGCAGCCACAACATGGACTGCAGCTGAATGTGGACCAGTCATTGCACGTTGGGGGAATGTGGGCGAGCAAGTGGTTCCAGCCAAGCCCAATCACTGGCAGCAGTTTCAACTCAGCAGTGCCAGGGGTGAGAAGGGCTCTGTGAGCACACAAGAGAGAGTGCAGGCATTCCCAGGCCAGCCCACTCACTGCCAGTAGCCATAGGAGAGCAGCTCAGTCAACAACTGAAGCAGGAGCTCTCAGCCCAGCCCACTGTACACAGCCCAATTGCTGCCTGCACCAGTAAAACCTCTACTGTGCTGGCAGAGGGCTTGTTTCCCTTGGGAGTACACCCAGCTGAGCTTGTGTGCCAAAGTCTGAACCTAACAATAAGACCTTGTGAAGAGTAACAGATGAGCTGAAATGAGCACTGCACATTTCTTTTTTGAAAAAGAATCTATAATGCTTTCTATCCTCTTTTCAAACCGGTTACCAGCAGTGGAAAAATGTAGGAATTTCTTGCTGCATTTGTTATATTAGTTGAATATAACACCATTGTGGAAGCTGAATACTTGCCACAGCAGGTAGATAATTCATTTCTTTCCTCTGACAGGAGGTAACACATTCTGAATCAAAAGCGCTGCAGCCTTGAGGAGGCTGGAGAAAAGGAAATATCCATAAATCTTTTGACAGGAGTTCTACTTTAGTCAGTGATGTACTGTACCTGCAGGCATCCAGCCTGAAGCAGCTACTGAAGGGGTGACCTGATCATGGGTTAGTCACACTTTCAGCTTACAAACCTCTACCCAACTTGGGCCCAGGGCAAGAGTCACAGGAAAAACCAGCTGAGCACCAACTGCAACAATAGACTGTGGGAGGGAGGGTTACCAAACGCTTTGATCTTCCATGTGAACCCAACCAGGAAGGTGAAGTGTAGGTGGGTTCCCAGGAGGCAGGACACAGCAAGAACCTTTATTGAACTACATAACTGGGAGACAGGGACAAAGCAACTGCTTATATACATTCCTGAAAGCCTGGGCCACTCCCACTCCCAACGTGATGGGCTGTCTAAACTTCCAAGCTGCGAATCACGTGGGTCACATGATGTCTGACATTTATAGAAGCTTCCAGGTTAAACTTAGTTACTGTTCTAAGTGCCACCCTCCATTGAAGGGGGCCTCCTCTCCGCCATACAGAACAGCAAAAAAACAAAACAAAACACACACAGAAATGGAACATGCTCTGCTGGTCACAGAACAGAGGAAGCTCCTTCCTTTGTAGCTTCAGGCTAACAAAAAAGGAATGTAGTGCTCTATCCCTTCTTTGACGCCCAGATGGAATTTCAAGCTTTGGGAAGAATGCCTGAAGGTGGAAGAATTCACTGGAGCAGATCTATCCCTCCCACCAGTGTGGCTATGCAGCCCTACCACTGCCATTCTACTCACCCATTGATGTCAATGTTGGGAGGATGGCATTACTGATACCGCAGATATGGGGATGGGGCTTTGTCTGTGAGATGAATGGTTTGCCTGACGTCAGCCAGCGAACCTCTGGCTGAAGTGAGGCTTGAAACATGGACTTCATCACTGCTGCTACACTTCCATCAGCTTGACATCAAACACGGCCATGTAGTGATGAGATGCTCACCTTGCATATCTGTTACAAGCAAGCTGCCGCTGGTTCTCTCGTATACCCAGTGCTGAAAGGTGCAGCATTTCTGGCCAGCTTCCGAGTCTCTTCGCAGGAAGTTTATTTCTTTTCCATCCCTGATGGAGTATTTCACGAATTCTCCAATTAGCTCCTCTTCCACGGTCGCATAAGGGACGTTGTTCTTGGGCCGATGAACAAGGAAAATAGGAATGATTCTAAAATGAAAACCAATAAAAAAAGACAATGACACATTATAATCCTAGGCAGCGCTTAAGGCTGCACTCATGAGTCCATGCAGACTGCTGTATTTTTTTCTGTATGTTCTCTCTGAGACTGATGGCACATTATAAAATGCTGTCACTCCCGGGGGAACTGCTGTAAGATTTTCAACACGTGTAAAAGGAACTCTAAAGGGGCATGGGGGGGAGACCACATCAGGATTATAGTTAAAACAACTACATCTGTGTGGATTTTCCCTTTGAAAAAACACCTCTGCATGGAAATGGAACGGACCTTACCAGTCAACACATGAAAAACAGAAATGAACTAGATAAAGGCCATTCCATCCACCCCTAGTTCTTTGTAACATATAGTTTTCAGCTTCAGAAAAGTAGTCTGTGATAACTTCGATTTAAAAAAATAAAGAAACAGACTCAAGGAAGCAAAGTGTTTGGAGAGGTCAGTAGGGACACATTTTTAGGAAGAGCTGGAACAGGATTCTTTAGCAAATTACTGCAGCGTTTTTGAGCTGGGTTTCTGCTTGGAAAATCCTTCATAGATATGAGTACGGCTGTTGTGATGTGTAAATAAGAGCCCTAAAGCTATTCCATCATCGCCTCCAGAGCTCAGGCCCAGCACAGTGTGCTCAGATGTGCTGCTCGCATCTTCCCTTTACATTTTCCAGAGGTGACTTCTATTTTTAACTCTGCACTTTCACCTTGTTTGAACCAATATTTTTTACTGCAGATCTAGAAATGAAGTAGCAGCCCTGCTGAACAGAGAGGGTTGATGTACACAACCAGAACAAACTCTCTTTCTCTCTTTGCATTCTTGTTGGCATCGGTCTGTCTCAAGAGACAATGGAAGAATGCAAGGGTAGAGTGAAACCGTTGGGAGAGTTACAATGCCTGCTGTCTCGGTGGAGACCAATACAGGAATGACATGTTTTATTGCAGATGGGGCAGGTGAAGGCGCCTGGTTTTGCTGTTTCATATGCACCATGGCATTTCTTCTCTCTGCACTCCTCCTAGCATTCTCCTCTGGCTGCTGCTGTGGATACACAACCTGACTGCTGCTTCCAGGAACCACAGGGCAGGGTTGTTGTTGCTAGCTTTCACGCCACATTTGCAGACATCTTTATAATGCAGAGTTGGTCTGCCAACAGGCCTGGTACCTGAACCCAACTCCCCATAAAGCACATCCTTGGGGATCCTGCCATCTTACATTCTGTGGGCATGACCAAGTCAGTGTAGCTGTTGCTGAGACAGAAGTGCAAACATGCTGCAAATGTGGGCTTGGAAGAGCACATCTTTGTGTTATGAGACTCTGTCCTGCCACACATAGCAGGTGCCTATCAAATTTATTTCAGGTTAACCTGCACAATGTATTACGTGTCTCCCCCACTAAGATACTTTTAAATGATTCAGATGCATCTGAAGGAGGTATCTTATATCCTCTTGAAAGAGATGACAAATTTCAGGGATATGCAAGACTCATCCCCAACGTCATGCATGAACAAGAGGGAATTTCAGCGATCACTTCAGGAGGTGGCTATATATGACTATCCTACAGTGGAACAGCAAATCCTTTGAAAAAGATCTGAGGTCATGCTGGTCCAGCCATCCATTACAGCATTTAAACGGTGTTTCCTTACCAATGTGAAGTGTTGAGCTGGCGCCCCACAACAAATAATAATAATGATAACGATAATAGTTTGCATTAACAGCAATTTGAGTGCTCAAAGTGCTTCAGATACATTGGGTTGTACTCAGTGTTGCACTAAGGAAAATGTTCTGCTGACGCAAAGTTTTCTCTTGCAGAATTGAATCTTCACCTCCATGCACCCCCATCTGTTCTGGAGCTCCCCACCAACCCTCCAGAGCAGATTTGGGGGTGACATAGAGCATGCACAGGTAGAGGATTGGGAGGGAGGGGAGACCCATTGCACTGGAGCTAATTTCTGTGCTAGCATAAATATTTAGTTGAATGCCACCCATTGTTTGTTTCTTGTGTGCATGATGAAAAAAGGATAAGAGGACAATCCCCTGCCCTGAAGAGATTTCACCAGAGGTTTTCAACCTTTTTGAGGCCACGGCTCCCTTACCAACTACATTATAATGTGGCACCCCTGTGGGGATCAGGAGCCTAGTTATGTCACCTTTTCCTTGCAAAGCTGGCAGCTTCTCATCCTTTTTTGAACACCCTCCCTTGTCCATTTCCAACAGCAAGGGCTGGTGGACTGGCTGGCTGGGCTCCCTCGCCCACTTGCTTGCTTATTCCAAGGCCACCTCAGCTCCTGGCAACCAGCACCACCTGACCAGCCCCAGAGGCACCATTTGCCCGCGGAGCTTGTAGCCAGGGCTGCTGCAACAAACAGCCACAGAAGCCTTTGGGAGGCAGAGATGCAAGAAGGCATCAGAGGGAGGGAGGGAGGGAGGGAGGGAGGGAAAGAAAGAAAGAGGCCAGTATTGCCTGCGACACCCCTGACTATCATTCAAGGCACTCCAGGGTGCCACGGCACACTGGTTGAAAACCACTGGCTTACATAATCCAGTATTCAAGGCAGAGGAAATAATAGAAGAAAGAGAGGCTAATTCACTCTAATTCTCATTCTTGTCCAACAGCATGCATGGAGCTAGGTGTGGATGTTATCCATCACACCATTGCTACGGTTGCAACACACATTTTATTTTTTAAAAAATGTTACTCACTCAGGCACCTCTCCAAAGCCCTCCAGAGGTTTTGTTTCCGCAGCATATATCTTGGCGTACTCTCTTGCCGTGTTCTGAACATAACATTCCTATATAAAAGAGAATCCAGTGGCATGGCAAGAAAGGAAACAATTAACACAGTTAACCGTGGCCATAGTTTAAAAGCTTGGATGTCCCCACAGGCCTTGATTACAGAAGGGTACAGCAAGCACTTACCTGCAGTGCCAATTTGTAATTCTTTTTCATGAGTTCATCGTTGTTCCTGGTCCCATATGCAATGGCATTGTGCACTTTCAGAACACAGGGGTGGCCGGGGCCGAACACGGGAACTAAGCCTTGCATGACTTTGCTTCGGAAAGCCTTTCGGTGCACTCCTTCCCCAAAATGCAGCTCTTCGGTTATAATCCTCCCATGCAGGCTGTTGCCGAAATAACTATCACTGATGAAATCTTCCCTGAACATAAGCTCTAAGAATTCAATCTCTTCCAACCCTACAAATATATAAATATGCATAAGACCTCAACGAAGAAACTACATTCTGCTGAGTAAAAAAGTTTATGCGTATGCGCACCAAAGAGAAATCAACTGGGGGGGGGGGGGAATCAAACTAGAGGAAGCAAAGGAGACAGAATGAAGGCTCAGGGGGAAAAATGTATGAGGGCTTCTGGGATTTTTTATGCCCTTCTTAATACTGCAGCATCACATAATTTTTGAAAAGCATTTCTGATAGTGAGGGTTACTATGCAGTGGTTTTTGATATACTGCAAGGTACTGCAAAAAGGTTAGTACTGATTCTGAGGCTGATTCGTACTACCGACAGATTCGTGGTTGCCATGTATCTCTTCCTCCTGTTGGCCATGCCTTGCTCATGGTATCCACATTAAGGTACTGTAATTTTGGCAGTGTGCAAAACTGGTAGATTATGTTCATGGTGAATCACTTGATCCACATGCCACAGCAAACAATGATTGGGTAGAACCCCCTAAATCTGTTCCAGAATTTATATGAATAACCTGCTTAACCACCCCAATATCTATAGACTTCCAGGCAGTGCAGTGTTGACATCAACAACCACTATATGACAGCATCCAAAGATAAGAGTTCTTTCTATGATGCTCATGTAGCAAATGAACCCTTTTCAACTTTTCTTCAACTTTAGACGTATTTTTTTTAGGGAAGCAACAAGTATAGCCATTTACATATATATATAACAGTATATAGCTCTGTAACCTTAATTATATTCTTTTGCTATTTTGTTATTGTAACCTTTTTCTTTTCTTCCTGTTTACTTTAATTCACCGTAATGTTTTCAGTACAAATAAATGACAACTTTAGACTTGGGCAGAAGAGGAATAAACTCTGTGATGAAGGTTGATATGGAGCTTAAAGCATCTGTGATCATGCATGGAAGCTTCCAAGGCTTCAGGTCCTACAGTGGATCTTCCTTGTTGGAAATGCAGCCTTAACATGCTGTGGGGAAGGCTAATCCTTCTGGCATGTGGTGATGTGGTTGCTGTGTATTCGGGGTCAGGAAACTGGTGGGGAATTTATGGCCCTCCAGATGCTGACAGACCCTTCCATCCTGACCTGCATTCTTTACCATTTCTACGACTACCTGGGAGTCCCCTCTTAGCAATTCCATCCATGTATCAAATTCCAATAGCAAAGGCACACGAAGACACGTTTGAAGGTAATGAATGAAAAGCCATGCAACTGTTTTTAAAGGGGACGGAACGATCAGTCCTGCTTCTTGAAGAGTCAGAACAACTAACCATCCACTAGACTGAATAAGCTAAAGCTGACTAGCACAATATGTCCAGCAATGATGAAACCTGTTGGCAAAAGTGTTATCTATGTTTAGCACGGGCAAAGCAAAACACATGCTGGTGCAATTAGAGAAATAGCAACATATGGGGAAAGTATTTCTCGTCTCTTAATTCCTTGCCTTTCTCCTTGGGTAGTGTTACATAGCACAAGACTTTGCAAAGGCCACATGTTTGGGCACCGGGAATGCTTGTATCAAAACAGTTCATTGTTATGGTTCCTTTCTCTCAGCAGAGTCCCTGTGGAGCCACTTCAGCTGCTTCAGTTTCAGTGGGGCTTTCTGACCCTGCAAGCTAAAGCAGCAACCTTCGCCAAGCGAGTGGGGCAGACCCAGGGAACCATAATGATGAGAATCCTAGGTACAATGTTCCTCTTCAAGAAAAAAGTCAAAAGCAGAATGTGGGCTAGGCTCTCAAGGAGTGGCTGATGCGATCAGCGTAGGAGAGCTCAGAATAAGGTGACTCAGTGTTGATGGGAAGACTCTTCATGTATACTCAGACAGACTTTCTTGTACATTACTGCTTCACATATTTCAGGGCAGACATTACAACCATCTCTGTCACTGCGTCCTAACAAGCCCTGGCTCAAATTAGTAACAGCTATGCAGAATATGCCCAAGTACGATTATGACTTGGCACGATTCTCCATAGGTGAACAGGAAGAATTCCATATGGACTTACCTTCAACATCCTGAAGACTGGAAAGATGTTCCAATACTGCAGAGAGAACAAAAACAACACAGGCAAGGTTTAGACAGTAAAATAGCACCTTTAATTGTGGTTTGTCTTAAGAGACAATATGTTAGAATTTACCTTCAGAGGTCAGGTTAAATTCTGCAGACGCTTTCCCATACATATTCTTCAAGCAGCAGTGGTACAGCCCTTGGTCCTTTTTACCAGCTTGAACTATTGCCAGGGATACTGGAAAGTCATCTCCTGCACTAGAAGAGATGTTAACATTTGAATGTTTGTGTTTTAATACCTTTTCTGCTTAGTTTTTCAGAGGTTTGTGTGATCTCTTTGTCTTCCTTCCCCTCTCGTTCCCCACCCCCATTACTGGAATGTAGGGAAATATGGCCACTGTTATTAGTTATTGCTCCTGGAACAGTAGGCAAGTAAGTGGCTAGGAAGGAGTTATTATTCAGTTCAGATTTAAATCCAAGCTGGGGAAGAACATGGAAGTCATAATACTTGCCTTGATTTTAAGGCAAGCACTATGAGTTGCTGAATCTCATACTTAGCAACCTTTCTAACAAATATGGAGTGCCAAATTTGAGTCAGGCCTAAAAGCAAACAAGCATGTAAATAAATGCACATGAATGACCCAGTTCCATGTACACATCTGAAGTCATTTGACAGCTGTAGGGTACCACACTCACCTATACCACCCACTCAAACAGCATAGGTTTCATGTGTTTACAAAATGTGCAAAGGATTTTTTATAGGAGCTAAAATCCATAAATGTTCATTTCAAATATATCTACAGGATGCAGTACTTGGAGTTTTTTTAATACTGCTTTTATTGATTTTCATGGTACAGAAGATAAATTTTGAGAAAACAATTGTTACAACAGTAAACCACAAATAACTTGTCCTGATAAAATTACAGGCCATGTGCTGTACTTGTTGAATTTGTTAGTTCTGTTGCCACTGGTTCCATGTGCTCTGTCAATGCTTAGAATGTGTGTTAGAATCCAGGAATCATTTAGGATTAAATCAATCAAGCCCTGCTTCTTTCATTGGTTCTACTGACTAACTGCTCTATGGTACAATAATTTATTGTATCCACAAATTTTAGAGATAATCCACACACACACACACACACACACAGTCCTCATCCACCCCTCATTATGTGCACTGCTGCTTACAGGAGATTCCTACCAATAACTCCTCTTCCTGACAGTAGCACTCCCGTACCTATAGAACTGTGCACATGGCAAGACTGTTTGTTGCTCAGCCTTTACCAAAGGTGTCATGGGCTTTGAAGACAATAGAACTCAGGACGAAAGGGAGAAACGTGCTAAGAGGAAGGCACGCTCGGCAAATCCACACTGTGATCAACTCCCGCCCGGAAACCCATGTCTCCACTGTGGAGGGATGTGTGGATCCAGAATTGGCCTCCATAGTCACTTACAGACTCATTGTTAAAACCGTGTTTATGGAAGATAATCTTACTCGGCTATGAGTGATCGCCAAAGAAGAAGAAGAAGAAGAAGTAGTGAATGAATGAATGAATTTATGTTACCCAGACAATCTGAAGGTTGTTGAAGTAATCCATTATTACAGTATCTCTTCACTAGGTGCAGCTGTCATTTCTCTCCATCCCATGATACCATCAGAGATTTGGTCATCAAAATAAGCACACTCCCTAACATGCACACTCGCCTCCACCCATCCAAATGGCATTGAAAAGCATGTATGTTTATTGCGTAGCTCTCCTTACCTTCTGTGAACTTGGGCAAGTAGCTTAGAGTCTTTAGTCCATGTAATGGTGGAGTCTTCGTGAATTTCACTAAACTGGCAGCACAATTTGATATTTCCAGAGCGGTCAGGGAACAGTTCAGCTTGGATTTTCTTCACCAGCTTTGGTGCTTGAAGTAAAACACAATTCAGTGAGTGGCTTAAACACATAGTAGAACCTCAGGACCAATTTAGACATTGCATGTCTGTTGACATGTCATTCCTGTAAGTTCATTGTAAGAGTTTAAAAATAACAATGATGCATACACCTTGTAGATTGTGAACCATGTAGATTTCTTTTTCTGAGGGCTATGGGTTTCTTTTCTGATGAAAAATCAATCAACCTTTTCACTTTACCCTGGAGCAGCATTTCCCAAACTTGGGTCTCCAGCTGTTTTTGGACAACAAGTCCCATCAACCCTAGCTAGCAAGACCAGTTGTCAGGGATGATGGGAATTGTAGTTCAAAAACAGCTGGACACCCAAGTTTGGGAAACACGAGTGAAGCGATTGTAGCAAGCAAATTAATATTCTTGCATAATATTGTTTATTTCTTTATAAATGGTTATTTAAATGTTCTAAGTCAGTGGTGGGTAACCTCTGAGCTTCCTGGTGTTTATTTATTTCCATTTATAAAATCTTTTAAAATATTAGGATGGCGTACGACAACAACTCCCATCGGTGCCAACCAGCATGATCAATCATCACGGATGATGGGACTCATAGTCTAGCAGTACTTGGAGAGCCTCTGGTTCCCTAACCCTGTTTTGAGTCCAAACCCTGGGCCTGAAGATGGGAGCCACAGCTTCACACATATGTTCATGTGCCAAACTATCACTAGCCCTGAGTCTAATTAAGCAGCACTGTCCACAATCCAATTAAACCAGAGTGGTTTGATTTAATTCTAAACCACATTTTTTATATTATATTTAATAAAAGGAAGGGCACACAAGATGGTAGTTATGAACTGATTGGGTAAGGACTCACTGTTTTGTAGAGAAAACTAAGCATGTATGCACTAGCTGATTTCTCACAATAACCATTTCATGGGACTGAGATGTCAGATGATAGCAATACTTCTCTTTTGGTAAACAATATTGAATTGGGGAGAGCCCATACTTCAGTGGTACAGCTCATGCTTTGAATATAATAGTTTCTACATTCAATCTCTGGCAGACGTGCCAGCTTGTAAGGCCGATTAGGGAGGCAATGTCACACACATGACATCATACACGTCTGGCGCAGGACATCAAAAGCAGCCAGGGGTGGAGCTGAACATAGTGACCATGGAGCTTCAATGACCAGCAGTTCCTCCTTCATCTCCTCCTGGTGCTGCCACTGGCAGAAGTCTGCTTTGACCCTCCTTCCCCTTCATGGCAGGGGGAGGAACAGCTGGCCACTGGATCCGCACTGTGCTAGGCTCCGCATTTTGCCTCCTTGCTTATGGGACATTGGGGGACCCCGGCCCCTACCCCTAAAATACTGAGGGGGCAAACAAAGGCTTGCCGCCCTGGAGCTGGCACCCTTGATCTCTGGCATCTCCACCTACAAAGCAACTCAGAAAGCAAAGTCAGGAGCCTAAGAGAATTTCTGCCCAAGGACTGCTGCTGTGTAAGGACAATTTTAAAAAATAAATCAGTTTCTAAACGTACCTTTGCTGTCTTTTTTGAAAGGCAGTTTCCGTTGTTCCCTCTTCTCTTCCTTGTGAGTTGGCCCAGCCTCTGTTTTTGAGACTTTTTTGACACAGCTGGCCTGGTTGCAAACATTTTCCTTTGCTTCAAGGCGCGGCTTCTTAATTTGTACCTTTGGTGCCATCTTCTTCTTTACGGTTTCTTGCTTACGCTTCACGTCCTCGGTGCTGTTGTGATGCGAGGGTGCCTTGCAGGGTTTGGAGGATTCCTGCGACTTCGTCTTCCCTTCTCCCGCAGTAGCTCCTGAAGTGCATGGCTGAATTTTGACCTGTGGCAGCTGTTCCTGAGAATGATGGCTGTTCTTGGAGGCACAAGGCAAGACGCTGACTAAGTCCCCTATTGCATGCTCTGATGAATTTAGGCTTTGCCTCTCACCATCTGTGAATGCTGTGGCTCGATTGTGACCTATAGATGGAACTACACACTCTCCCACTAATCCCCCTTCAGACACACCAGCTTGCTCACCAGAAAGGACCACGAATGGATGCACAAAGTCTGTAACATCATGCCAAGAATACATCTGTTCTGAATTAATAAGTGCCCTCATGTAAGGCTCCACTTCCTCTAGGTTACATTCAGTGGGCTTCTGAGTTTCTCTGGCACCCCTTTCACACAGGATTATTTTGGTCTGACTTTCTCTGCCTACATGCTGGTACTCATCCTGTTGTAGTTCACTGTTTTCGTGCCAGGAATGTGTGTGTTCTGAATCTATTAGATTCCTCATATAAGGTTCTACTTCACTTTCCTCGGGATCATGTGAAATAGACATTTGTCTTTCTCTCTCACACTGGACTGTTTGAGTGTTACTTTTCTCCACCACCCTTTCACGCTGATTCTGCCAATGTTCATCCTTATCCTTCTTAACTCCGACTTGCATGGACTCAGTTTGCCTTAGGCTTTCAACTGCCTCTGGCGCATTTGTACCAAACTTTCCTGACACTAGTTCGTTTGTACTACAACCTTCGCATATGCTTTCCTGTAGAATCTCATGCTGAGCACAAACGATTAAATTGCCTACCATATGGCTCGCATTTTGATTATCCTGACCTGTACTGTGACACTCATTTCTGATAATACTTGAAGGCTGAACAGCGTTTAAAGCTGCTGACTTGCAAGGTTCCGATGGAGAACATGCAAAATCCAATCCTAACCCTAAATGGTCAGTAATGCTAGATTCTTTTTTGGATACTGTTTGATGAGAATCTGATGGTGGCATCACATATTTGCATTCTAGGGCAGCTTGCCCTATGCTTGTCCCAAAGTCCCTATTTTCTTCACTCATGTCATTTTCATTGTTCTTGTTTATTTCTAACAGAACTTCAGTGTAGAATCTAACTTTGTATGATGCTGTGAACACTGGTTCTGCTTTGTGCCTCTCTATTTTTTCATTGCCCTCAACAGCTTTAGGCTCAGTAGCTAAAACTGAACTATGTTCTTCCGTGTGGTAGCTGCAATTCTGTGCATCAGATACAGCTTGAACATCTTTACCATTATTGCCGCTCAAAACATGATAAATATCACAATTATTGTCACTTCGAGCTTTCATTTCTGACTCAGTTCCTTTCTCCTGAAATTTCTCTGCAACGCTTTTATCGACCGCCGTAATTGAAAAGTGTTCTTCAGTTCCAAATTGATCATTATTTTTGCCAGAGAAATTACTGGATGAATCCTCTTTCAGTGAAAGCTCAGCAAGATTAGCACACTCTTTTATTCTTGAGTGGCGCAGTGTAACATGAGACTCTTTAGCAGGCATCTCGTCAGCCTGCTTTGCTTTGGGGCCATCTGTACAATGAACAATCTGTTCAATACAAGACAATGGGCTGGGATAATTAGCAGGTAGGCCTTTTAACATTTCTTGGCCATGTTCTAAAGGATCGCCTGGAGCTTCTGTAAGTTTCAATGGAGATTCTACTCTACAAGACTGGAAGCCACCATCAGTCATAATTGTTTCTTCCTGATAAGCAGACATATGAGCAGATCTATTATGATCAGGCTTTTCCTTTTGGATATGGCTGCTTAATGGATGAACAGATGGCTTTTCTGTTTCGTGTCCAAAGGCAGAGCACAGACACATGGCATCTGTTTCTGCAGGTAGTGCAAGAGAGCTGTTGTCCGTGGATGTGCGGCTACATGCTCCATCTCTTTTTAGCGCACTGCAGTAATCAGTGTGGACTTTCATTACTCCTGCCAATTCTGTGACAAGCTGATTATCTTCTGTTAGATTTCCTGGCACATGCTGCCTAGTGCTTACATCCCTCGCAATGTTCAGCCCTTCAACCTCCTTGGCAGCGTCAGTCCCAGCTGCTGAACTCTCAACTTTGCTGCTTGCGCAAGTGAAGTCACAGCCCCAGTCTTCTCCCTCATAAAGAAGCATCTGTAACTGCTCGTGCATGGATGATAAATCAGCATCTCTGACCTCAGGTTCTGCAGCTTCCAAGGCACCCTGGGAATCCACTTTGGGCAGATATTGAGCACAGGGAATATCATGGACTGCTTTTACCTTGTTAGACTCACAGGGCTTCCCTCCACAGACCTTTGCTCTTTCCGTCTGTATATTGGGCACAGCCAAAGGAGTCAGAATGTCACATAAGCTTTCTTCCTTAGACGTGACACTGGGGTGACTTTGTGCACCAGGCGGCACATTGCAGCTTGCTGTATCATCCGTGATTGTGAGATGAAGAGTTTGATCCCAGCACTGCTCCCTCTCATTATGAGTCCCATTGGACACACAAAGACCAGCAGAGTTTTCCAGCACTGCACTGCCCGTTGGAAATCCGTTTTTGCCACTGACCTTTTCTGAAGCTGACTTTTCAGAAGCAAGGCTTTTTACAGGGGAAGATTTGAAAACAAATCTCTCGTCTAATACAGGCTCCGTTATAAATAGTTCCAGATTACCACTGATTGGCACTGTGTTGTCAGAGTCAGCTTCTTGTTGCTGTACCTGGAAGAAATAGGGCGAGGGAAGGAATGAAGAAATAAGACATGTTTATGAATTACGAATTAGGCTATTCAATCAGAAAGCTCAGGTGGGACTGGGGCCCAAAATGATAATACAGTGGTACCTCAATTTTTTAGTGTATCGGAAGCCGAACGTTTTGGTTTTCGAACACCGAAAACTCAGAAGTAATTGCTTCCATTTTCAAACGCGCCTCAGAAGTTGAACGGCTTCTATGGCATGCTTTTTAATTTTCTCAATGAAAACTGCAGATGGCCCTTTGCACTTCGGTTGTCGAATGTTTCAGAAGTCGAACGGTCTTCGGGAACGGATTACATTCGACAACCAAGGTACCACTGTACTCTAATGTGCGACTAACCCCATGATTTATCAACACCCATATTATACCTATTATCCATTCAAGTCAACACGCTAAGGCGTGGTATGTATGAAGTCATGTAGGTTTAACAGGGTTGGCCTTGACTAGGGTACATGCATAGGGACTGCAAAAATAAGGCCTTTTCAGGCCAACATTTAGCATTTTAGAATCCTGTTTATTTCAATGGGGAAAATGTAAGCACACACTTTACCTTTCCACTGGAATCACTGAGAAATAAAAATGGTTTAACTTCTGCTAGTTCATACACCTAGTTTAAAATCTACTATTACTTTAGCCCAAGCCATGCTGAAGTCATATACTGTAAGTGACCAGGGATAGATCGATTAATAATCTTCTCATGCTTTCAAATGATGACTTCATGGAGAAACTGGACCAAGTCAATGAACTCACTCACCCTGATCTAGTGATTCCTTGTGGGAATCCCATACCCAGAAGGAGAGGGAAGATCTAAATTAGGTGTGGGGAAACCTCCCCACCCCTGCAGATGTTGCTGAACTACAATTCCCATCAGCCTCTGCAAGCATGGCCAGGGGTGATGGGTGTTGTACAACATCTGCAGTGTCAAATGTTTCCCTCATCCGGTCTACATCTACAAAGCACTGCATGTGGAGAGCATTCCTTTCTTTTGTAGCGAGAGGGGAAGCTCTGCTAGGTGGGGTCACATTTCTGCAAATCAGAATGATCATGAGACTCTGGATGAGATGAGTACTTGTGTGTGCGTTCATGAACTAAAGCATGGCACCTATTCCTTTTCAACATTGCAGAAGGCAAATGCCCTTTGGGTTGTTAAAGGTGGGAGAGCCTAGTTTCTTAGATCAAATTAGTATCCATAGAGTATGGGTGGGGAACTTGTAGCCTTCCAAATTCCATCAGTCCCACTCAGCATAGCCAATGGTCAAGGATAATGGGAGCTGGAGTCTAACACCACCTGGAGAACCACAGGTTCCCCATACCTGCTCTATGGCATTCAGTAAAATTAATGAGCAAATTAAATGTCAATTAAATATAAAATAAAGCATTCAATGATCAGTAATTACATTTAGCCACAACAGCTAATAGCTGCAGAACTCCATACGCAGGAACAACACACTTCCTGGTATCCAGTGCTGAAATAACAAGGTAAGACCATCATCTTCAGATCAAGTTTATGAGCTTATGGAAGCATATGCTTGGCCACTGGTAGAACAAATACACTAGGCTAGTTTGTAGTTGGTCTGGTTCAGTAAACCAGTCTTAGTTCTTATATATACCATTGATTTATAACTCTTACCAGAAGGGACCCCTGGCTATTAAATTCCAGTCAAGAGAGGAACAGCTTTTAAAACTTTTTTTCAAACAGATATAAAACCACGGATCAATTTATAAAGATGATTATTTTTAATCAAATTAAGAGGATTTGGAAACCTGTAATCTAGACTTTGATTTACTGCAGCGATGATGATCCTATTCCTCTGGCTGCAATACACGTTCCCAAACCTCAGTGTTACCCACTAAAATATATTTTGGTACATTACTTCACTTGCATTCAATGAACATAAGCTAATTTTGAAGTCTTTAAATTCAATTCAATTTAGGGTGTAACTTTATGCACTCTTACGTGAGAGCAATTCTCACTAACTTAAATTGGGCTTACTTCTGAGCAGGAACGTATAGGATTGCACTGCAAGTCAAGTGCTCCTCTGACACCTTTTGCATTGACAGTCACCATTTCAATTTTTAAGATTAGCCTTCTGCAAAATGTCATCTCCGTTTCTTGTTGCTTGGTACACCCTCTGCCTAAATTGTGCCTAACCTTTTACTAAAATACTTGCTGGGATTTTGCTAACATCATATGATTGGTCTACCCTATACCACATGAGGTGGTAGTGTGAAAAATGAAAAGGGACAGCTGTCTCCAAGTTAGCAGAACTGCTAGATCAAACAGCAGATTGGTAATATGTTCTATAATATATGCTGAGCTCTGTGCTTCTGGCAGTGTCTACCTATATTACTTTTAAAAATGCTAAGTATCATAGTTTCAGTCAGCAAAGTTTCGAAATGTAGAGACAAGGCCTTCAGAAGGCTGAGGTTTTGATGCCATCATGGTTCAGATGAAGAGCAGCAGTTCCTGATTAAGCAGAAAGGATGTGGTCAGCAGAAACCATACATGCTCATCCACCTACCTGCTTCCCATGGTGTCAAGAACATACTTCCCTCCTGACCTCAGCTATATAATTGAGTTACATAACTCCTGCCATTATTATTCATCGATGTTATTGTCAAAGCTATGATAAAGAAATAGTAAAATATCCATCCCTGAACACAGGTGGTAAATGTTGACAAGCAGCCCTGAGAAGCAATAGTATGAACATACTCAAGGCAATCCTGAGGTTTGTAGAAGTGCAAAAAATCTTCAGCATAAAGAGGGCAACTCCCAACCCCATCAATTTAAAAAGGGGCTGAACATGCCCAGCAGGCATGGAATATTTACTGCCAATTGTAAAAGGAAACTGGGAACTGTAATGCACTGCTTGGACTCCTTACAGGTTGTGGCATCTTGAAGGAAGGCATTGCTGGCTAGCAGGATCTCTGAACAAAAGCAGACCATCAGGAAAGTGAGGATACACTGCATCATTAAGGAGGAAATCGAAAGGGAAAAGGCAGCATTCTGGGTCACTGTACTATCAACTGGATTATTTTCAAAATCTATTTCATTGCGTCTAGCTGTGGCATTTACAAAAACAAGCCTCTTTAGCAGTTAGGCCAGATTTCCACCATCTAGCAAGTGCGCAATTTTATACTAAATTGGCCAGAGTCTAAAAGGGCCGAGTGTGAAATATTTAGCTCTGGAATACTTTTATTTGGGGAAGTCAAATAAATGGTGGAGAAGACGCTCCACCAGTTTATCATCACAAATACAATGGCTTAACTCGTAAGGCGTTTTTCTATACAGGTAGCTTGCACCTTATCCTTATTATACTTGTGCGATCGCAGTTATGTGTAGATGGGGTGGCTAAAAAAGGGGGGGTGGAGGAAACACACCCTCCATTTGCTTTTCTTCCTGCCCCCTACCACACCTGCAATCATGGGCTTCTTCGGCTTTGGGAAGTAATTGCAAGGGCTCTGGTGGGATCCCAGAGCCCTTGCTCTTCCTTCCCAGAGCTGGGAAAGCAGGGGTGCCAACTCCTGGGAACTGAGCCCTCCAACATCCAAAAAAATCAGGGGGTGGAGAAGGCCAAGCACAGAGCTGAGCACAGCACGGCTTCAGTGGCCAGCTCCTTCTCTTCCTCCTGCCATGGAAGGGAAGAAGGGTTGAAGCAGCCTCTTGCTGGTGGTGGCAGCAGCAGCAGCAGCAGCAGGAGCTACCGGCTATTGAAGCCACATTTGGCTTCACCCCCTGGCTCCTCCCAACACCCTAATGTTGTGCACGCAACATCACCCCCCCCCATTGCCCTGGCATGTTGATGCCTCTGTGGCCAAGCCGCCCTGCTCCTTGTAGGAGGGGTGGTTCTAGGGCTGCCTGGCTTTCAGCATTTTTGCATCTACACATTGGCCCTTGTGTAAGAAGCGAATTACCTGTCTTTGCCTCTGAGGGTATTATTGAAACTGGAGGGCCGCCTCCTATTAGAAGATATGGGAAATTCTGTTCTGCCATTCTCAAACTTGTGAATTTGGTCTAATCTTGGTCTAATAAAGGAGTGAAATTAAGGTTCTCCACAGCTGATAGTTAAGTCAGAATTAAATGTTTCTTTTTATTTTTTCTTAAATTCTGTTACTGCTGCAGTTCAATCATGCCTATGACTGTAGGAATCTCTGCCTAGTGAAGGAAAGGACTCTAAGTTAAAGAGAAAAAATCTTGTTATATTGAGCCTTTCTAGCTCAGATGAAACCAGAGTTATTTATACGAACATTCTTCGTTTGAATAGGTTTAAATCTCTCTTTATTTGCCTCTTTGTCCACCAGAAAGAATGTCCATGCTGCTACATCTGTATATTCAGTAACTAATCTGTATAGTCCTCCTCCTCCTAGCCAGTTATCACTAAGCAATCTCCTCTGCTGAGAATGAATCAAAAGGGATTTGTGCTTTTGCTCAGAGTCCAGAGGAAAACAGCCTATCCTGTTACAGCTTAATCACACTTGAAATGTGCCTTCTGAATTGAACATGCTTGCAGTATGACTTTTTCCCAACATTGAGGACAGCCTGTTGAAAACACACTGAGTTAATCTGGGAGACTGATCTATTGGGAAACTGAATTACTCAGTCTAATAACATCTTCATCTCATCAAAATAAGAAAAGGGGCACAGGAAGAGATTAGCTGATAGGATTTTCTGAAAGAATATTATGCCATGGTTGTGGAATTTAGCTCTCTAATATTCAGGATATGTGAACTAGCCTCTCCTACTGCCCTTTAAGCTGCACTGTGATTTTTTTGTTCCGTACGATTTTGTCAATGATGTCACAGTGCAACATCTGCTGTAGTGATGTCATGGACGCCCACAAAGAAAATCATGAACGGTGGTGGTAGTCTGATTAAAAGGCAGCAAGGGCCAATGAGCCTTGGACAGTGAGGGTGAAGAACAAAATTGTGCCAAAAAGCTACAGCCAGAAGCAAAAGCAAAAGCAGTGCCAAGCATAATCAAGACAGCATAAACATTCAGCAAGATAAATATATAAATAAATATTTTGTTCCTGGCATCTGAATGTCTCAAGAGACAATGGAGTGAGCTTCCGGGGGGGGGGGTGACATAAAACCTCTGTGTTAGCAGCACCCAAGTGACCTCCCCAGTGCACAAAGCCTGGGCAGTGTGTATGGAGGTCCTGGGCTGCCCAGATGTCAGGACCCCTCCCTCGGCCTCGTTGATGTGGTCCAAAGGAAAGCAGAGCAATATGTTTGGCACCAGCTTGGCTGCAGGAGTTGCTGGAAGGAAGAATACAAGGCACCATCCAACCGCCTTAGGGACGCCGCTCCAGATTTGTGTTGGGTTTTTACTACTTCTATTTGTTTTTGTTGTATGATGGTGACAGGCAGATAAAGAAATCTTGTTATTTATTAATCTAGTAGAAGGCATTGATTCAGTTTAGAGGTTGGTCCGGTTTGCATGTATTGTGAAACCGCAGTTTAGTGTAAGCTCTCTCTTTCTCGCATTTCACACATTTCAGTAGCTTGCTCCCTTAAGATTTATGAGCAGGGGTCAGCAACCTTTTTCAGCCGTGGGCTGGTCAACTGTCCCTCAGACCTTGTGGGGGGCCGGACTATATTTTTTGGGGGGGCGATGAACGAATTCCTATGCCCCACAAATAACCCAGAGATGCATTTTAAATAAAAGAACACATTCTACTCATGTAAAAACACACTGATTCTGGGACTGTCTGCGGGCCAGATTGAGAAGGCGATTGGGCCGCATCCGGCCCCCGGGCTTTAGGTTGCCTAGCCCTGATTTATGAGGCAGAGATATCTCCACTCAGTATTCAAGGAATTGCTTGGCTCAACTATTCACTTCTGTCTTAATTTTCAGTGCACCACGTTATTTTCCGCCACGAGAACTACTCATTTAAAATCAGTAAGAGTCACCTCAGGAGGGACCTCACTCTTGCTACATTCCAATTAATGCCTTCTACATTTCTTGAAGGTAGATTGACCTTCAAGGTACTATATCCAGTGCTTTTGGGGGGTACTCAAGGGTACACAGTACTGGCATCTCATTTTCTTGTTGTTAAAAAGTGTGGCACTTTATATAACAACTTCATGGTGAGTACCAGCACCTATTTTTCTAGAAAAAAGCACTTCCTATATCTGCTACAGTGGGTTGGATGAGGTCAAGGACTTGCCTATTATCAGTTTAACTGTTCAT
Organism: Podarcis siculus; assembly: GCA_034642415.1. NCBI lineage: Eukaryota > Metazoa > Chordata > Lepidosauria > Squamata > Lacertidae > Podarcis > Podarcis siculus. The sequence continues at coordinate 14,388,687 of JAXCMG010000039.1, forward strand.
TGGCACAAGATATTAGAGAAAATATATCACTGATCTGTTAAAAAAGAAAGAAAGTAGCAACTGATTAGTGTGTCAGAAGATAGATTTTTATTTATTTATTTTGCTTTTCAAGGTGGACATCAAGATTTCTTCTTAGTGACAAGCCAAGGGAGCAAACCATAGTTTCTAAGGCAAATGTGGAAGATACTGTTGAAGAAGTTTGATTATTTTGATAAGTTTTGTTTTTAAGTTTGGTATGCTTATGTCTGGGAATTAATTTTGATGGAAAAGTTAACAGAAAGGGTACGTGAAAGAAAACAACGTGAGAAACTACATAACTTTAATATAATGTGGTCCTCTTTTATTACATATGCATCAAAGAAAGAACATGCATTTAAACCACTAAGACACATGGGAGCATGTGGAATGATATTTTTTAAACCAGCAACTGTAGAAATAATTTTTTATTTGATTATATTACTAATGTAATTACCTGGGCATAGTTCGGGGGGCCCCTGGTTAGGGGAAAACTGTATTTGATTGCTTGTATTTGGTTATATGTTGTTCTTATATGCAACTAATAAAATATTCAAAAAAAAGTTTTGTGGGTTTTTTTTACACAAAATGGTGACTTACTAAAACTGAAACTGGAAATTGATATGATGGGATTGAACTGGACTTATAAGTTATTCTACTCATTGATCCAACTGCAAGGTTTCGATAAAGTTGCTTTTTATTGATTTATGCTTGATTTTGTTTTATTTATCATTACATTTGTTGTCTCGCGTCCCTCTCCCCTGCTCTGCACTGTGATGACCCATGGTTATAAGCAGTAAATGTGAACTGAGTGGCATTATTTTCCTATGGTAGCTTGAAATATCAGATGTAATATCCAAATATAAATGAGCACACTGCACGATGGCCCAAATTCAGGAGTGACGTGAATAGCAGTATGTGATACATGCTGGTAAGTCGGTATAACTTACACATCAAGGGTGTGGAAGGACAGCAGGTTGCAGAAAGTACATTAGCCATGGGGAAAGAAGGTAAACAGAATTAACTTCTTATGACATAGCCATATGGAAATTCCCATTTCCATAGCTGGAAGGAGTTGGCGCTAGAGAGAACAGCTGGCTTCCCAGCTGCCTGACAAAAGGGTAATGCAGGGTGGGGAACAAAGAAGGGTCCTTGGTTTGGTGGCATGATTTGCAGATAAAGAAAGATTGCAAGTAGACAGACTGTGAAAAATCTCTGCCCGAAAGCTTGGAGAGCTGCTGTCTGTACAGAAGAAGCAGTATTTATTTTTTTCTTCAATTAAAAAAATATATTTTCTGGGTGGCTTACAAATAAAACAAAATACAGTGGTACTTCGGGTTACATACGCTTCAAGTTACATACGCTTCAGGCTGCAGATGCCGCTAACCCAGAAATATTACCTCGGGTTAAGAAACTTGCTTCAGGATGAGAACAGAAATTGTGCTCCAGTGGCGCGGCAGCAGGCCCCATTAGCTAAAGTGGTGCTTCAGGTTAAGAACAGTTTCAGGCTAAGAACAGACCTCCAGAACGAATTACGTACTTAACCCGAGGTACCACTGTATTAGAACCAAAGAAGCAAAAAAGCTGATAAAAGCAATAAAAAGCAGCATACATAAAATGACAATTAAAATGCCTTTGACGTGGGTCATTCTGAAGAGAGCTTTGCAAAAGCAGGACACCATTGCCGTGAAGACTCTTTCCCCATTATCACCTGAGATGGCAGAGTTACTAAAATGAAGATATCTGAAGATTATTGTACTGTGCAGGCGGGCTTATTTTAGAGAATGATACTTGGGTCTCAGACCATTTAAAACTTCAAAGGCAAGCACCGCCACCATTATTCTTTTTTATACCTTCTCTTATAACTCTGGAACGTGTGGTAACCCAGTTAGATTGATGGGCAGCAGTAGGTTCATGAAAGACTGTTTCCCACAATCCATAATTAACTGGTGAAATTCACTAATCACAGTACGTGGTGATGGCAACAAATTTAGACAGACTTTAAAAAAATAAATATAAAGTTATGGTTCTATAGCCATAATACTTCAATAGGATCTCCAGTGCCAAGAAGTACATGTGAATATCAAATGTTGGGGTTAAACAACTGGGGAAAGCTGTTGCCTTCATGCCCTTCCAAGGAACATCTGGTTGGTCTCTGTTGGAAACTGAAACTGAATACTGAACAAGTCAGACATTTGGTCTAACCCCTTCCCGTCCTTCCCCTTATTATATTTCTAAGACCATTTAATGCAATGTGTAACCCAACGCCCACTACCACCGCTTTCTGCTGCGTCAGAGGGGCCAAGTCAGAAGGTAGAAGCATCGCAATCACAGAGGACAGTACTCAGTGAAACATTTTAAGAAGGGAATTGACCAACTGGAGCATGTCTAGAGGAAGGCGACCAACCAACATGGGGGCAGGGTCCAGAAACCAAGTCCAAATAGGAGTGGTTGAAAACACTGGGTATGTTTAGTCTGGAGAAGAAAATATTAAGGGGGATGTTGTAGTTGTCTTCAAATATCTGAAGGGCTATCACATAGAAAATGGAGCAGATTTGTTCTCCATGGTACCTCTGGTTGTGAACAGTATCCGTACCGGAGGCCCGTTCACAACATGAAAGGAATGCAACCCGCAGCGGTGCGTCTACATGCGCGCGGGTTGCGATTCACCGCTTCTGTGTATGACATCATTTTGTGCGTCTGCGCAGGTGCGAGTGGTGAAACCCGGAAGTAACTCTTTCTGGTACTTCCGGGTCGCCATGGGACGTAACCTGAAGCGGATGTAACATGAGGTATGACTGTACTAGAATGAATGTGGGGGAATTGCAAGGAAGTGGATTTCAACTGAACCTTATTAGGAGTGTTTTAATGGTAAGAGCTGTTTGACAGTGGAACAAACTGCCTCAAGAGATGACGGGCTCTCCATCTCTAGGGGTATTTAAGCAGAGAATGGGAGGCCAGTTGAATTCTGTACTGCAGGTCATGCACTGAGCAGGATGCTTTGACTAGATGCCTTCCAGGCTCCCTCCCAAATCTTTGATTCTATGACTGAAGCATTATGCTTCAGCAAGGGCAGAAAAAGTTAGGGCAAACAAGCAAGGGAAAGCAATAGCTGCCAGGCAGGATGCAAGTCCGACAAGAACCTGGGAAAGACTTGGAAATGGTCAGGGGAGACCAAGTCATAAAAGACTGAGGGAGAAACAAGCAGGTTCAAAGATACACTCAATGTGAAGCACACACAAAGTGAAGCACAGCCAACAAGTTATTTGCAGCAGCAACAACCTTTCCTTGTTGTTGTTTTTTTATAGGAACTATTGTGAAAATGAGGGACGCGGGTGGCGCTGTGGGTTAAACAGAGCCTAGGACTTGCCGATCAGAAGGTTGGCGGTTCAAATCCCCGTGACGGGGTGAGCTCCCGTTGCTCAGTCCCTGCTCCTGCCAACCTAGCAGTTCGAAAGCACGTCAAAGGGCAAGTAGATAAATAGGTACCTCTCCGGCAGGAAGGTAAACGGCTTTTCCATGCGCTGCTCTGGTTCGCCAGAAGCTGCTTAGTCATGCTGGCCACATGACCCGGAAGCTGTACACCGGCTCCCTTGGTCAATAAAGCGAGATGAGCGCTGCAACCCCAGAGTCGGTCACGACTGGACCTAATGGTCAGGGGTCCCTTTACCTTTTTATTGTGAAAATGGAGTGAAAGGAAGCACAGAATCTCATGGGCAAAACTACAGGTTGTGTGGTCCACTGCTTTCTTTTAAAAATTAAAGCTGCTTCAGGAAGTGGAAAATTCAGTGTCAAGGAAGCGGGTGCTTAATCCTTTTTCTCCTGGTTTTCCACTGTTCAGAATACACATACACAGTTCTCCAAGCAAGCACCACCAATATTTTGGCATTATTTTAAAGTCTGGCTTGCTTGCATTTCAAAAAGTGCTCCAAATCTGAAGATTAAAAGATGGAAGCTACATGGTGTGCTTTGCAACCGAAATGAGATTTGAACTCATGCCTCCTTAATTCAGATCTATCCATCCTTGCTGCAACTGGCTTCAGTGATGCGTGACAGACTGATACAAAGTGCAGACAACTGCAGTTACAAATGACACTTCATCCAGATCAGAGAAAAGGTAGAAACTCAGGCCTCAGGGGTGTTCATGTGAGAGGGGAAGGTGAAAGCTTCACCCTAGCGATTGACAACTATATAGAGAGCAAAGGCCCACTCTTGCCACTTTCATGGATGTCAGGGAACTGACATCGGCTCAGAGGCGAGAAATAGAAGGGCAGTTGTGTTATAGGGAGCCTCCGAAAATCTTGCGAAGCAGTTCCTCTTCCGGGGAGGAGGAGAGCCCCACCTCCAGTGGGGAAGAGGTGCAAGGACCAGAGGATGCTAGTGAGAGTCTTAACACCACTCCTGAGCAAGCTGGAGAGGAGGGAAGCACGCCCTTGCTCTCGCCCATCCTGCACAGTAGTCTGAAGCAAAAGAGGGGTGGAGACGGTTGGGGGTAACGAAACTTTTATGCTGGGGGAGGTACAAAAAAAGACCACTCCCAGATTCTGCTAGCGATTGAGCCAGACATGAGCTTTGGAGCTCTTCACTGTAAATAGTTTGCACCAAAATTAAGCCTGTAAAACACAGGTCGCAGTCCTGCCTGGTTACTCTCGAGCAACCACAACAGCACCTGACAACACCCATCCCCGGTTTTCACCCTTGTCCAGTGTCAGCCAAACCCCTGTAGCTTAAATGCTCCTTAAAATAAAACACTGCTTCTAATGGGACACCTGTCCTGGATTAGCTACAATAAATCAATATCTGTATTTATTTCAGCTCCTCTAGGGAGATGGACGAGAAACATTTTTTAAATAATTCAAGAGCTTGCTTGAGTGGCACTAAGTGTGAAAGGCAGGAGAAACCAGAAGAGACCTGACTCTATGGGCTTTGTGGGTCCCCAAGGGGCTGGTGTTTGGTATGATCTTGATCTCCAGCCTTCATTCCACATTATGAAAATTAGTAAGTGTGAAAAATCAGGGGTGACACCAGAAAAATATACATATGAGCCTGGGCATTGGGATGGTGGGCAGAAAGAGCAAAGTACATTTTGGCAGAGATTTTTTTTTTTTTTTACAATTGCTTCATTTCTGAACGAGAAATAAAGCTACAATATATTAAGATTATATTGGATAATACATAAAGGATAATACATGACTGTGATCTTGGATTAAGTAAGTAAAGCTATTTTAAACTTACTTCAGAGTGTGATCTGTTTCATTGCGTGTGGGTGGAAGGGGGGGCAAGCTGTCTCAAGCAGTTGGTGTGGAATGAATGAAGGTTTAATATCCTATTCATTGAATCAGGTAGTCATTCAAACAGATGAGTCTTTCAGTAGAAAATTGTTCTCTATAAAACAGGACACACATCCACTTCTTCTACCACAGAACAACCATTTCTGACTGCGTGAACATGTGACATAGCCTTGTTCCACGCATTATTTCATTTCCTTAAAAGAGCAGTTCTCAATATCTATTTCTTGGCACACTTGTGGAAGCTGGGCAATATACCCAACATGAGATTATCTCAAACAAATATGATCAAAACCACTTTTGATTGAAGCAGAATAGAGAGTGGGATGCATATCCTTTTCAGTGAGAAAAAGGTGTGTGCGTGTTCATCCTTTTTCGCTTCCTTGCAAATCCCTCACATTGTGACCAGCGGAGACCAGCTGTATCTGGACAGGAATAGCACCTCAAAGGATGTCTGAAAGCAGTCAAAATGAGCTTACAACAAGGTTGAAGAACACAGCATGACTAGCCTAACAATAACAAATGCTACGTTTTATTGGGGGGGGGTGTTCTTGTTCTTGTTTTTCTCTTGATTATGTATTTGTGGTTTTATATTGTGGTTTTATCCTGTGAACCGCCCTGAGACCTGCAGGTATAGGGCAGTATGCAAATTTAATTCATTCATTCATTCAATAATAATGTAAAGCCTTGCATAGTAAAATTCTTGACAAAACATTTTGGGATTAATAAAGCAATAATTAAATTCTTTATGAATGTTCCGTCTGACAGCTGTTTGTTCAGTTGCCCAAAATGATGTATTTGATTCCTTGAAGACAGCTGCCCTGGCTTCTGTCTTAATAGCTATCCCACTTTCTTTCATAATTAAAATTCTTCTTCCTCCCTTGTCCTCATCTAACCCTCTTCCCACTCCAGTCTTCACAGGGTCCCACTGAATTACTGAAGGCTGCCTTATTTGATTGGTTATATTGGAGACAGTATGCTAGTCCTTAACTTGGTTCAATCTCAATTCCCCCCCAAGGGGTTAATAAAAAAAATATTTGATGTTTTCTCAACCCTCTAGAAAAGTAAGGCCACTGTACAAGCTTTTCTTGAGATACAGTGGTACCTCTGGTTGCGTACTTAATTTGTTCCGGAGGTCCATTCTTAACCTGAAACCGTTCTTAACCTGAGATACCACTTTAGCTAATGGGGCCTCCCGCTGCTGCTGCCACCGCCGCCCAATTTCTGTTCTCATCTTGAGGTAAAGTTCTTAACCCGAGATAATACTTCTGGGTTAGAGGAGTCTGTAACCCGAAGTGTTACAGAGGTGGTCTTGGCTGTGGCCATCAGACTCCTTCTCTCCACCCCCCCCCCTTATTCTCAGTGTTGCTTTTGTGGAATTCAACAGAGTAGGATGGGGATGGAACCAGAATTAGTTGGCTTTGTCTACTACTAGCCCCGATTCCGTCTGCAACCAGCTCTGGCTGCTGGACTTCTTGCCTCGCATTCAACCAATCCCAATGAGACCCATCCTTCATGGTATGGTGTTAACCCATTGATTACCATGGCAAGTGATAAATGCAATCATCAGAAAGCAACTGGGGCCAACCTGAAGACGAGAGGAACTGAAGCCATTGGTTGGGGACAGTGATGTTTTTAAAACTACACAGTGAAGCAGCATGTGACCCGAGGTGCACTCCAAAATCATTTGCAAGTCACATGGGATCTCAAGGAACAGCTCTCACACTGTGCACAGCTCTATGCAATCCAAAAATTGATCTGGTATATTCTGCAACATTATAAATTGGTATATTCTGCAACATTACAAGGCATTTTAAGCATGCTCCTGGATCATGTGGTGTACATAACTGGGGTGACAAAGGTGTCTGATTTGGTCCTAAAAATGACAAACAGTGACCCGCTTTTAAATACCTTGGTACACTAAAGCCCTGTCCAGGCATTTGCAATGGGTACACTTGGTACACTAAATTCAGGCATTATTAAAATGTGTAAGCTACCACAGAGGGGCAGTGAGGACAAGTTCTTCAAATCAAAATGAGAAGAAGTCTCAATGGATGTAAGAGAGTGTAAACTCACGTAAGGCAACAAAAGTGGACACAGAGGGGGGAAAGCCAGTGTGTTCATCCCCACTGCCTCCCCCATGGGACCTTACATGTCTTAATAATGCTTATGAGGGCTTATATTATAATATCAAAGGCTTCAGTTTTCAAATTAGAGGTACATAACAATGAGCTGGCTGTGGAAATGCATCCACATGATGGTTTAGTCAGATGTGCAGTCTTCTTCTCTAGCCTAAAGCTCAGGAAAAGCCTGTTTCTTTCCCTTTTATAACCAATAAGGCTGTGCACAGCACAGATTGGCTGGCGCTTGTGACATCCCAAAACTACTTCCCCACCCTCCTTTGAGCAGTTTTTCTAACAATGGTTGCTTTTTCAATAAAGAAGGAAATATTGCCTTTTGAGAGAGAGGGGGGGGGCAGGCAGAGGCAGCTTGCCTTAAGCACCAGAGTTGGAGTGTCAGGGAGACCTAAGCATTGGATTTAGAGCAAGTGCACTTGTTATTTGTGGGACTGAGCCACTCCCAGGGCCAGCCAGTTCATGAGGCGGGGTGAAGCAGCCACCTCAAGTAGCACCCCAGTGCTAGCTTCTGATGAGATCTCACGAAATCTCACGGAGCGCACAAAATCTTGTGAGAGTTCTAGCAAGATCTCACCAGAACTCACGATCACTACCACTGCTGCACAACCTGGGTAAGGGTGGTAGAGCGGAGCAGCACATTTGCCTCAGGCAGAGAAATGGGATGCACGACCCCTGCTCATGCCATAGCAGAAAACCCTACTGCGATAAGCCTGGATATCTCAATTGGTTAGAGCATGGTGTTGATCATTTCAAGGCTGCAAGTTCAAACCCTGTATGGGACAGCTGCATACACCTGAACTGCAGGGGGTTGGACTAGATGATCCTCAGGGTCCCCTCCAACTCTACAATTCTATGATACTATGGCCTTTATTTGCAAGTATATCTGTACGCACCATTTCCTTGGGACAAAGTCTTGGAAAAAACTTCAAAAAAGTTATTCAGTTTACAGTATTTTTCTGTGTATAAGACGATGCTTTTTGCTATAGAAAAAATTGGCAAAAATTGGGTGTCGTCTTATACAGTAGGCGGATAGTGAATGCAGAGGGGGGACATGCGATTAATGGCAGCAACAAGTAGGAGATTGGCAGCGGCAATTGGACATGTGATTGGTGGCTGCGGCAAGGCCTGCTGGCGATTGGCTACGGCTGTGGCAATTGGGCAGGCGACTGGCGGCTGTGGCGAGGTGGGCAGGTGATTGAAGGCTGCGGCAAGTGGGCGGGTGGGCTGTTGGTGGCAAGCGGGCAGATAATTGGCAGCTGCGGCAAGGTGTGCGGTGGGCAGTGGCTGTGGCAAGCGATTGGCAGTGGCGGGCAGGCGAGTGAGCAATTAGTGGAAGTGACCTCCCCCACCACCTTCAAAAAGCTAAACAACTTAATTTCTTAATTTTGGGTTTAAAAAAATAGGGGTCGTCTTACACATGGAAAATTGCTTTGGTATTATGCCTTTTTAAGCTGTGCCTACATGCAAACACAAATGAATTCTCAGGGAACTTCAGTGGACTAACACTTATTATAAAAAGTTAAGGTACACAAATAGCCTATGTGGGTGTTTTGTTGTGTCCCAGAAACTTGTCCAATGGCCAGTTCCCTCTGCATTTCAGTGACACCAATGACCTTTGGCAAGTTTGAGAAATGGCACTTTGTCATGTTAGGCCTGTCATTAACATTACTCTGAACTGGCGACATAGAGTGGGTATATGGTTGATGCTCTCCCAGCAATGCAAATATGTTATGATTCTGAAGCATGCTAGTTTCAGAAGCGCTATCCAATGACTTACTTAAAGCTAGCACCATTGGCTTTTAGGATCTGTGAACATGTGAAGTGCTCTTAAGCATTCAAAAGCATTTCTGTTTTTAGCTGCAGTTTTATGGGATTTACAGTTGGCTGCATGTTTTAGACTGTATTTTTAGAGCTTATAGTTGCATCTTTTGATTTTAACAAAAAGACAGAAATTTGTGAATTACATCTGTGCAGTACATAAATGGAGATATTAAAAAGGCTGCATTTTTGTGGCCTGATGAAAGCCATGTGGAAGCTGAAAGTTTGTTTCTGTCTCTTCAACAAATGGACCCTGTCTATTTTGTCCTTTGTTTCTTTGCCAGTGAGCCATATAGTAAGGATATTCCAAACAATGACCCAGGTTGCACATCACATTAAGTCATAGTTTAAAATATGCTTCTGCATACTCCTCAAAGTTCCAGGAATGCTCCTCCCTTGGTTTGCCATGTCTTCCAAGATTACGCTCTCAAAGAAAGCACAATCAGTAGCCAATAATTTTTCTTGGTTTATCACACACAGTTTGTTTTGGGAAATCAAACCACAAGCCCATGTTCAGTTGATACAACAAGCCAGGCTTTTGTCAGTAGCACAGCAGGAGCGGGGACGGACGGAAACAGAGAACTTTTGAGCAGTGCGGACATTCACATTAAAGTATAGTTTGTTTTAAAAAATGGTAAAGTTTAACTGAGCAGCTGTGGGAGGGAACAAAGAGATAACAGTTCCTGATTGTTATACAATTAGTTGTTGTTGTTGTTGTTGTTTATTGAATTTATATACCACCCTGTACCTGGGGGTCTCATTGTACTAGATCCACAATGGCTATGTTAACACTTTCCAAGTAAGACGGGGTTGCTGTCTTATTGAAGTTTTTCAGGTATGAGCTAGTGCATGCCGTCAGTCATTCCCACTACACTCCTCCTATGGCATGGGCAGGAAAACCAAACCATGAAATAACAATTACCACATTTTTCCGTGTATAACACAGCCCCTATTTTGGGGGACTCCAATTTTAGAAAATGGGGGGAGATGGCCCAGAGTTGTTGAGCTTTTTTTGGGGGGGGGATTGCTAAATATCACTTACCTGCACTAGCGTCTGCCCGCTCACCAACAGCAGCCAGCAATTGGACACAGTGACAGCCTATCCAAACCAGCCCTTGATGCAGCAACCAATCACCCACCAAATCACCGCTGATAAGCTCCTGATTCAACCAATCACACAACCCCCCTCTGCACTTCCCATGTATAAGATGATCCCAGATTTTCTTATACACAGAAAAGTACGGTAAATTTGGTTTCCCATGACGACTGAACCTGGGACTGTAGCTTGCCTCTCCATAAGAAGCCAGGATCATGAGCCAGCCTTAAACCATGGTTTGTTGCTGGCTTACAAATCCTGGCTTGATAAGGAGAAATAAACCATGAATGGTGTAGGAGAGCTGAAAACAATGCCAATATGTTTCACATCTGGCAACCAATGCACCCCTTTGGTTTCAGATCGTGCATGGGTAGACGAGTCTAAAAAGCCCAGGATACAAATTTTCATGGCCCTCTGGCGACTAAGAAATAATGTATTTAGCATTAACTCTGTAAGTGTAAACTTGATTCTGATCAAACTAAGCCTCCTGATGTATATTGTTCTCTAGGCACACACCCCCGCAACATGGGCGAGTGACACCAGCATCACAATGTGACATGGGCATGCTGACGTCACACATGCAAGCCCCGCTGCCATGGGGGCAAGGCAGCACACCTGGTGTGAAAAGAGGAGGAGATAAGAAATTACAGAAGAGGAGTAATTTCTAAGTTATGTTGTTGAGAGGAAAAATCTAAAATAAAAAGCATTCGCCACTTAAAGTCTCTGGACCAGTAGCTTGTGTCTAAAATGAGGAGACTAAGGAACTTTACCTCCAAAGACAATGTTGGTACTTAGCTGGAGGAAAGCTGAACTATGTAACTCCTTGCCACAAGGGCATTTCCACTGACTCTGGAGGTAACAGGACTTAGTCTCTTCATTATGTCATTAAATGCCTGCTGATTATGCCAAACTTCACCTTAATTCTGTATTTGCTCTGCCCCTCCATCATCAATTTGTGATTGGCAGGCCTCAGTAATTTTGTGCCCCCTCTGGTGGGCACTGAGAGTACAATGTCTTGAAACACACATACCCCCGCGCTCTAGTTAAGATTTAAGAAATACGATACTAGATTCGCTTATTAGGATTGCTTTTGAACCAGCTGCAGATGCTGAGCCTTTCATACAAAACATTGTCTGCATCCATAGAAACAATTTCAGGATTTAGTCAGCTGCTGCAAAAGATGGTTATAGAAGTGCTCTCTTGAGTTCCAATTCTGATTGCAGGTCAGATATGTGAGTCAGTAGTTCTAAGGTTATATTAGCAGAGGCGTGAGTGTGTGTTTTTTAATCTAAGTCTTGCGCTATACCTGACAAGTGGTCCAATTTCTTTCCAGCTGTCGTGAGACCATGGTGGATGACTAGCGCTCTGAATCAGAGTGCCGATCACTCACAAACTACAAATTCAGATGCAGGAAAAGGTCATCATTCTACTTGCCGCTAGTCAACATGGAATAGCAAGACCAGCACAAGGTAGGGAGGGGAATGGGTAAGGCAAAGGTAGTTTAAACACCCACAGCAGGAAGCACCACCTTAACTTTGGTACATTGCTTTCAAGGACTGGCTTCCTAGATGGCCCCAGAAACTGAACTCAAGCACCTAAGCATGCAACAATGGTAAACTAAGGTACTATAGTCCAGATCAGCAGCCTGGAAACCCCATGTAAGTCACGATGAGCCTGTTTAAATGAACAGCGGGCTAGATGTATAGTAAATAACTAGTAAGGTAACTTTGAGGAGATCAGTGCCCATTTTGGGGTTAGGATAATTGCACAGCAACTTCCATTCTGAAGTTGTTCCTAACTCCAGAAGTATTCTGAATTCCACCTGCCCATTTGCTCCTCCACACAGGGTTGAGAAACTTTGGCTAGCAGCAAAGAGAAAGATACTGCTTGAATAAGGCGCATGGAACAGATTCAGTATCAGATTTCTCTTCCCAGCTGTCTACAAGTCCCATTAGTGCTGTTCACTATTATCAAGACCTTCCCACACCTGCCCTCTCTCTATAATTAGGATGGCTTATGGTTTATCTGGGCCTTTTTCAAAACCAGATTTCCTTAACAGCAGTAGCTGTCAATCACATCGGCTTGAATGGTGAAGACTTTCAGGATCCACATTCTGTTAAGACAAGTAGTACTGAAGTACATTAAAGTCACTGGACAAGTTTCTTTGCAAAAGGATAACAGTAATTTTCCTTACCATAAGTGTGGCATTTTCATTTGACGTTTGGGTTCTCTCCGATAGCTCACTAATCCATTTGCTTTCCCAAGGGATTCCTTTTTCTCTTTCTTCACCATGAAATAAACTGATGTGGTCTGAAGCATTCGCTATATCCCGCTTTCCTTGGTTTGAAATACTTTCTCCCTGTCGGTGAAGCAGTGCAGCAGAATCCAAACAACTTCTTTCCATTTGAAGTGTGTGAATTTCAGAGGTGTGCCGCTCTTTAGGATGTAACAAATTTAAAGTGTCTTTTGATGTCTTGATCCGATTGGCTTCAACTCTGGATTTACCTTCAGCTGGTTTCTTTCTCACCTTTGCTAACTGTTGTGAGTTTTTCCGAGAATAGTATTTGTCTGCAACTCGTTTGGTTGCTGTCTCCAAAGAACCGCTCAAGTCACAAGAGGAAGACTTCATCGCTGAAATCCCGTTTTCTATACCTTGCGAACCGGCAACAGAAACGTCCACAGCAGAGTGACTGCTGCTACTGTTTTCTTCCTCCATTCTAGGACAATCATTTGCCATGAGAGTTGCAGACAGCTTGTACTTCTCTTTGTCTTTCATACTGGAAGTTTTACTTTGCTGTTGCCCAACAGTGAGAGTCATTTCTGCTTGCAAGGTTGATGGACTGTATGCAGTGAGGTCGCTCCTGACAGCTACTTCTTTGGATTTTGACTGATGACCACAGAAGCCAATGGTGGCTTCCATAGGCACAGTGTTATCTGACACTTGAAACAGGCGAGGCATTTCACTAAGGAAGTAAGCACACCCATCACAATCACTCCCCGGTATTAACTCATCTTCCTCATCATCGCTTTCCAACAGGAATCTCAGCTTGCTTTCCCAGTTCTTGTACGACTCCTCTGTCATCACGTCAGAACATTCAAAGTACTCGAGGGAATCATCATCAGAAGACTCATCAACTGGAATAAAGTTTTTCTCCAAGCAGAGCTCAATGTTATTGCTGGCATTTTTAGAGGAATCCCCTAAAAAGCAGATCTGATCTCCCAGAGGGACACTTGTTTGGTTCCCAGACACTGTGCTGTTTTTCAGAGGTTCACTAAAGCTACCCTCTTCATGTGTCTTGGCATATTCAGTTGTCTGACAAGCAGCTAAGACTTCAGCATTAAGGCAGCAGCTGTCTGTGTGATCAGTGATTTGACTTGCTGGTTGGAAATCCACATCATCTAGCTCGCCTTCAGTAGAGTCTGTAGATGCTTTAGTGCTCTCATAAATAAAGAGATCAGGCATATGATTGGACATGCCACTAATGCTGTGATAATATTCCTTTAGATTGGATGCATTTTTAACTTCCATTTCGTCTCCTGAACTATGATTTTCCAATGGAGGACAAGTTTCACATTCCACTGTATGGAAAAACATTTCTCCCGTTTGCTCTGTAGATAAATCGCTAAATTCTGGTGCTGGAGGTTCTGGTGAACCTAAATAGAAGCCAGATTCATGGAGCGAATACTGTTTTTCTGCTAAAGCTTCTTTATCTTCCATATCATCATCTGAAATTTTCTGCTGACATACTGTAACTTCATTTCTTCTGCATGTTTCTATATTCTCTTCAGGACTACAAAGTACATTTTGATATGCTTCAGCTTGGTCATCAGAAGTCACTTTAAGAAAAGCTGAAGACTGAGTGGTTCCAAAACAGTTCTTAGCCACAATTTTGTAAACTCCAGCTTGTTGCTCTGTGCACCTGTGAATTTTAAAACACGAATATTAAATTTTAATATACAATGTCAGTATTAAATACTTAAACTTTTTTTTTAATTTGAAATATCCTCAATGGAGAGATATTCTTGATCTCAAAATGACAAAATGTTGGTCACTTAACAGAAAAAAACCCCACACTATGATGTTCAAGTTAACTGCGGTCAAAGAATATTGTAGTGTGAGACAGCCATAGGGTGGTTGCCTTGGGTGCAAAATTGTTAGGTGCACAAAATTTCAACACCCAGAGCTGCCTTTTGTGAGGGAGATGGGGCAGGGATGGCTTTCCCACTCTCCTAATGGCCCATCCTGATTGCTTTGTTTGTTATTATGTTATGGGTGTGGGTGTGTGGGTGTGTGATATTGCAAACTGCCCTGTGATCCTTGGATGAAGGGTTGTATATAAATGTAATAAATAATAATAGCAATAATCTCTATGTGAGGTGCTTTACATGATATCCTAAGCCAAACCTTGACTTAGTGAGACTGCATGAACGTGCATGCTCTACCGCAGTAGGCGTACATTTGCAGCCTTTGATTCATTCCTGAACATAGTTGAGAAATCAAGAAATGCTGAGGAAACAAATTACCTAAAGAGATGTAAGACCTGAGTCAGGTTATCCTCCAGTATTTCACAGCTAGAAATGTTCTTCTGTTGACTGATGTCTTGCCCGTTCTTATACCAAGTTACCTCTGGTTTTGGGTTGCCTTGAAACACATGGAAGAGAAAACTGTTATTTCACACTGATAAGAAGAGAGAAGAGTTTTGGATTTGACATCCCGCCTTTCACTCCCCTTCAGGAGTCTCAAAGCGGCTAGCATTCCCCTTTCCCTTCCTCCCCCACAACAAACACTCTGTGAGGTGAGTGGGGCTGAGAGACTTCAGAGAAGTGTGACTGACCCAAGGTCACCCAGCAGCTGCATGTGGAGGAGTGGAGACTCGAACCCGGTTCCCCAGATTACGAGACTACCGCTCTTAACCACTACACCACACTGGCTCTCTGATAAGCAAATGTTTCTGAACGTAAGGAGCTTATGGACTAAATAAGCAGGAACAACATCTTACATTTGAGCAACTGCACGACTACAAAACTTTGGGGACAAATCTGTTGCTTGGTATGAGGTATGGGGTATTATAATATTATTATTACCCCAACCATCTGGCTGGGTTTCCCCAGCCACCAAAGCATTATCATATACAGTTGCCATACGTCCTCTTTTTCCAGGACATCTTCTTTTTCAGGGGTAAAATTTCTGCCGGGGTAGATTTTTTTAATTTGCCAAAATGTCTCTGGTTATACTTTCTGGGTAACACATAGACATAACTGGTGGTTGAAGACTTGCTTTACTCTTCTCTTCTCCTGCCCACCCCGCCCAACAATATATCACAGCTTCTATAGCCTACATATAGTAGGGGTATTTTAAAATTATAGCATCTTTTGCTCTTCAAAATATGGCAACCCTAAGGTTAAAAAATAACGAGTATTGCCACCTGTGGCTTTTAAATTTTTATGTAGACCCATGTCACTATTGTGTCATCTGCTGAACCTGAACTATGGCTTTAGGCTCCACACAGATATTGGAAACATAAGATGTTTATTAAACTGGGTTACGTACAATTTTTCAGCAGAACTCTAAATACAGGCCTGCAACAGGGTTTCTTCAAGTGACAAGAGGGATATAAGATTCTAGAGGTTGGGTTGTACCAGTGCACTGCTAATTTACTGTGCCTCAAGAAACACAATCACACAACTCTATGTAAAAAGCTCTCCAAGTTGTTTGAATTTGATTACTGAGCCATTTCCCAAGGTCATTTTGATACAATGAATTTGTGATTCTTCTGAAAAGTGGCCCTTTCTTTTAATAATATACAACTCTTTTGAATTATGATTTCAACTAATACATATATTTCAGTATTAAGTCAAGGGTGCTTACCAGATATCTTGCAGGATAACATGGTGTCTCCATTTTCTGGCACTGACACAGATGACAAAGTTGATAAAAAATAAGGAGCGCTCTTATTAACAGATGATTCTGAGCCTGACATCATCCTTCGCCCCACTGATCTGAAAGAAAAATAAAAGCCTAAGAAGCACTATGTCTCTCTTTTAAGTGCCAGCTACTGCAATGAAGCGTTTTATCTTCTGTGGCAGGACATGCAATAAAGTGAAAGTGGCAAGCAATTTAGGGCAAAAATCTTGTTTGGCTTCAGCTGCCTGCGCTGCTAGGAGCAATGACTCACTGCTCAGTGACTGATATTCTTTTAGTTTCCATTTGTCAGTTGGGGCAAATGATAACACAAAAGCTTACATTACAGGTGTTTTTTGCACAGACTATCCCCTTTACCATCTAGCACAGGCTTCCTCAACCTCGGCCCTCCAGATGTTTTTGGCCTACAACTCCCATGATCTCTAGCTAGCAGGACCAACGGTCAGGGATGATGGGAATTGTAGTCTCAAAACATCTGGAGGGCCGAGGTTGAGGAAGCCTGATGCAGCAGATCTAATGAAAATTCATTTGGTTCCCCCATTTATCTGGAATGCAATGGTAAGCATTCATAACAGCCAACATTTCACAGCCACATACACCCCTATACTTGCAAAACAGGATCTACACAATCTGTGTCAGGTCTTGCCCTCATGACACAGTTGCCAAGATTAAAGGTCGCCACCTCCCCACAGTCGCCTATGTCTGCTCCTCTCCAGGGGTTTTTCCCTCCAAGCAATCAGAGACTGCACCTGCATGTCTGCCTTTGCTCCTCTCACTTCATGCCTCTCCTGGTTTTGGTTCTAGGCGAGAGGGGAGCTTGTCACGGCACACCTGTGCCTCTTCACAAGCCTCACTCATCTCTGCTTTGGGAAGAAGCATTCCTTCAGATAACCATGCAAGGCTTTGTACTTCCAAGATTAACAACTTGAATTCAGAGCGAGTGCAGATTTTAAGAAGCAAGGGTTATATGGTCCCCTAGGCACCAGAGCCATCAAGACTCTGGTAGGTGCAATTAACATGGATATTTACAGGGAAATGAGTCCATTTGTGCCTCACCTAACTGCATCCTACAGTGTGTTCCTCTCCAGCACTAATTATCCCTTGTAGTTTTTATTTTTATTTTTATTTAAATTTGTTGTAACAGGGCCAAGGGCCATGAAAGAAGCGGGCTGCACAATGTAGCTAAGCTGTAGTCCAGTGGCCCCAAGATGACAGATCTAACATATGGCTGGATTGCACACACAGTTTAAATAGATAATAGAATCACAGAATTGGGAGGGACCACGAGGGTCATCTAGTACAACCCCTTGCAATGCAGGAACCTTTTGCCCAACATGTGCCTTGAACCCACAACCCTGAGATGAAGAGTCACATGCTCTACCATCTGAGCTATCCTCATGTTTTTGACATAGATAGATAGATCTCTCTATCTAAATAATTTTCACCCCACTTTTCATCTGAAAAGACTGATAGAGCAACTTACAATACTAAACCATTTTGTCTAAAGAAACCTTGATTTAAGTGTTGCAGAAAGTGCCTGGGGAATAGAGAAAAATCTCAGCAACAGTAAACAAGTAGCTCCTATTTGTGTTCAGATGCTGATTAGTCCATTTTATGGTAGAGACCTATAATAAGACTTATTATGTAAATTAACAGCAACACTGACAGTGACAAACCCCTATTATTTTTAGCCAAGCGATAACTCTTTTAAAATAATAATTTAACGTTTGCTCCAGGGTAATTTTCCTAGACAAGAATGAACAAACAAACAGGTAAATTAAGTGTATATGTGTAATTACTCTACTTTGCATGGAGATGTTTTTATACTTGATTGCCAAAGACTGAGAGCTGTTTCCCTCGCCTTTTCCCTCTGTGGAAAACAAAAGGCAATCAAAGCAGCTACTTGAAGTTAAATTGCTCCTGTCATTTTCTTATTAGAGGCCTTTTGGTTGTTATCTGATCTTTTAACACATCACACAACCTCTCAAAATACTAACAAGCAGGGTAGAGCAGTGAGAAAGAGGCAGCTGCTTTCATGCAAGGTCTGTAACAGCTACCACCACTATTGGGGACATTTTGCATCTGCATGCTAGTTACTGTAAGGGTACCAGATTTTTTTCAATGAATCCGGGGACACTTTTCAACTTCAGTAGGAATGATAGGATTTTGTCAAGGGACTGATTTGTAAATCCGGGGACCATCCCCAGGAAACGGGGACGTCTGGTAACCTTAAGTTACTGTGAATCACAAGTTGGGGGAACACATTTGCCCCTGGGTTGTGTTGTGGGGTTCCCATTTTAAACACGAAGCTAGGAGTGGCTGGCATAGAAGGAAGCCAAGTTGGAGTGCGCTGGCAGGAGAGTCAAGATTGCTTAAATCAGTGTACAGTGGTACCTCGGGTTACATGTGGTTCAGGTTACATATGTTTCAGGTTACAGACTCTGCTAATCCAGAAATAATACCTTGGGTTAAGAACTTTGCTTCAGGATGAGAACAGAAATCGTGCTCTGGTGGCACGGCGGCACCAGGAGGCCCCATTAGCTAAAGTGGTGCTTCAGGTTAAATACAGTTTCAGGTTAAGAACGAACCCCTGGAACGAATTAAGTTCTTAACCCAAGGTACCATTGTACCTGCACTACCACTACCTGATATTTGCCTTGCCCCACACCATCCTGGTAAGTGGCAGTGTAGGGAGTATAGATGCATGGCATTGTGCAAGGTGCTCCTTGATCAACTCCTGCAAACTCTCTTCCCAGATTTCCTTGGGAAGAGGGAATGATAATACCATATTGCCCTGAATATAAGCCACACTTTTTTCCCAAATTCTGACAGTGAAAAGTTAAAGTGTGGCTTATATTCGCAACCTTCCCTTTCCCACAACGACTCCGGGGAGACTTGGGAGCAGCGGGTGGACTGCGCACCTTTGTCCTGCCCTCCTGGGCTGCTCTCTGGGGGAGGGGAGGAGTGGCGCTTTGCTGGCAACCTCCCTCACCCCCCCCCCAGAACAGCCAAGGATTGTGGGGCAATGGCACGCAGCCCACCTGCTGCTCCCAAGCCTCCCCAGAGCCGGGGGGGGGAGGGAAGGCCACAGGCAAAGCAGCGTGACTCCTCCCCCCCAGAGCAGCTCAGGAGCGCGGGGCAACAGCGTGCAGCCCGCCCACTGCTCTCAAGCCTCCCCTGAGCTGCCAGAAATAAGGGGGAATGGAAGGGAAGGCTGTTATGTAGTGTAGTTTCACCCTGGGCCAACAGGGGGATACTGTATATAGTTTTCACTCAGGTCTGTAGATAGTTTTCACTCAGGTCCGCGTCAGTTATTTTAGGCGGGAACTCTGGGCTGTGGTGGTTACAATGTGACAGCCGGCTGCCTATAAAAGCAGGCCGGCTGAGCTGTTCGCAGTCAGTTCTATTCCAGCTTACAAAATAAAGAGCTACTTGAAGAAATCGCTGTGCCGGCTGCTATGTCAACCCACAACATAACACTGGCGACGAGGATGGGATAGATGGACATCAGAGCACAGCCAGATGCGGCCAGCCTCTGAACTGAGCTGAATCACTGAGCTGAATCACAGAGCGAAATCACTGAGCGAAATCACTGGGCAGAACCAATTCAGAGCTGAGCGTTCTGGCTAGAGCACGGTGTTCCATCCATCGCCCTTCACGCCGGCATCGGAATCATGGCTTCACTTGTGCCTCTACTGCCATTTGCGCCAGCCTCTGAATCATGGGACTCCTACCTCGCTCGGTTCGACTGCTACCTCCAAGCCAACGAGCTGACAGCAGTATCAAAGGATCGGAAGCGGGGCCTATTCCTCAGCCTCTGTGGGCCTGAGGTGTTTGAGACGGCCCGAGCATTGGTTGCGCCTGAAGCAGTCCAGGCAACACCATGGGACACGATCCAAGAGAAGCTCCGCAACCACTACGCACCAAAGCCGTCCAAGATTGCTGCCCGCCATGCGTTCTACCACCGGAACCAGGCAGAGGGGGAGTCAATCAACAACTACACCACCGCCCTGCGACAGGCTGCAATGCACTGTGAGTTCCGAGACTTAGACGATGCCCTGATGGATCGAATCGTCTGCGGGGTCCGGGACATCCATCTGCAACGGCGTCTCCTAGCCAAGCCAGACCTCACGCTACAGAAAGCCATTGAGGAGGCTGTGGCCTCAGAAGCTGCTGAACGCTCCGCCCAGGAGATCCGCAAGTCCAGCAGCCCGCATCTTGCTAGG